>MUGJ01000059.1:301562-609524 GCA_008931945.1 Penicillium sp. BW_162_3FA
CAAGTTTGTCATTGCTCTTAACTACTACACTACCCCGGGTTATTGCCAAGCATAACCTTAACTTTATATAAAACCCCATTCCTCCATCATCCCACGTGGCTAAATAAACGGGCTCCAACTCTACTTTAAATTAAGGCAAATAATGCGTCGTCCAATGTAAATATATGCATTTAATTAGCTACGAGACCTTGCTGGGGCACCTGAATTCCAACACTCGTTGCGCTGGTGCCATGACAAGTTGAAAATCCCCCTTCTTGATTCACTATAACTGATTGACAAAATTACTTAAGGCCTACACCAAGTCTTCTTCTGAGTCTCGTAGTTCAGTATACAGACCAGGTTGACTTGGCCTAGGATATAATTCGATCCAAAGGAATTGTTGACCGCGCCTATGGCGAGAATTCCTAGGAAATAGGTCAGCAAGTACGCACCAAACATCGACGGCCACGAACCGGTCAGCATAAACCACCTAGTAATATAAGACAGCTATTAGGGAACTTGAGGCGGTGCGAGCATAATAACCTATAAGTATTAGCCTCTAGCTACTAGCCAGCGCGAGCATATCTCAGCCATTGCTAGGGCAATAAAGATATCCACAATACCATCTTGGTATATATAGATCAGACCATTAGTCTTTCAATGTCAAGGACAAAGGGCACATGAGCGGCGGACTATTCTTGTAAACATAAACATAGAATCACGAAGGATATCTGCTCAAACAAAGTTGGATGAGCCTCATACATCACCTCCACCTGTTTGTCTGCTAGCACAAGCGGTATGACTTGTAAGCTGTTAAGAAATTGGGTCAGTATTCATTAGTAGAATTCGAACTAAGTCCTAGAATGTACGAAAAGCCTTCTTATTGATCCCTAAGTGAAGCATCTTATGGGTTAAAGGACCGATAAGCGATAGGAGATAAGATCCGATAAATTAGGCGGTGTACCGATAAGAAGAATATCATTGGCTGAAAGGCAAAGTGGGCCGAGGGGCAAGAAACTATGTGGGCAAAATCCAGTCATGTGATTGAAACACCCCGCCAATCGCGTCGCCGCCTGGATTTTTTTTTGTTCTCCCCGCCTTCTCCTCGACGATCACTTACTTGAATGATAGGGTTTTCTTTCCACGCCTAAATTCCAAATCTCAAGTCAATCAGAACTATAAAGTTCATCCGACATCATGACCGTCGATCCCAGTATCCAGGAAGTGACACAAAATGTCGAACCTCCTCAGGTCGCCCCCCATCGTTCCCACGATCCCAGCAACAACCTGAAACGGACCGACCCCTTTCAATTCGGTTCACGATTCCTTGAAAAGGGCGACGATGTTTTCGAGTTCAATGCCTGGGACCATGTCGAACCAGATGATGAGTTCAAGGCCTTCGCCCAGACCCAATATGCGAAACAGCGCGAAACACGCGTGTCGGACTTTGATCGCAACCGATTCAACACCAACCCCGCCAAGTGGTGGGACCTTTTCTATAAGAACAACACAGCCAACTTCTTCAAGGATCGAAAGTGGTTGCGCCAAGAATTCCCCATTCTCGCAGAAGTCACACAGAAGGACGCCGGTCCCCAGGTCGTCCTGGAGGTTGGCGCGGGGGCTGGAAACACCGCATTCCCATTGATAGCCAACAACGAGAACGAGCACCTGAAGGTCCATGCCTGTGATTACTCCAAATATGCCGTGAAGGTCATGCGCGAGAGCGAGCTCTACAACGAGAAATACATGTCCGCTGATGTCTGGGACGCGGCTGGTGTGCCTGACGAGAACGGCGATTCTCTTCCTCCCGGTCTGACCGAAGGCTCAGTCGACGTTGTCATTATGATCTTCATCTTTTCTGCCCTGGCTCCTAACCAGTGGGACCAGGCAATCCGTAATATCTACCGTCTCTTGAAGCCCGGTGGTCGTGTGTTGTTCCGTGATTACGGCCGTGGTGACCTCGCCCAAGTGCGATTCAAGAAGGGTCGATACATGACCGAGAACTTCTACGTTCGAGGTGACGGCACACGCGTCTACTTCTTCGACCAGGATCAACTTGTTGACATGTGGGGTACCTGGAGCGCAGAGAACGGTTTGCAGATCCCTATTGGTGATGAGAACGCTACCGAAGAAGCGTCCGAGAAAACAACAGATGAGCCATCTGCAGAGGCCAAACAACCGGCAAAGGAGAAAGGAGCGTTTGAGGTCCTTAACATGGGAGCTGACCGCCGCCTGATTGTCAACCGTGGCACCAAACAAAAGATGTACCGCTGCTGGATGCAGGGTAACTTCCTGAAGCGCGGTGGAGCTAAGGCCGAGGCTGCTACTGAGAGCACCCAATAAGCTCCTGAATCACCAGTTCTGCGATGGTCATTTCGGATGGCTATAAACCTTCACCAAAGTCTCACCTAAAGACAGGGAATTTCTTGTCTACCAACCAGTACGATTGTGACGGTCTTTCCCCCCGTCCAACCGTGATCTCGCGATTTTCGCCATGCGTGGACCCAAGACCATGTTTTCAGGTGTATCTCAAATGCTCATCACGCTGAGATCAACATACCAGCTGTTGGAGCATTTCCAATGGGAAAGGATGAAGCAGCGCCGTCAAAGCCACGGAAGAATGGCTTGGGTTGCTGTTGATATAGGGCAATGCCTTCATGATGGCGTTATGAATGTACGACACACACATTAGACCATGTCATTTAATTTGCAAATACAGTCAAGCAACAATTCCTATCCCGTATAGAAGCATCGCTAGATGCTTATATAGAAGGTTAACTCTACCTATTAGTATAAACCATATATCAAGAGGAATGCAATATAATGCCCTTTTATAGAATTCGGAAGGCCAACCTTGTAACATAGCTCATGGTAGGAGATAAATTGCGAGAGGTAAGTATGGAATATGTGGAAACCAAAGTCTTCGTTTGTTCTAACCATATCGACAACGGCAGTCTACAAGATGCAGATACCTAAGTACAGCAAGCGTCTCAAAAGTACATGCAGAATAACCAAAAATATTTGTGCACACCCTGTGTCTAGACAGATCGAATGGTGCTAATAGGGAAAAAGAGAGACACCGGAGTTATGTACAAGCCAATGCTCTAAGAATTGAAGAAGAAACCAAGACGAACTCCATCCATGCAGGCAAAATGGGCATCAACGGAGACAAAGATCCCGTAGAAAGAGATGGAAAAGGTCATTGCAAGGGACCATAGCAAGTCGTGACCCGCAGTGATCTGCGAGTCTAAACGTCTAATCGCTGTATGTTAAAAAGCGAAACCATGTACTCTATGGGATTTGTTCATGAGCAAAAATCAAAGAGATTCGTGGGAGTATGTTGGGAGGTGTTTTCACACAGTCATATTCGGACACTCGCCCTGGGCTCGCTGGAAGGCTCCTGTGAACAAGGCCTGCATGGCGTGGTAGTGGAAAAGGATACCGCCCAGGACAGCTAAGTGCCAGATATTGTGACTGCCACCAACGTAATCGAAAAGACCTGGCTTCCAGCGCTCAGGAACCTTGGAGGCGTAGACACAGGCACCAACAAAATAGACCAAGACGCTCTTCACAACTGGTGCATAGAAATACATGGTCCACGCGAAGCCACGTGTATAAGAGAGCTGGGCTATCGGCGAGAAACCAGTGAGTGCAAGGGTCACGTAGAAGCCCACGCGGGCCCAAGCCATATCGTGGCGGTTGAAGGTTGGGTGCCACGGTAGAATGATGCCACCGACGCCCAGTGACATGGTAAGCAGAATGTATATCCACCGAGAGAGGGGCTCGCAATAGAAAGCAGTGTATTCGGTCGTCACAATCGAGGCAGCGACCAGCATAGAGATTCCAGTGTAGTCCACGCAAGCGAATCGTTCCATCAATGACTGCGAAGCAATGCTGTTCATAGTATGCCAGATAGTGCTGCAGACTAGACATTTGCATGCAGCAAAGAAGAAAACGGCAGCGATTGTGATGTCGGATTTGGAACTCAGGTGGAAATTGGTGTGAAGCGGGTAGAAGTAAAAGGCGATGGCTAAGACGATGACTAGGCCGATCACATGGGACCATATGTTGAACATCTCATTCGAGTAAGCGAAGACCGACGAGACACATTCCACCTTGGAAGTGGTGAATCGGTAGCCATTGATGATGTGCGGGTTGACGCGCCATGGATGAGGTAGTTCATCGTAGTTGATTAATCGCTTCTCCTGGGCTAGGCGGATAGCTTCTTCAACGGTATCTCGGAGAGTATCACGAGTCCGGCGGGCACGCTCCATACCCTCGTCGACGATTTCCCGGGCATGAACCAAGCCCGAGTCCATCGCTTTCCAACCGTCATCTATAGTGCCGTAGATGCCGCGATCGCGAACCGCATGGACTTTATTCTCAAGTTCGACCAGGAATGACTCCATTAACCGCACGCCGGCTTGCGCCTTTTGCTCCAGAGTCTCCTTGGTCACTAGGGCTTCATTGTATCCATCCTCGAGGGTTTCGACCAGAATCTTGGCCCGCTTTTTGCCACTTCCCATCAACTCTCCCGAGGCGAGAGAGCATTGATCCCTCACGGCTTCCAGTGTAGCATAGCCTCGCTTCAGACTGGCATCGACCTGCACCATGTGGGATTTCCGGTATTGCTCGATCCATTGCATTCGACGTTCCAGTTCGGACAAGAAGAGTTCGACCTAATATTTAATTAGACACACAAACCCGGAGATGTTTCCCATTAAGATAATGCATGTACATACCCTGATAAAGACTGCATCTGCATCTTGATAGTCGCACGAAAGTTTTCTAGAAGCATGGAACGAATGTCGGCGCCGATCACGGAGCATACCCGTATTCTCGTCGGGCGTCGCAGTAGCAGAGGCAAAGGCCTCTGCTTCAGGATAAGCCTCCACTGCCATTGTGGAAGCACCGCAAGCCATGGGGTGTAGTTGAAAATTCACCCGTCCAGCCTCAATCAAATGCCATACAGGGTGAGAATGGTGGGCGATAAGCGTTGAGAGGCAAGGGTTCCGGATAAGTACCGGGAGACAGAGAAGAACTCAGACAAAGCCTTGAGTTGAGAGGAGCTTCAAATGACAAGGAATGAGGGGCACATAAGAGTAATTAAAAAGAAGCCCAAAAAAAAAGGAGGGGAATGGGGGAATGGGGAATGTACAAAAAGTGTAAGACGGTAAAATGGAGTGGCGCTGGGGGGGAAAAAAGGGCCAAGTCCCCTCCCCAACCACACAAAATCCCCGAGGCACATTGCCGCCCCGAACATCCTGATTGATCCATTCCGCCTTAACCTCTTCTCTTTTCCGCTTTATACTTTACCCACCTATTCATCCAACATGGCTATCAGTGAAATCGTCGCCGATGAGTCGCTCTTACCAGTGCTTCAGACCAGTGCTGAGACTCTGGTCCAGTGTCAGCACCTCCTCACCATCCTAAACCCCGATACTCTGCCCAACGATAGCGCCAAGCTCCGAGAATTATCCTTAGCTGCATCCAAGCAACAAAAGCTCCTATTCGCGCTATTGGCCCAACTCCGCGGGCAGAATCGGGATGCCATCTTTCGCGTGCGCGACACCAAGCACTCAACTGCAGAAGCCCGACAAGAAATCGACCGGCTGCATCTTCAGCTTCAGAACTTGTACTATGAACAGAAGCATCTGACAGGTGAAATTGCGGCTTGCGAGGCCTACGAGTACGTGGATCCGATTTCCTACTCCCAACAACCTCATTTCCCCCCACAGGAACTGACCTATTTGCTACAATAGTCACAAATACCTATCCCTCCCCTTGATCCCAGTCGAAGAATTCTTGGAGCTTCACCCCGAACATCGCGAGTCCAGCGAACATGACCTCATGATCGCCCGCATCGAACACGAGCATGTTGAACGAGAGAAGTTGGAGCAAGCGCGACAAGAGCTTTTGAAGCGCAAGCAGGGCTTGATCGCAGAGAACAAGAAAAGGAAGAATGACCTGGCCAACCTCGACCAAGATCTCGAAAAGTTCATTGATGTATGTTCTTACCCTTGTCCAAGTCTGTGATTGATGAGTTTGCTAATAAGTTTCATGACATTTAGGCGGCTAAGCCGATTCAAAAGATCTTCGAGAAGGAATACTAGACATTGCATGTGGAGGTACAGCGGTGGAGGGCTGGCCTTTTGACTGCTACATTGGATCGGCGTTACTGGTCAATATACCCTTGTTTTATTTGTGATTTCAAAGTACTTCGAGTCGATAATGACATTCTTGGCCCGTTTGGGACTCTGCTTGGACTTTACTTCAAAAAGGGTAGATTGGATGCGAATTGCAGACCTTCGAATCGTAGAGTACAAACGTAACACCTCTCAACCAATTAAATAAGAGATTATAAAACTATAGGTTCAGATCAAAGAATATATATCCATCCCAATGCCGCGTACGGAGTATAGTTGAGAGTTGCTCCATGCGGCCACTTAGGTGGTCCCTGGCCTCTCCGCCCGGCTATCAACTTCCCCCAAATCAACAACTTGATAACCACTTACTCCTTTGTTGCTCTGATTTAGAGCACAAAGCATGTCCCGACCATGACGACTAAAACAGGAGACCAGGAGTCTTCTCAGGCTTCGGCCTCCCAAGTCGACCAACCCGGCGTCAAGCGCGCTCCGCCCCCAGAAACCCCGGCCGCCCTCCAAACGCGATTTCGAGTGATAGCAGCATTTTGGGCTGTAATTATATTCTTTGGGTTCCCGATATGGTGGAAGACAACATCAATCTACCGGGCATCTCTCCCCATTGAGGAGATGGTGGATTGGGCTGATGGCAAGGTACGACTTGCGACATCGCCTTGAGCTTTGGGGACTAGGTAGATGCTAATAATGGCCTTGACAGGCGTGCCGACCAGTCTTCCCTTTGGAAATTCACCTTGCGACACCATCACTGCAATATTTTGAGGCACAGCACCTCCTCCGCACGACGCAGCATACTTTGGATGATCTCAACGAGTTCCCAGCTCATCACCTTCGGCTTAAGTTGACCAACGGTAGCACAACGGCAATCCATAATGGCGAAGACAACCTCGAAAGTGTCAAATATCCCACGGAAGAGACAGCGGATATTGCATTGACCGTTCGATTACTGCCCCAAGACGGGCTAGCAGGTCCTCGGTCAGAACTCCATGCAGCTACGACGCAGCTCGATATCTTCTACCCGCCGAGCCAGATCCCCGTACCTTCCTCCTCCAACTCGCCCCTCTCCGCTTTCATTGCGGCGGAGCTTCAGCGATTGTATGGCGAGGAGAAGGCTACTATAGCGCACATCTTGTCTGGAAATACCGCTGGACTTGACTCGACCTCACCACAACTCGCCGAAGATATCGACCGAAGACTGCGCCGATCGATGAAATATGCTGAAACCTACCACCTCTCCTTTTCACTATTTACCCCCGGATCTGAACCTTCCTCGTGGGACATTGAGGCTGCGGTGAACGAATATGTCACCCCGCTCCTGCAGGCATTCTCTCCTATCAGCAATTTCACTGTCGACACGCAAGTGCAGCTCTATGCGAACTTTGCACCCACTGCGCCGAAGCCTGAGTATGATGAATCCGAGGCGGCATGGACATTGAAGAAAGAAGACCTGAGTGCCTTCGTCAATGCTGCCGAGTGGCCGTTGAACCCGAGCATCGGCAATGGTCCGACGATCAATTTCATCCTCTATGTCCCAGACGCCTCGCAGTCTCCACTTGTTGTCAAGGAGAACCGTGCTTCTAGTTGGATGGTCCCCCAATGGGGTGGAGTCTTCCTCCTTAACCCCCCGCTTTCCAATACCGAGCAGGGTGGCCCGTCCAATCCTGCCTATCTCTCCCAGGACTCGTTAGGTCCCGCATTCATGACATTCTCTCATCAACTCCTCACCCTCCTCGGTACTCCAAGCACCCCTGCCTCCCTTCCACTCCGTCTTCAGACATCTATCCGCATTCGCGCGGCTAGTTTGTTGCTCTCCGCCTCATCAACAATGGGCTCGCTTGCCCGTCTTACTGAGTCCTTACCCTCGATTCCTATTCCCGCAACCGTGGCTACTTCAGTCTCAACCACTCTATCTCATTTGGATGCCTCCTGTGCCCACCTGCGAGAGGGTCGTTTCGGTGCTGCGCTTGCCAGCGCTCGAGTCGCGGAGACAGAAGCCGAGCGTAGCTTCTTCGAAAAGAGTATGGTGGGTCAGGTCTATTTCCCGGATGAGCATAAAGTGGCGGTTTATCTGCCTCTTCTGGGTCCAATTGGTGTCCCCCTTGTGGTTGGGTTGCTCAAAGAGCTTAAGAGAATTGCAGCTCGACGCAAGGTGAAGGGAGCAGCATCGTAGAGTAATACAACTTCTCGACATTCATGTATTTTAGGATTTAATATATACACCCATTGAAACTATCCTTCCTTCTCGAGATATCTATGTATCGTCGTTTTGAGTTACTGCCTACCTAGATAGATATGACTCGCCCTTTCTAAGCATATATATCCAGTATAATAATCTTGCACTAAAAGCGAACTATATTTGTATTAGATGAAGATTAATCAGGTATTTAAATAGATGAAACCCCAACCTTCGCAACAAAATGAAAAAAAGCAAAGCAAAACAAATATGGATATCTTGGTACACGGTCAATATGCCAGAACAACCAAATGTCTAAACCAAAACGACTGAGCGCATAGCTCAACCCAACACAACGCAGGCCAACATCCCTCAATTATCAACGCACAGGATCCCTGAACGGATTTTCCCGAGAATCGTCATTAGTTGGATAAGGTGCCTTCCCCTTGCCATCATGAGGAGTCCCAACAACCCGCATCAGGTCATTAAACAGAGTATCCGGCCTAGCGGCACCACCAGGGTACGGCTCAGGCCCCAAAAAGTTGCGAGACTGCGCGAACGAAGACTCAGGCGGTGAATACACCTTGATGCTTTCCGTACTCGGCTGACGCTGCCGTGGCGGAGTAAACGGAGCTGCTACCGGTGCCGGTGCCATAGGGTTTGGCATAGGGATAGGCGGCACATCCTTGTCGAATCGGGGGTTTTGTCTTGGGTACCCGGAGAATAGGCTCCGCACTCTGCTGCCGGTGCGGTGGATCATTGTGCGAGTCGAGCGTCCTCCTATAGAGGAGCGCTTGGCTCGCGGTGGGCTTCGGAGGAAGTCGGTGCGGTAGGAGGTATCGTCTTGGGGGATGGGGTTTGATATGCACAATATTGCGCCGGAAGAAGAGCGTTGGGACCAATTAGGCCCGGATTTGCCTTCTTGTATTTCACATTTGTCTTTTCGGGTTCGTCGGAAACAGAAAGATATTAAGAGCGCTGCGACTGCACCGAAAACAGCACCTGGGAAGAAGCCTGCTACTATAGCTTCGGCTGGGAAGGAGGGGCATGAGTTTGATAGCTCTGCGCATGTCGTGGTGTTTGTGGACTTTTCGGATGAGGGAGATGGCACGGGTGTGATGGTTGCCTGGGGGGTTGTTGAGCTTGTAGCCGTTGTTGATGCTGTGTTGGCAGAGGAGGTAGATACAGATGATGATGCTGTATTGGTAGAGGAGCTGGATACAGATGTTGTTGCGGTTGCGGAAGTTTTTTGGTTTAGGGAACAAATGTTGTCCCCTTGGCAGGTGTAGCCAAACGGGCAGCATGTATCGCCGCATTTGGGAAGGCTATCGCCCAGACGAGTTGTCTTGACGGAACTCTCAGGGTAAGCAGTAACATTCTGCTGTTGTATATCACATGTAATCGGCGAGATGTAATCACAGCTTTTACCCGCGGGACAGCAGATGGAGGAGCTGCCCTGATCTAAACTGATGCAGGTGGAGCCTGAAGGACAGCAGAAATCATCTGGAAGTTCTGTACTTCCGCAGCGAGTGTACGTGGAGGGACACGAATCTGAGCTTCTTGAGAGAAGGTCAAAAGAGTTATTCGCATGTCCGGGTCGGATGCTGGCCATCAGAGTCAACAGCAGCAGAACGGATGGCCGTAACCTTGTCATATTGGCGGTGCGTACGTAGGCCGAGGAAGATAGAAGTCTTTGACAATCAAATCCGGAAGAGTCTCGCTGGAAGAAATAGACTGATAGCGTCTGACAGAATGTTCACGTATAACGCAAGCTAAGTCGCAAGTAGGAAGACCAATACTGGAGGAAACCTTGACAGAGGTAGATTGTAAAGAGCCAAAAGACAAGGGCATTGACTTCCGTCTGAAACAAAAATCAATCAAAGAACCAGGACATGTCATTCTTGAAAGAAACCCCAGCACTGCCATCCTTCAAGTCTTGTAGACAAAGAGTACTTGCACGCGCCGTGGTCCTAAAATAGCCACTGGGCTGTTTCAGGGTGGTCTGCATGATTAAAATGGTAACAATATGGGCGCTAAATCAGATCTTTGTTACATGACCCCATCGAATCAGGGGATTGCAGAACGAGGATTGGATGAAGGCCAAAGGGTGCAGAAGAGTACAAGGCGCTTAGAGATGAAGTAGATTTGAACGATGTGATTGGTTGTTTGACCAGGGGTCTTACATAACCACGCTAATCCCGATCGGGCAGAACGTCGGGAGGGAAATTCTTCGACATCGAAGCTCTGTACGATTAACCCGACCATTCACAGTGCCGCTCGTCATGTTCAACCGATTCGCCAGGCCGCAAAGCGCTTTGCGCGCAGCCTCCTCTTTCTCCCCAGTGAGACTCACTTCCTCCGTCGCCCAATCCGCCTTCACTAACCGCGTTTTGTCCAGAAACCTACCTCCGCCTTCTCACGCTTCCAGACTCGGGCTATCCATCGCATGCCCCAATTGCAGCACGACGCCTACTATAAGGAGAATGGTGTTCCGGAGTTCCTGTCGCCTGAGGCGTTTGACTTCTCCTGGACCCAATACCAGAGTCTCCTTGTTAACAAACTCAATCTGTTGACACAAGGTGAGCCCGACACTCCGACCCTGTGGCACGATACATTGATCCAATTCGCCCCCAATGGGATGATTGAGCGACATGAAACATTGGAAGACGTGCCTGACATTCGAATTCAACAGATACCGTCGACGCGGATGCCAAACCAGGAGAATTGCTGGTCAAATACTCCAAGCGTCCGGAGATGGCCTCGGTGTTCAACTATGCCTCAATGGCCCACAACAACCACTTCTTCTTCAACTGCCTGGTCAGTAACGATACCAATCCCTTCATATATGTGACATTCAATCCTGACTAGCCTCCCCAATATAGTCCCCCACAGCCACCACCGTCCCCGAAAAGTTCGCCAAGGACATCGTCGACACCTGCTCCTCCGTCGAGTCCCTGAAGTTGGATTTCCTCGCCACAGCAAGCTCAATGTTCGGCCCCGGATTCGTCTGGCTCGCCAAGAACCTCGAGCGCGAAGGCATGATGCACATCTTCTGCACCTACAGCGCCGGCTCCCCCTACCCGGCCGCCCACTCCCGGCGGCAACCCGTCGACATGGCCACCCACACCCCGGAGACCCCGCTGGGCAACCAGTTCGCCGGTTCGATGGGCGCCCATGCCCAGAACCAGAAGAGCCTTGCACCCGGTGCCGTCGACGTGCAGCCCATTCTTTGTGTGAACACCTGGGAGCACGCGTGGATGATGGACTACGGTATTGCCGGCAAGGACGAGTACCTCGAGCGCTGGTGGGATCGGATTAACTGGGATGTGGTCTTCGACAACTACAACGCTGTCGGCTCGATGAAGAACTCGCGCAGCTCCATCAACCGTCATCGGAGTATGAGCATGCTTTAAGTTGAAAATCATTTCTGTGTCTGGATAATCTGTATTATATACTATCATGTTTTATTTTTTTTTGGTACCCATTGCTCATTCTCACAGGCTTCTGATTGAGCATGTACAGCGATCCATCCAATAGAATCAAATTGGCGATGCTCTCTATTTCCCTTCTGCTGTCAAGAGTTTGAGGATATGCAAGTCTAACAAGTAGTACTTATGTAGTTGTCATACATGCAATTTATGCCCAACCAAAAACACCTCTAATATACAATCCAATCTACAATCGACACTTCTCTCACTGTCCTTTACCCTCAACCTCCCGTATCCGCTTCTCAAAAGCCTCAATCATAACCCCAGCCATCTGCCCCTCAACAGCACTCATAAGAGTAGCATGCATCTGCGAACGGAACTCAAACCGCACCTCCAAATTGACCTTGGTCAACGGCCTACCCTGCGCGCCAGGCGAAAGCGGCACCAACTCCCACCTCGTAGTCAAGTACTCAAAGAGACCCTCATTCGCGCCGGGGAAGAACCCGCTTAGCCCAGACGAAGAAGAGCTCTTACCAGCCTGGCCATCCGATCCTTCTTTACCATAGTTCGCCCCGCTCTTAGCCTCCACAGTCAGCTTCTCTACGTCGCAGATCACGCGCGACGTGAACGTCTCGCTGAGCGGGCCGTAGCCGACGGTCAGGAACGCTTGTGTTGGGTACCCTGTTTCCGGATCCCGGGCTGTCACGGTCGAGGCGGTGAGGAAGGGGAGGAATTGACTGTAGGATTCGACCGAGGAAATCACTTTGTATAGTAGGGTTGGGTTGTAGGGGAGGTTGCGGGTAGCGGTTAGGACGCGGTGTGGGGAGTTGTTGTTGTTATTGTTGCTGTTTGGGAGGAAGGAGGATAGGTCGGGTAGGCCGAATGCTCGTGTAGTTGTTTTGGGGCCATTGGTTGGGAGTAGAGGTTGGCGCAGACTTGGTCGTTGGGTTGTGTTTATTGTCCTCGTGCTTGTCTTGAGTTGGTGGGAGACTGGGCACACATTCTGGCGCTGGGAGGGTAGAGTTGCACGACTTGAAAGTCGCAAGGTGCGGAAGGGTCGCATTGAGGAGGGTATATTAAAGAGGTAAAAGTAATACAGAGGTTGGTTCTTGGAGTGTAGTGGTTCCTGACAAGAAAAAGCTCCGGTTCCGCGGAGCGGGATCTGCAGCCGCCTCGGCAGGATTTAGTGAGTGGCCAGGTGCACCTGGACATACTCTGGATTTGGATGGACTTGTATTTCGTAGACTTTCTTTTACTAAGGAAAAAAAAAACAATAGCTCTACCACATGTGTGTATGAACAGCATGGGTGATCTTAGGTCTCGTTCATCAATTAATCTAGCTCAACATTGTGAACACCTTGGTGGGTAGTATCTCGAGATCTTTAATAACGATGTACAAGAGAAACAGAAAGTATGTTCGTAACATTGACGATATACATAGAACTCACCATCGTCATTACTGGTAACTCTGATGATTCATTGGCGATACGCCAGGAGGATACGCACCAAAATCGTACGCAGTTGCTGGATCATCGGGGTCCCAGGCGTTGTTATTGGTGGCCATTTCGACACCTGAAATGTGACTGTCGTACAGATTCTAAGAACATGGCATTAGTTACGGTTTGACAAGCATCTAGAAATGTAGCTGCGGCTCTTACCCAGTCGAGTTGAGCGGGTATATCAAGCATGTCTTCAATGACCCCCAGGGAATTGTATGACGGCGTCTGAGTGGGGTCGGGTATTGCGGACTGCAGCTCGCCAATGTTGGATGTGTATGTTGAGAATTGTTTATCAAGGGCTGCTTCACTGGTGGATTGGACTGAGATACCATCTGGGAACCTTGTCAGCACGATATTGCAACCTTGGAGAGAAAAGGTTATACTTACTATCCATGGGCGCTGTTGGTTGCTCAGCAGTCGAACTGGAATATTGAAATTCACCTTTCTTCACCCGTTTGAGCATGATATTCAAAGCATTCACTGCTCGCTGAGTATCTACAGAGCGGTGACGGGAGTCCATGAATATGCGATGTGTATTTTCCAGAAGAACCAAGAAGTCTGCACGTTCTTGAGGCCCGAGGCGTGCAGCATCACCACGATCTGCATCCTGAGACATCTCAAGACAAAGAATCATTGCCGAGAGCAAAAAGGAATTCTGGAGGGAGTTGAGGAAGTATCGCTCTGCGTACAACTGACCACCAGGCATGAACTCGGTCCAGACCTCCGTGTGGTATTGAAGCGCGTCCCGAGCTGCGGCCAGGCACACTGATCGCGAGTAAGCAAATTTGGGATTTGTCTCGGCGATATATCGGCGATGTAGGACAAGACGTGCTGTTTGATACAGAAGCTCTAGCGCGAAGCGCCGCATGGTTACTTCTGCTGGGTCTGCGATACATTGCGTCATTGGTCGAATTTCCAAGCAGGAGGGTACCATGTCATGTGCGGTCTCTAAACGACGGTCGATTTCCATGATATCATCGTAGGATGAGTGCTCTCGAGAGAATGCCAGGTCTGTTATATGGCCAAAGACGCTCATTATGTGAGACTTGGTCCTCGTGTACGAGCAAGCTGTCCCTTCACTCTGTGGCCTGCCTGGTGGCAATTTAACGGTATTCTTGTCGAAGTCAGTGTCCAACAAGTTAGAGGGCAACTCTGTGTCATATTGCCAAGGCTGGATTGTTCGAGGGACACCAGCTTGAAATGAGCTCAAAGTGTCAAGCTGAACGAGCAAGGCCCAGAGACGCCGGCGCATTTCCCCATCCAAGGCAGACAGCATGGGGTAATGGCGCGGATCGCGATGATAACCCATACGCATAGTCAGGCGAATAGTAATCCCGAGTAAATAGGACACTCCAATTTGCGTATCCTGGCTCCGGTAGAACTCGGTGAGTGAGTAAAATAATAGTGCTTCTCCTTTGTATCGCCCTGGGGTGATGTAGTTCGCTTGGATAAGACACTGCGCGGACCTTTTCCGGAATATGGTCCATGACCTGAGGGAGTCCTCCATGGTAGAAGATAACAGCTCTGACCCTCGATGATATAAAGAGACGGACAAAGCCATAATCGAGTATAAGAGAGAAATCCAAGTAAATGATTTCTCTGTTGGGCGCAGCCAGAACTCCTCGTACTCTTTCTGAAACGTGGGAACATGGATTGACACTACTGGCTCATCAGTACTCAATGCCCATACTTTTCCTCAAGAAACTCATACCTCGTGCCGGTTCAGATGTCTTGAGGAATCGAGCCACCAGGCGGTCGGCTATTGACCGTGGAGGGACATCCATAAGCATCTCCTCTTTGCTCACCGGACGACCATGACCAAGCAGCAGAGCTGGCGACGAGTCATCGTACGGGTCAATATCGACGCCTTCATCGTCGGAAGTTTCTTTATCGTCGTCTAGATATTCTTTCACGCCATTAATCTTCAAAATTGAGAACTCGTCAGCACAATCATCTCAGAGCGCAGCAATGACCAGATCAACACGGACCTCTTCCAGAATAGCGCGCCAATGTGCACTGTCAATATAACTAGTCCCCTCATTTTTGACGACGAGCGTGCCCGTATCGATAGGAGCCAACGCAGCATCACGGTCAGAGCTACCGGGTGAAGGCGTCACGTAAGCATCCCGTTTCTCTGACTGCACCGCATTGAAATCGATCTCAGGACCAGACTTCTGCTTCTGTGCAAGAGACATCACTAGATTCTCTAGATGGTGCAAGCGGTCCTGGACCAGAGTCGGGCTTGCGCGCCCATGTTGGGCTTTGCCTCGTGGTCCGCGCCCGACATAGGTACACGAGTTGGCCTCGCCTCGCTTCTTGCAATTAGCGCAAGGGTAGCTGCGGCAGCATTTCAATCTATAGTCGATCAGTAGCTGTAGATATGCTAGGTATGCACGTCGTGCGTTGGGCTTACTTTCGATACCTGCACGCCGTGCATGAAAATTGTACTCGTGTTCGCTTTTTGGAGGCGGATTTCTCCGCCGTGGGGTCCAGAGGTTCATCCATTATTATTTGTAGTTATTGTAGATATTGCGATCGGCAAATGATGAGGATGCCCAGGAACTAGGAACATTCCAGGTGGCAAAGGAAAAAGAAGTGGACTCCCTAGCTCGTGGGGGATCGACACGCCCCGCTAACTCGTGAACAGAGCTTGGTGTACTTTGTTTCTATCAGGAATACCCTTAACAGACTGCAACCACACTCTTATATACAGTCATTGTGTATTTGTATATCTGGTTTATTTCTGCGGTTTATGTTTACTGGATATCAGCCTTCATGGCGACTACCCCTCCGGGTCCAATAATCTGCACCTTTGCTCCCTCGCCCTCCTCAAGCACAATCCGATACTCATCCCCGGCATATAACGGACTCGTTGCCCGGTAAGAGATGCGCTCTGGAACAACCAAGGTAGAATCGGTGACATTCTGGCGAGTGTCACGCCAAAGATCCAAGATGGAGATCAGATTCAACGGACCATGTACTACAACATCCTTGTGGCCTTCTACATCCCGCGCCCAGGGCAGTGAGTAGTGAATCTTATGGGGGTTGAAAGTCAGGGCAGAGAAGCGGAAGAGTGTTACGGGTGTTTGCACCAGGGTTCGTGTATGGGTGTTGCCCTCGGTGGAGATGACGGACGAGGTAGGGTTTGGGGTCGCAATATGGGATGTTGGAGACGAGGGAGGAGCGCTGGATGGCGTTGATGCAGACGGAACAGGTAGAGCTTTACGGAACACCCAATTTCTATATGAATGTTGTTGTCAGTACTTTTGTCTGCGGCATTATTGGAAAGGGAAGCCGGACCGTCGGTCAATGATTGACACGCCGTGCTCGTTGGAGAATTCTTTCTCGATCCCAACAACAATCATGTCCTCGCCAGTCTTTTTCACAACCTTGGACTCCGCGCTAAGCACCCGTGTTGTCTCCTGCACTTGCTGTCCTACCCGTAACAGATTGGGTTTCCCATCCACACGGGGCCACAGTACCTCTCCGCCTGCCCACATGCGCCGCGTGAATGGCACGTCGGGATTGTATGACGCGTCAGTTCCATCGGCTCCGAGTTCACTTTCCAAGAATGCGGGTGTGAAATACGCGAGGTGGTAGCCCGGCGGCACAGGTACTTCGGATTGCGGGGCGGAAGCGCCATTGGACAGGGAGGGGGCACCGGGGAAGAGAGTCGGGCGATTGAGGGTGAGGGTGAGAAGTTGGAGCTGGTTTGCATCTATCGTTTGCGTACGGGTTTGTGGCCCCAGCGATTGGAAACGCGACAAAAAGGCCGAGGCTACCGAGGAAGCATCTGAGCGGAGACGCTGAAAGATGGTGAAACTGCGAATTGCGCCCGGTCGGGTTCGCGCCAGGGCACGGGGGCGCAGGTGTGTGAGTAATGAGAAACTTGAAGACATTATGGGTTAAGGAGAGTAGTAAAAAGAAGAAGTAGAGAAGAAAAAGAAAAAAGAGAGAAAGAAAAGCAGCGGGGATCTCCAAATGCATGCGGGGAAGCCGATTTGCTCCAAGTCGGCTTTATACTTATTAATATTGGATAACCTAGGTAACTTGCTTTTACATACTATTTCCTTCTTATATTGAGTAGATGATAATCATACTTTGATTTTGATTTGCTAAGTAACATTAATTCCCTATCTTTTACCTATAGCAACTACAAAAGTAGTTAAGTCGTGTATGCGGCCTATGTCCTTGACGATGTACGGAGTAGGAGTTTAATACTCTTATCTAACCCAAGAGAATATTAATTAGGGATGCTATATGTAAAATAAAACTCCAATGTCTCCTTTTGATGCTATCTATAGGTCAACTGTAATGTGAATGAGGAACTCGGAACTCCGAGTACCTATGTACGGAGTACGGAGTAGAAAGCGATGGATGTAGCAGCCCTAACCGATCTAGGTAAGTGATGCCATGATTGATAATCTATCCACCGGAGTACCTCAGAATAATGACGACCTCCAGGGGTTGTAGATTCATTCACAGTATTCTAAGGGTTATATGAGACTTGTGATTAGAAATATTTTGGATTATAAACCCGTGGACCTAAGATAACCTTGGAACCTTCTAAGGTTGGAAGAAGCCTGGAAGTATATCTATGGATACATGGAGGATATAAATACCCACCTGCCAGTGTGGTCTTTTAGGCATTCATATTTCCCATCACTTCATTCTTCAACCATCTAGTATGGCCGGCATCAAAATCGTCTGGGGCAGCGCCTCACTCATGGATGAAGTCGCATATCCGACTCTTGAATCCATCAACGAGACCCTTGACATTCTGCAATCCAACGGCATCAAAACCATCGATACTGCCAAGCTCTACAATAACTGCGAGGAGTTGTTAGGAAAAGTTCACGCCGATTCCCGCTTTACCATTGATTCAAAGTACCCTGGCGGGTTCTCGCCTGATCCTTCCACCCCCGAGTCTCTTGTGACAGGCTTGAATGAGAGTCTGGCTCGTCTTCAAACCAACCAGGTGAGCTTGCTTCTTATAATCTAAGACCGCAAAGACACCCAATCTCTAATCCTATTCCTAGCTCGATGTCTACTACATGCATGCCCCCGAACGCAGAAGCTCGATGGAAGATCTGCTGGCTAGTATCGATGCTTCGTACCAGGCTGGAAAGTTTAAGCGCTTTGGCCTGTCCAACTATCTAGCCGATGAAGTCGAGGAGGTAGTCCGCATCTGCCGTGAGAAGAATTACGTCGTGCCAAGTGTCTACCAGGGCAACTATTCAGCCGTCGCACGCCGAGGAGAAAAAGAGATCTTCCCTACGCTGCGGAAGCACAACATCTCTTTTTATGCTTATTCTCCCATCGCAGGAGGGTTCCTGACTAAGGATGTCGCGACGTTGGTCGCCGGCGGCCAGGGTCGATGGGATCCAAACACCCCGCTTGGTGGAATCTACAATGCGCTTTTCAATAAACCGAGCATGCTTAAGGGCCTAGAACAATGGGAGAAGATCTCCAAGGAGTCTGGTATTTCCAAGGTTGAATTGGCATATCGGTGGGTGGCGCATAACTCGGCCCTCAGAGAGGAACTCGGAGATGCTGTGATTGTTGGCTCGCGTAATGTCGAGCAGCTCAATCAGACGCTTGCTGCACTGAGCAAGGGTCCCCTCGGCCCGGAAATTGCAGCACAGATTGAGCAGGTGTGGAAGAGTGTTGAGGCTGATGCGCCTTTGGACACCTTCAACAGTTTCCCCCATAATGATAAGGCTGCTTGAAGAACGCTGAGAGAGGGATATTGCAGACCATGCCCACCTGAGAAACCAGATGCAATCAGTATCATATGTGCTTTGAAATGAGAAATCAAAATCAAAATCATTAGATTTCGAGAATACCAGACCACATCGTAGCACAAAGCTTGAAACGTTTAACCTTGTTGTTGGGGTGGGGTCATGGTGGGGCCATAGTGTGGATTGAAAGCTGTGAATAGCTTCAAAGATCACCAAAAAAAGAAAGAGGAAAAAAGAACGTGGCCCCAATAGGCCCTTCACACAAGCTGGTCTCTGGGAGTAGTTTTTTCATTGTATAGGATGTGCCTCGCTCACTGTAATTCTGAAGCATCAGGGATGCACCTTTTTAAGGTGGGGTTGGTTCCTTGTCGTCAGTCCGTAACTCACAGTTCTTCAACCTGATCTAGCTGTGATTCGATCGCAACCCAACATCGTCCTGTCTGGAGGGCTTCCCATCTGAGCCATGGGGGTTGAGGAGAAGGTTGCTATGTCTGAACTGACAGTTCCATTTATGCTCACTTATGGTACCTTCCTCAGATAGAAACGCAGGAATGCTCTTACCTTGGACAGACCCTTCCTTCCTATTTCAGATTAAGTGGTACCTTGTGGTTGTGCATTGAAAAGTGCTCTTTTACCGCCTGCGCATATATCTAAAAAAAAATACTTCAGTACGTTCTTCACATAACGCCACTACCAAAGTCTTACGTCGTCAAGTACAGGGGACGCATAAGCGGCCGACCATTCTTACATGTCCTACATATAAACTTCAGTCCAGTGATATTAGGCCAACCCCAATGGGTGTATGTAATTTATTGAATTGAGGGCTGTTAAGGGTATCTTGAAGTAAAGGAGAGTAGGGATAGAAGGGATAGAACCGAAAAAGAATAGAGGCAATAATAGAGGCAAATTCAAAAGAGACACACAAAACCGAGATGAGTCCAAGGAAAGCAGACGAATCAAAGTCGAACCTGACCACCAGTCAACCGTTCCCAGTCCCTCTGTCCAAAGGGAACATAGGTATTGCCTTGAAGCCAGTACAGCCGGTCCTTCTTTGACACAAGAGCTGGATCCACGCCTTCAGTACGGAGAACATGCTTCTGCTGCTTGTTGTTACCGGTCGCCTGCGTCACAGGCGTAACCCGCAAAAACAAAGGAGCCGCAAACCGGGGCAGATTCTTGAGAGTGTGCGCAGCCAGAGTATCAAGGACCTCGCGCGAGGGCTCCAGTGCGGAATCAGAGACGTTACCGTTTGCCATCTGCTGGTTGAAGAGTATGGCTGCACATCCAGCACGGCCATCGTGATTGGGAAGAGACACGCCGTACACGTTGGCTTCGTGTACTTCAGGATGCGAGCCCAGAACCTCAGAAACCTCGCTAGTGGATACATTCTCACTCTTCCATCGGAAGGTATCACCCAGTCGATCCGAGAAGAACCAGCGGCCGTCTTTGTCCCATCGGACCATGTCACCGGTCCGGAAATAGGCATCGCCTTTCTTGAGTACATCCCGGATAATCTTGCCTTCCGTCGCCTTCTTGTTTCCGAAGTAGCCCTGGAAATTGGCAGTAGGATCCGCTGCATCAATAGCGAACAGCAACTCACCGGGATCACCCCGAGGGACATTCTTGCAGAGACCAGTCTTGGGGTCACGCCACGGTTCCTCGGTCTCGTGGTCAACATCCACGATGGCAGAGCCACGACCAAGGATGATATTTCCCAAAGCACCGTTTCGGCCGATGGCACCCGCGGAGAAGTCGTTCGACGAAATGTTCCATGAGCCCGCAGTGCCTTCGGTAGCAGCATAGAACTCGGCGATTGTGGGGATGTTAAAGCGTTCTTTGAACCGGTTCCAGATATCGGGACGTAGTCCATTTCCAAATGCCAGGCGGATATTGTGCTTCTTGTCAAGGTCCTCGCCGGTGACCGGGTCAATTTCAGGTGCCACGCCCAATAGATAACGCAGTGTCTCGCCCACATATTGGATAATTGTCGCATCGTTCTCGCGAGCCTCTTTGATGAAGTTGCGCGCGGAGAACCGACGGCCAATGATTAGGGTTGACCCGGCCATCAAACAAGTTATAGAGCCAAGCACTGCAGCAGAACTATGGTAAAGAGGCATGCACTAGTCAAGAGGTTAGCTTGGACAGTAACATTTGTAAATTTGGTAGACCTTACCGTGAAGAATCTGTCAGACGAAGTAATGTTCAACCAATCTTTGACGAATAAACTACCACCCCAGCACTTCTTCCAACTGACAATAGCGGGTTTGGGAAGGCCAGTGGTGCCGCTTGTGTAAATTAAAATGGCCATATCGCGAGGGACCAAGCCACTTCGGGCCTTGTCATCCTCTCGCGTAGGCTCCATTCCTAAAATCTGCGCTTCCACCTCGGGGGTATGAAACACGATTCCAACCGGCCCCTTGCCATCACGGAAGCTCGGGGATGTCAAGATCTTCTCCTGCTCCTCCGGGAAGCAGTGACGAACTTCTTCGTCAACTACCAAGAGTCTCGCTGTGGACGTTCGAATAGAGTGTGTGAGCGGCTTGCCGGACAAGTTGTAGTTGATGAACGCAGGGACTGCTCCGATACTCCAAAGTCCTAGCAACATGAAGATAAAGGTGGAAGAGTTCATGAAGTCGATCGCGACGATCTCCTTGCGCTTGATGCCGTGGACGTTCTTGAACCACGCTCCGTAGCGAAGAACCGCGATGTAGGCTTCATGGAATGTCGTTGTTCGCCCATTATACACAATAAAATCGTTGTCTGCAGTTTTTGGGTTGAGTGCATGGGATTCAAGTACGTAGAAGAGGTTCAAGCGGTCGCCACGTTCGGCAACACGGGACTTCACGGACATCTTCAATAACCCCTTGAGAAGGTTCAAATCGTAGGAGACAGACCATCTTGCGTTTAGATATGCAAGTGTGGTGGCCGCGGCAGGGAGTGCAAGACTCAAGGGAATATCTGCACAAAGAGATAGTTGTTAGCCCATGCATCCCGCCCCGCCGTATGTTATAACCTACCGGGCAAAGGTGGCAGTGGCATTATGGCCAAATAGATTCAAGGATCAAGCCCAAGTGAGTATGATCGGGTATGATCAAATATGATCAAGTAGTTTACTCGCGGGGTACGATATTTGGAGCGGAGGATAAGATCACCCCTTGGGCCGTAGCTTTGAATGTACCTTTGGGTGAAATAACAAAGAACGCGTTATGGGAGCTCCCTGGCACCTCGGATTTCACGAGGTTGCTTTCTTAAATTAGGAAATGACTAGTCAAAAGCAACAAAAGTTGACATTATCCAGTGAGATCGGTGAGATTGAAATAGGAAGAGATCGAAACGTGCCTCGGCACGGAAGTGCCGATCCCCTGACGGCATGCAACATTCCAAGGAACAATTGTGCAACGTGCAACGCGCACAAACTACCTAGGTAGTTACAACATAACTACTCGCCACATACCCAACCTTAGAATTTAACATCCATCCATAGATAGATTAAACAATTGTTATCTCTTCCAATAATTACATCTAATGCTTAATTTTAGAGATACATATGCTAACCCTAACAGTATACTCCGTAATCCGTACATGGGCCCGCCACCCCGCAGTTTTTCGGAGAGTAAAGTAATACTATTTATGTCCTAGTTGCATGTCCGAAGCATGGATATCTACATATCTTGGCTAAATTGCATAGAATAGCATATCACTTTGGCAAGCGCTTCGTCGCTGGGACATCCTCATACCCATCTTCCATGAACTTACCCAATGCGTCTAAGCCCTGCTCTAGGACCTCGGTTTCATTGACATACCCAATGCGGACATAACCCTTGAAGTCTTCTCCAACTCCAAAGCAAAGGCTCCCCGGCACAAGCATCACACCGGTCCGCTCTTGAAGCATCTCACAGAAGGCGACATCGTCTACGGGTTTTCCCATCTTGTTGAAGCGCACAAATGCAGTGGTACCGGCTTGCGGCTTAATCCACTCACACGCCCAACGATGAGCATCGATGAACTTCTCTAAA
The DNA here is from genome assembly GCA_008931945.1 of Penicillium sp. BW_162_3FA. NCBI lineage: Eukaryota > Fungi > Ascomycota > Eurotiomycetes > Eurotiales > Aspergillaceae > Penicillium > Penicillium sp. BW_162_3FA. The sequence continues at coordinate 324,560 of MUGJ01000059.1, forward strand.
ATGGAGAGATTAGTCCGGGCTAGATCGAGATTTCGCTTCAGAAGATTGTGGATGCAATCCGGTGCTAATGCAAAACTGGCAATTGCTTCGTCAATTTGCCCGACCGAGATGGTTGTATAATCGCGCGCATTAGCAAGAGATTCGATAATAGAACTATCCCGTGACGCAACCCAGCCGACCCGTAAACCCGCCAGGCTGTAGGCTTTGGAAACAGATCCTGTCACCACAGTGTGCTCGTATCCCATGGAAAGAAGTGTGGGTGGGAATCTGGGATCCGCGGGGCTGATGTTGTGGAAAAGTGGGCGATAGACCTCATCGGAGTGGATGATGATGGACTTCTCGCCGGCAATATCGACCAATTGTTCGAGGGTCTGGCGCGGGATGATAGCTCCAGTTGGGTTTTGTGGGTTGCTATGACGAGGATGATGGTTAGAAAAAAAATGCGCGCCCTACGTCGTAGTGAAAAGAGTTAGACATACTTTATAATGGTCAACTTTGTGTTGGGACGGATAAGGCCTTTCAGCTCTTCGATGTCCAGCTGCCATCCATCGGCCTCTTTAGATTTCCATAGGCTGACTTCGGCCCCCACTGATGCAGGAACGGAGAACAGTTGCTGATAAGTTGGATAATGGCAGATGACATGGTCTCCTGGGCCAACCAACGTATACAGCAGCAAGAAGTTCGCTTGGATTGCGCCAGGAGTGATCAGGATATTATCCTTCGGCAACTGCGTTGGTGCCCTCACCGAGTACAGATTCGCCAATGTATTCCGTAGCTTATCGGATCCACGGATCGCCCCATACGTAAGTTTCGTGGATTGGAGCTGGGCGAGAGGGTCGGACTCTTTGTCATCGGACAGCGCGCGGAGATCGTTAACAGAGATGGATGCGCAGCAGGTCTCGGCGGTATTATATTTGGCAGTGGTCTCATACTTGTCCATCCACTGCAGACTGGTTAGCAATGAAAAATTGTAACGACGCAAGGAACAGACAAACACCACCGAGTCATGGGGTAATGCGGGGAGGTACCTGTTCAACCGCAAAGGCCTCAATCTTCACCATGGTTGAGAACAGTGAGCATTAGCAAGCGAAGTAGCTACAACCGAATATCTTTGTTTAGTGACGTTCTAAGGTTCAGCTGAATGGGTAATAATTTGGGTCTTGTTCCAATGCTGTGACCGTCGCTTTTACCTACGTTTACCTACTTTGTAGGAGCTCTTGGTGCCCGTGTCATCACGTGATGAGCCGTCACGTTGTGTGTAATCGTACCGTCCCGGGCGGTAGGTTTACTTAGGCCGCTAGTTAGTGAGCATTTAACCGCCCGGGCGCTAGGCCAAAAGATCATAGGGACAATCGGAACCTCCCGATTGTCACTGCAGCGGTATATATACTAGGCCGTAGACTCTGCTCGGGACCACATGTGACGATCCTAATTGAGGTCATCATTTATGTGCGGTGCAGATCATTAATCCAGTGTTCATCTGATACACGATACACAACAGATGAAGCACCGCACTTCTTCGAGTTATTATTGTTGACGGTGATTCTCATCGTTGTATCTAAGCGTTGCCCGCAACGAGATTGGAAGACTTCAAGTAAATGCCTTTTTTTCCTTCTTCTTTTTTAATGCTTTTCTTCATATAGTACGGTGTTACATCGGCAATACAAAGTTGACAATAAATAGTCAAAACTTTTGAAGACACCACAATAACTGCGCCGCATCCAACATATATGGAAAATACTAAGGTGATAAGGAGAGTCAGTGGCAGTGATTACGGTGTATACCGTAAACATATGCGTGAAATGAGCGTTAGTGAGAGACAGATGAGAGAGAGATAAGAATAAGACCTCGAAGGTAGAGGTCAGGAGCTTCCAAGGTTCATCTAAACAAATTAGAACCTTGGAAAGAGCTTGACGCTTCATATAATCCGAATATATAAACGGCAGGTACTGCGTAGACGAATCTTCCTTAACAACATTATTTCGTGATCATCTCTGGGATCCTTTGTTTTCTAGTCTCATGTTATTTTGTTTAGCGTCTCGTTTGATACCATGTTTTATATAGAACTGTATCAATATAATTATGCAAAATTAACAATGGTTGCGAATAAAACCGTGATACCACCTTAATCTAGACTATGGATCCCCTTAATAACATCTTACTTCTTCTAGAAATAGGGTATTGTAACCTGCAAAGACGTGGTAAAGAAGATTGCTGATGATCACTTTTTATGGAAGATGTGCTCAAACATACTGAGGCGGCAGCACTTTAGAACAGGCGAATGTTGTTCGATTCCGACTATATATACCTTAAACTTCAAATTTTCCGCTCGAAAAATGACTGGATGATCCCAAGATTGCTCGCCTCGTATTCCCTTAGCTCGATCGTGCCGTCATCTTTCAGGAAGGTGTTGGGTTGCACAAACTTCCACATCGGCTCCGGGTTCGAGACCACAATTTGCCTCCAGATCTCGTACTCGCCATCAACGGCACTCAAAGCCTCATAGAAAGGCCGGCATGCATCGACATCTGCTGTAGAGTGCCATATGTGGATCTTGCACAACATGCGCCCAATCGAGGGTTTGCCGTGGGAGACGACTTTAGAGCGGTCGACGTGAACTAAGAGCCTTTTGGCAACGGGGTCATACTCTACCCGCATCATACCATTTCCGTCCTGGAGAATATGTTTGAATATCGCAAATTGAGCCTTAGATGTGAGAAAAAAGAAGGTAAAAGGTCAGTCCTAGGAGGTTCTGGCAGTGCATCAGTGTGCGAGCTCACCTGGTCATGGTCACCTCCCCAGACTTGGTCTTCGACCTTGAAGCTATGAAGTGCACGGAGACCCTCCACTCCAATGTTGACATATGTGTAATATATGACTTATCGACATCAGTAATGGAAATACTCCGGCTGTCATTATATCCAGCCACTCACGGTCATCTGCTGTTGGAGTGCTATTCTGATCATATCCAAACAGGGCGAGAATTTCCCTGTTGTCAGCCAGATAGTTCGCGACTAGAAAGGCTCTGCACTCTTCCACCGTCGGGGCCAGCTTCCCAAACACACTATTCCATGTTTCTCCCGGTCCATACCAAGTCTTTACCGACTGGCCTGTAACTGGACTAATCGGCGGGTTCTTGTGATCAAAGTTGAAGCTACCTGGGGCAGTCTCGGTCAGGAGTTTTCCTGACCCGTGGCCAATAAGCTCATGTATGGCTGTCCCAATGAAGCGCAAGATATGGGCACAGCCCATGTATGCCTCGGCCTCTGAACTGTGAACATAATAGCATGGACGGCCGGGGCTGCTATTGAGGCTCATTCGATTGCCGAAAACGAGATTTTTGACACCGTGCCTCTTTCCATCATCATCATCCTATATCAATGTCAATAATTATATCCGTCTTCAACTTGATAGAAGATGAAGATCTCTAAACCTACAATGGTAATGTTCATGGCTTCCCAAACAGTGCTTGAAACAGAGGCAAGTACTGAGCTGTTGTCAGAACAGTATCTCTTTATTCTTAAGGAGTGACCTCTGATCACTGGTATACTCACCGTGAATGATCGCGAAGTCGGGGACATCCAATTCGCTAGGCTCGAATGGTCCTTTACCATCGTTCTCATCGGGCACCGCCCAAGGGAGTGTGCGGATGAGTTCTGGAGACTTCTCAACGAGCTGTCTCATTTGGCTCGTCTCCTCTGGATGAGCGATACCGGCAACAGCTAGCCACTCTGCTCTTGTGCCATAGGGATCACGATAACCAAAAAGAAATCCCATGCAATGTTCAACCCGAGGAGCTTTATCTTTGACCCACGTCTTGTGGGCAGAACGGAAAGCCTTGTAGTCCCCAGTGCGGAAGCTTTCGATAAGCTGGGACAGTCCAGATCTTTGTTCGCCAACTGCTGCATATTTGTGTGCCTCGTTAAGCTCCGCACAGATCTTCGCCATTTCTTCGTTATGGTCACCGCGGGAAAGGAAAACTCTAGCCGGACGATGGCCTTCGATCTTAACGTCCCCTAGAAGCTGGGGCTCCAGGTCCTTTTCTGCAGAAGCCTGGAGGATTTCGAACACGTCAAAATTCTCAGATGCTAAACCGTTGCCGTGGGAGTGCTTCTGAAGGCGAGTGTTCTCTGGGGCGATCCCTTTGGTTTCCATTACCTTGGTGACGGCCTCGATCTCTTCCTTCGAAATCCATTCTTTTCCAGGGTAGTAGCTCGACTGATTGGTTTTGTCAGGGTACCCAAGTTGAGCTGGTTGGGCTGTGGTCATCGGGCCAATGATCTCCTCAAGTTTCGCGCTTGCCTCGGGTGATATGTCTGCCATCTTGCGCAGGACATCTTTGGGAACTTCCGGGGTAGCTTTACGGTCACCGTCATTCTGTTGCTGTGTCATCAGTAATTCAGTTCATGGTTTGAAAGCTCACAAGCCACGATTAACACGAACAAAATAGTTACCAAGGTTAGACAGAAACGCGGCAGCAAACTCAAGCCATGTATTGAGATCCCCCTGCTCTATGCCGCGCTTACCAAAATCATCCCATCGTCCATTGCATGCTCTGTGCAGCTCAATAATAAAGTCAAAGATCCCCTCAGCTTCGGGTGAAGCTTGACGAAGAACAATCCGACTGCCGTGCCAGCATGCCCGTGCTAAGTGGTGAGCGTAGGGTTTAGACAGTCGCTCATCCTGGGTGTCATCAGAGAGCCTATAAAAGACCCTGCGGGCCTTCAGCTTGTGTGTAGTCTCACTGTTTCTGCGATTGTTTAGGGATGACATGTCGAGGACCAAGGAGAGGTTCAACACTGTCTGTTTGCTGTTTCACTATAGCTAAATACCCGAGGATGATGTTCAAGTTAGAGCCACAAAGAGGGCGAATTTGAAAGTCCCCAAATTAGGCTTGTCGTAGTAGTGACGTGGCATTTTTAGCCCTAGCAGGGGCAGCAAGATGAATGAATGTGATTCCTTTGAGCTGGTCAAATGACAGGTCTGAGTGGAGAGGTTCACTATCTAGTGTACTCCGTAGTAGGAAACGCTAATAGCTCGGTTTCTAGATAGTTAATCACATGGCTTTATATAAACTACCTAGGTACGCCCTCGAACACCGGTAGAAATAGATAGATATAATCAGTCTCATGGGTATTATACTCCCAGCGGTAATTGGATGTCGTGTTAGAGATATCGTCCGGTCAAACTATTACACAGGGTCTGAATTTGTGTCGTGGAACGACGTCGAGCTTCGGCCCTGACAGCCATCATTAAAACCACCGAATATTATTGACCTCGAATTCTTTTGGTCCTTCGTCACTAAATTGGCCGACGATGTAAATGTCCCCTCCCATGGCATCACGTGTTTCCCCGCATTGAAGACAGATACCACCTAGGCAGCCATACAGAACTGGGAAGGAAGAAATATTGACATTCGTAGGAAAGCTTGGAATGCATGAAGGATCTAGTTAATTTTGCTGTAGAATGAAAATCAGCGTCAACTTTGTATAGCTAGCATAAGATGATCTTCGTCTGGGTCACCTGCGGGTTCCTGACGCCCATGCAGCAGCCCAGCCACTCTCACTTCTCCGCCCGCGTCATCGTTTGGGGGCCAATCTCACCCTCTCTCCGCTTTCTGTTCCTCAACCTTCAAACTCACCTCCTTGTTTCTATCTTTTACTTCAACTATATGCTCCAGTTTGACCCTTTAATTTGATCAATTCGGCGGTCCGCCCCGCATCCCTTCAGTTGTTGGCATCGCTGCGTATTAGGACACGCCGCTGCCATCCTTCTTACAAGATGCGCTTGACTGGCACAATATCTCTTTCGCTTCTCACACTAACTCCTCTACTGGGGTTTGCTGCAGCATGGAGCGAATTTTCCGACGTAAACCTCGCTACGCAATCCTATTCCCTATTCGATGATCGGCCATCCGGATGCCCCGAGTGCCCGGCTTGCTTCAACTGCCAGCTCGACAACTATAACTGCACTCATTTTGCGGATTGCAACAACTTTAACGGCAAATGCTCATGTCCCCCCGGATTCGGAGGCGACGACTGCTCGGTTCCCCTATGCGGTTCGTTGGCCGACGACTTGAACCGACCGCAGCGTGATTCCAATACCTGTCAATGCAAGGATGGCTGGAAGGGCATCAACTGCAACGTCTGCGACTCGGATAATGCCTGCAACACGATGATGCCAGAAGATCAAGGGGGCGTGTGTCACAAGCAAGGCGTCACGGTCAAGGAGAACTTTCAAATGTGTGATGTGACCAACCGTGCGATCTTGAAACAGCTCGACGGCCGGAAGCCCCAAGTGACTTTCTCCTGCAAAGCCGAGGATGAAACATGCAGCTTCCAATTTTGGGTCGACCAGAAGGAGTCATTCTATTGCGGCCTAGATACTTGCGAGTGGAACATGGAAACAGACTACAACTCTAATACAACTCACTACAAGTGTGAGCACCTTCAGTGCGAATGTATTCCGGGCCGTTTCCTCTGTGGCGAGAACGGGTCCATTGATCTGAGCGATTTCCTTGATCAACTGATCAAGGGCCCGGCTACTTTTGATACTAAATCGACTCTCGAGGGCACTAAGAGCGTTTTCTCTGAGCCTCAGATGAATGGATTGATTGCGGGCGTCTTCGGTGATCCCAGCATCTTCTTGTCATGCGATTCAGGAGAGTGCATGTACAAGACCGATGAACCGGGATATGAGCGCCCCGTGAAGAAAATCAACACGCCTCTCATTGCCGGCGTGATCGCGGGAAGTTCACTATTTGTGGTTGCTGTAATTCTGCTGGTTTGGTATCTGTCCCGCCGTGCTGCGCGCCGCAGCTATCTTCGCCTGTCTCTCTCGGATGATTCGGACGACGAAACTGCCAAACTCCTGGCAGACTACCGCCCCGCGGCTTTATACTGGGACAATGTATCTTACACACTAAATGGGAAAGAGATTCTCTCTGGCATCCAAGGTGCGTCCATACCAGGCCAGATTACAGCCATTATGGGAGCATCTGGCGCCGGAAAAACTTCGTTCCTCGATATCCTGGCACGAAAGAACAAGCGTGGCACAGTGAATGGAGATTTCTATGTCAACGGTGAGAAAATCGACGACAATGACTTCAGAACCATGGTTGGCTTTGTCGACCAAGAGGACACAATGCTTGCCACCTTGACAGTCCATGAGACCATCTTGACAAGCGCCCTACTCAGACTTCCCCGGGACATGAGCCGAGCATCTAAAGAGCAAAGAGTCTTGGAGGTCGAAAAGCAACTTGGGATCTACCACATCAAGGATCAATTGATTGGCTCGGAAGAAGGTAATGGTCGTGGCATTTCCGGTGGAGAGAAACGCCGAGTCGGGATTGCCTGTGAGCTGGTTACCAGCCCTAGTATCCTGTTCCTGGATGAACCCACTAGTGGATTGGATGCCTACAATGCGTTCAACGTGGTTGAGTGTCTGGTGACGCTGGCCAAGACATACAACCGCACTGTTATCTTCACCATCCACCAACCTCGCTCGAACATTGTTGCTCTGTTTGACCGACTCGTCCTTCTTGCCGAGGGACGCACTGTCTATTCTGGTCCTTTCTCGTCCTGTCAGCAGTATTTCGACCGCGTGGGCTATTCCTGTCCGCCAGGATTCAACATTGCAGATTACCTTGTCGATCTTACAATGCACGCCGGTGGCGCACATTCGTCATATACGGACGAAGTAACGTCGTCTGTGGATGAGCGCACTGGTCCACCTAAGACTGCATCAAGCAGTCTCAGGGCTGTCAAGTCCGTCACCAGCGCATCGATCCAGAGCATTGAAGATAACTCGAGCGGCGCAGAGGCGACCCGGAGACCCAAAAACAAACGCCGGGTATCTCTGAAACAGCAACAAGATCGCCAACTTTACTCCAGAAAGCAACATAATGAGCGCCCAATCACGCCCAAGACAGATGACGAGAGTGCTACATTGGATGTAGCCGATAATCATCAACAATGGCTGCGTCTTTCTCGTCAACAAGGCAATGTTCCTCCGCAAATCCTTGATGATCCCGATCAGCTACCTCCTCCGGCACCTGGACAAAGTGATCTCGACATTCTGGTGGCCAGCTACGCGGATTCTGATGTTTGTCATTTTGTGCATGATGAGATTTTGGCCGCCGTTCAGAATGCCCAGGATGCGAACGGTTCACCAAATTCACCCATGTTGTCGGATACTGTGATACAGCCTAAGGGCTATGCTCGAGTTGGTCTGGCGCGGCAGTTCATCATCCTGTCTCAGCGGACATGGCGTAATCTTTATCGAAACCCGATGCTGATGCTCACCCATTACGCAATTGCCATCCTTCTTGCGGTCTTATCTGGATTCCTCTTCTATGGCCTCACGGACGATATCAGAGGCTTCCAGAATCGTCTTGGTCTCTTCTTCTTCATCTTGGCTCTATTTGGTTTCAGTACTCTGACTAGTCTCAACGTGTTCTCCACGGAGCGGCTTTTGTTTGTACGTGAGCGTGCCAATGGTTACTATCATCCGGTCACATACTTTGCGTCCAAGGTCGTGTTTGATATTGTTCCTTTGAGGCTAATTCCCCCCATCATCATGGGCATCATCGTATACCCCATGACGGGTCTGATTCCGGCATGGCCTGAATTCTTCCGCTTTTTGCTGGTTCTGGTCCTTTTCAATCTTGCGGCGGCCAATATTTGCCTCTTCATCGGCATCATTTTCCGGGATGGCGGAGTCGCCAATCTTATTGGCAGTTTGGTGATGCTCTTCAGCTTGCTCTTCGCTGGCCTCCTACTGAATCACGATGCCATTCCCAAGTCAGCATTGTGGCTACAGACTGTGAGTTTCCCTATAACTTAAGCGCTGTTTCCCCTACTAATAATAGTACCAGCTGTCCATCTTCCACTATGGCTTCGAGGCCTTGATCGTCAATGAAGTGACTTTCCTCACCTTGATTGATCACAAGTACGGTTTGGATATTGAAGTTCCTGGTGCCTCTATCTTAAGCGCATTTGGATTTGACACCCAGGCCTACTGGAGCGATGTTACCGGGCTGGCTGTCATCTCCGGGGCCTTCCTCATCATTGCATACAGTGCAATGCATTTCCTACTTGTCGAGAAGCGATGAGCTAGTTCTTTTGTGTTACTATACACTGGTATAATACCATCAAGAGCGTTCCCATTAACTCTGTATTTTGCCTTGAGTTTGGCTTAGTCCTTGTCCTTGCCCGACGTTATTTTGTGTGTTGCGTTACCAGGATGATTGAAGATCTGCTCTTTAAAGGCGCATAGAAGCCTGTATGCTGCGGTCTATAGTTTGCCATTATGTATATAGACAAGATAGGTATTCTTAACGATCCCCTGCATTCCATGTTTTCAAATAAAGCATAAAGCACATTGTAGTTGGGTACATCAGGTCCAGACCTCATGTACCTCACATGTACCTTCACGATGCACGTGTCAACGTCATCCTTCTACAAAACCTTCCAAGGTCTCTCTCGTGTCAACGTAAGCTAGTGAACTCGGTTACCAACCCAATAGTCAATAATTTATTTCGAGTCTGACATATCTTGAAGCTGTTTCTTATCGAGTGCTCCAGAGTACAGCATGTACGTTACCAGCCCCGTTTGCGGGTTACGCTAATGATGACCAGCCCTCCCGACACCGACACCGCCGACCCATTCAGGTTCGGCCGCAGTTCGCTAATCTCGACACTCCCTCCTTCGATCCCACCTCATCTCTGCCTTGCTCTTTTCATCTCCACCAGCTTGAGTGCATTTAGCATCTTATTTGTGAGTGAGCTTTGACCCCTCTTCGCGGAGGACTCTGTGGGATTCCTCTGTCTTCCTTGGGCCGCAGAACCCCACAAACATCTCCAATTCCGGCCTCTTCAATCCACCTTGACCTCAACCACTTTTGTCGCAGACAGTTTACTCATATTCTCTGTTTAGCAATTGAAATATTGCCAATTATACTTGACGCAACGTCAATTTCGCAATGATGTCCGGCGAAGCATGGCTTTACCTGTTGTCGGTATTGATCAACGCCGTCAACCTCTTCCTCCAGGTGTTCTTCACGATTATGTACAGTGATCTCGAATGGTGAGTCTTTCCAGTCATATGTTCCAAGCAACTACTTTGGGTCTACACATACTACAGAATACAAGCTGATACTTCTCCTTTTTTTTTTCCTCCAGCGATTACATCAACCCTATCGACCTTTGCAACCGCCTGAACGCCTACATCATCCCCGAAGCCGCTGTCCACGCCTTCCTGACCTTCCTCTTCGTGATCAACGGATACTGGCTCGCCATCGTGCTGAACCTGCCCCTCGTGTTGTTCAACGCCAAGAAGTACGTTTGAAGCTCCCCGAGTAATCGCAAGCCCCCCTCAGAGCACAGCTAACCGAGTCGTTTTCAAAAATATAGGATCTACGAGAACCAGCACCTTTTGGATGCGACCGAGATTTTCCGCAAGTTGAACGTGCACAAGAAGGTCGGTTTGGTTTCTTAAGTCGCAAACTGCAGCGCAATGACTAACTCGAACTTGTGTTTTTAGGAATCCTTCATCAAGCTTGGCTTCCACCTCCTCATGTTCTTCTTCTACCTCTACAGCATGATTGTTGCCCTGATCCGTGATGAGGGCCACTGACTGCGTGAAAAGACCGAATATGCGATGCATCATGGTCGCTCCGGCTAGATCAAGGAGCCGTCTGTTGATGAGCTGTTGTGATAAGTTCCTGGGTCAGTGTTCTCTGGACATTGTTCTCAGCCTGTCACGCAACCCTCGAACATGACCGCAGCTCCAAGACGGCCGCTATACCATATAACTCGGTATATCGATGTGGTTCCTTATCTTTTGAGCGGCCATGACTACGGATGAGCAACGAATTCTTTCAGCCTTCAGATATTTGCTGGTAGGACTACAGCGATGAGAAGTAATAGATATTTCCTTTGGAGTGTCTCGAGCTGGGGATGTGAGCTGGGTTGATTCGAGACACTGTATGATTGACTCGAGGTGGTGCATGTGTTCTTTTGCTATCGTTTGTTTTGTTTTTAATTCTTCTTCTGTGTTAATCTTGCTGTCTTTCGACCTGTTGAGTTGTATATACCTCCCATGCGGTTGGCAATGAAGAGCGTACGATACCCAAGGTTTCTTACATTTAAATGATTTCTTGTTGATAAATACCATGGCCATGAAATAGGTGTAGTAAGAGTAGAGAACAGTAAGACATAATTGATGTACGCACCTAACTAAGATCGCAGCTGCATTAGGGTTGATAGAGAGCTTGGCTGCGGTGGCTGTTCCGCGGCCTTCGTATCGGGGGTCTCCCGACGCCCGTAAAATTCCCATCCTCCACTACCTATACCATTCACCAACCACATTCAACCCCAACGTTGTTGCAAAGGGGTATTGAGGTCTGCGCATTCTTACTCTCTTTAACATACCAGTCATGTCCGCCTTATTAGGTCTCGGTTATGACTCGAGCGACGATGACGCCACAGCTATGCCCAACTCGTCTGTGACGACCGCGACCAAGGTCGTTGCTGCACCAGAGGTCAATACAGAGGTTTGGTCCCCCCATAATCACCCTTCTCCCCAGTTTCTTTTGTTGCTTGCGCCTCAGCCATGACGAACAGATAAGACTAACGATCCTACAGGACCAAGCGCATATGCAGATGGCCCTCGCCAACGCCTCATCCCAAGCTCTCACCTACAATGCCACATACGATGATCTTACGAAGCCCTCCCAGGGCCCTATCAACCCGTTCAAGCCAGCGGGTCCGGGAAACGGTATCAAAAGAAAGAATGTTCCGACAGGATTTGCCGAAGAGGCAGCCATCAGCGAGTCCACATTTGCGGCGCAACATCGCACGTTCCAGAGTCTGGGATACACGCGCAATCCGACAATGCCGGATCAACTTATCGGAAACCTCGAAAATGCGGCACAATATGGAGGTCGGGATGTTGTGCAAATTAAGCCTACTAAGAGCGCGTCCGCAAACTGGCGGACAAAGCGGCAAAAGAAGGGCGACTCCAGTGTCGTGGAAGGAGAGGGCGCATATCTGGGACCCTGGGCGAAATACCAAAATGACCAGCAATATGACTATGTGGAGGTTGCTGAAGGAGATGAGCGCGCGCTTGGTAGCGACGAGGAATACGTCGAAGAGGAAGACGAGACTTTGACTACCACGGCGCCCATGCCAGCCATGAGCAAGGATGCCACTGCCTACGAAGGCGACCTTGCCACGCAAGAAACCACCGAGTTCCACGGATCGGAGCAGTACGACTACCAGGGCCGGACGTACATGCACGTGCCCCAGGACCTGGATATCGATTTGCGCAAAGAGCCCGGCACCACCAAGAACTACGTACCGAAAAAGCTTGTGCAAACTTGGAAGTCGCACACCAAGCCGATCACCTCCCTTCGCTTCATCCCCAAATCTGGCCACTTGCTGCTTTCGTCAGCAGCCGATGGAAAGGCCAAGCTCTGGGATGTGTATCACTCTCGGGAACTCTTGCGGACTTTCTCCGGCCACACCAAGGCAATCTCAGACACAGACTTCCACCCATCGGGGAAGACTTTCCTTACCGGTTCATACGACCGACAGATCAAGCTCTGGGATACCGAATATGGCAAATGCCTTGGTCGATTTTCCACGGGCAAGACACCGCACGTCGTTCGCTTCAACCCCGGCGCAGATCACTCACACGAATTCCTGGCTGGTATGTCCGACAAGAAGATCGTGCAATTCGACACCCGGTCCGGCGAGCTGGTCCAAGAGTACGACCATCATCTGGCAGCCGTCAACACCCTCACTTTCGTTGATGACAACCGCCGCTTCATCTCCACATCAGACGACAAGTCGCTGCGCGCTTGGGAATACGGAATCCCTGTGCCTATCAAGTTCATCGCAGAGCCATACATGTTTGCACTCACCCGTGCGACTCCCCATCCGAATGGCAAGTATGTTGCCTTCCAGTCAGGCGACAACCAGATTGTCGTATACAGCGCAACGGACAAATTCCGTCAAAACCGGAAGAAGCGCTTTGTTGGACATAATACTTCCGGGTACGCCGTTGACCTCAAGGTCTCGCCTGATGGCCAGTTCCTTGTTTCCGGTGACAGCGGTGGCTATGTCTGCTTCTGGGACTGGAAGACCGGCAAGATGTACCACAAGATCCAGGCTGGTGGAAAGGAAGGCGGTGCTGTTACTTGTGTGGACTGGCATCCCCATGAATCCAGTAAGGTTGTCACTGGTGGATTGGACGGTGCTATCAGGTATTGGGATTAAAGGATTTCGATGGTTATCAGGTGTTGATATTAGTTTGATCAAAAATTCAGACTTGAACCTTGCAATGTCTTCCTTTTATTCCCGCAATGCATTCTATCATAGTCTGCTGTCTGTGCTATGCTACTTGATGTAATGAATTAGATGCACTAAAAATCCTCCAAATATCTGCATGTTGTCACATATTCACTCAAAAGTCAACCCTTCCGACAAAGCAGCTTTACATATGAATGAAGTTCCGAATAGTCCTCAGCCCGACACAAGCCAGGTGACGCGAGCACCGAACCAACCCCACAGGCGAGAGATACTGAGGGTACTTCCACATCAGGATGGACACAGCACCAACACTAGCAACCAAAGCCCCGCTCAAACCAAGACCAAGCACTTGGCTCTGATGCTGAACAGCTTCAATTACCTCCGAGTACCGCTGGTTACTGAAGCTGATACGGGCGTACTGCGTTTTCCAACCAAAGATCGGGAAATGGTGGTCGATAGTTTCCTCGATCGTCTTGCGCAGCTTGTACAGCGGCGATTTGACGCCCGAGCGCATTTCGAGATAATTCTCCTTCGATAGATCGTTAATCGCATGCGTATCAGCGCACCGCTGGTCTGTGTACGCTTGGAAGGCTCCCTGGCGCTTGAGACCGCGTGTGTAGACGCTAGAGTTAGGGTCGTAGACTCCGTGTCTGTCCAGTTCCTCGAAAAGGACCCGGACGTCTTCGAGGCCGGCATTCAGTCCTTGTCCGTAGAATGGCAGGACTGCGTGCGCTGCATCGCCGATAATGACGACGCTGGCGTTGAAGTGGTGGGGATTGCACTTGATGCTGATCAGTGGGAGGTGCGGGTTTTCCACAAATTGCTCACTCAACGCCGCCGGCTCGATTAGCTCTGGGCATACGCCGGGGAAATGGGAGTCGAAGAATTCGTGTAGGTCCTGTGGCGAGGTCTCAAGGGTATTGTAGTGCGAGGATGGTGCGAATAAGGTGCATGTGAATGACTTATCCGCTGATGGTAGTGCGATGAACATGAACTCGCGTCCAGGCCAGATATGGAGGTGGTTTGGTGAGATACGGAAGTCCCCATCCTCTGTTGGTGGGATCCGGAACTCGCACCAGAGAGTGTCGATGTACTCTTGTTGATAATCAACACGAGCAAACTTCATCAGGTGGAAGCGCGCGGCGGAGTGTGCACCGTCAGCACCGATGAGGTAGTCGAAGGACACCTCGATCTCTGGTACTCGACCTGCTATACCGGCATCATCGGCCATAGGTGTCTCGCCGGGTATTCTGCGCTCAAACCAGGCTTTGTTGGTGCGGAAATCAGCACCAGTGAGCTTGTGGTTGAAAAATAGCTTGACATTGGGAGTCTTCTCCAGCTCATCGAGCAGAGCATTATTGAGAGTTCCTCGGTCGATAGCATTAATAGCCTTGTAGTAATGGTTAGCTATGATCTGCAGGGTAAATAACAATAACAACTGCCAAGCAGGTGATCGGTGCATACCCGGCCGTGAACGTCATAGGCCTGTGCAGCTTCCCACAGATCTCCCCGGTCTCGTCCGTGGATCATCCGTCCATGCATGGGAATCGCTTCACGGAGGACATTGTCGATCAAATCATCCCGGCCAGAATGTCTCATAGACGTAATGCCACGTTCGGAGAGTGCCAAGTTGATAGACTTGGTAAAGTTCAATGGCACAGTCGTAGGGTCCCGGAGATCTACGGATGTGCAGGGATTATTGGCGTCAGTTCGGAAGAATTCGCATTGAATCACAACTGAGCCAGGACAGGTGCAGGGGGTATCAAAGACAGCGACAGATCACAATATAGATTAATCGGGGTGGTTTTCTCTTAATTGAAGAGTTGAGGCAGGGACCTTGCGGGACATGCTGTCTTGATAAAAGCCAGCCATTTCCGGCCAAATACATGTACTGTCTCTCTTGAACCAGACCATTCTCAACGGTGGCCATGCAGAGGTAAAGAAAAGAAAAGAAAAAGGGTTACACAAGGCATTGGAACGTACCTCCACGGAGCTCATATACTTCCACCTCGTCACCTCTTGACGCAGCATACAGCGCTGCCAAGGATCCTACTGGGCCAGCACCCACAACAACTACTTTCTGCCTCGGAATGGCCATCATGTAACTGCTCAGGTGGTCAATGTCCAAACTGAAGACAAATATGTGTTGAAACGGAATCGCAAGTCGTCATCACGTGCTGCGAAATCGGCCCCTTCCATGTTCCAAAATGAGATGATCGACATTAGTCATTTTAATGGTTGCCTTGCTGCCTCAGGCGAATATCGGCCTTTTGGTACTAGTCCAAATGAAGTTTAGTTCCATATCGCCTTGCGGCCGGCGGGGATTTTCTTGAAGTTTTGGCCTCCATTTAATCCACTCTTTACTACGTACTTCCTCAATTATTTCATTTTTTTCGCTTCTGCTATTCCAATATGGCTGAAGCTGCCAATCGCAAATGCCGGGGTGTGGACTGCCCCAACGACGCAGGCACTCTACAATGCCCGACATGTCTAAAGAGCGGCACGGACAGTTTCTTCTGTTCGCAGGACTGTTTCAAGCGAAGCTGGGTATGTAGGCACTGGGGTGTGACTGGAAGATGCGCAATATGTGCTCCCTTCTATTTGGGAAACAAGGGCTGACCATCTACTCCAGAGCGAACATAAAAACATTCACAAAAAGAGTAATATCCTCACCAATCTTTTTCCTCCGAAGGTAGTTTCTGAACCAGATCCAGCCACCGGAACCTTCAATCCGTACCCATCCTTCCCATACAGCGGTTCCCTGAGGCCCGTCTATCCTCTATCCGCCAAACGAACAATTCCCAAGGCGATCCCGCACCCGGACTATGCCCGCGATGGTATTCCCCGCTCCGAGCAAAAGCTTATCGGCCGTCATAACATCACCATCTTGAATAAGGAGGAACAAGAGGGTATGCGCAAGGTTTGCCGATTGGCTCGTGAGGTTTTGGATGCTGCCGCACGTGAATTGAAGCCTGGTGTAACAACGGATTACATCGACGAGGTTGTTCACAAGGCCTGTATCGAGCGTGATGTACGAGGAGCTACTCTCTGGTGCACAAAACCATACTGACATATATTTAGTCTTACCCCTCGCCCCTGAACTACATGAACTTCCCCAAGTCTGTATGTACCTCGGTCAACGAGACTATCTGCCACGGTATTCCCGATCAACGGCCCTTGCAGGATGGAGACATTGTCAACATCGATGTCACTCTGTACCACAAGGGATTCCACGGCGATATCAACGAGACCTACTATGTTGGAGACAAGGCACTTGCGAACCCCGATGCCGTCCGAGTGGTGGAAACCTCGCGTGAATGTTTGGACCAGTCAATTGACCTCGTCAAGCCTGGCATGCTGTTCCGCGAACCTGGCAATGTCATTGAGAAGCACGCCAAGGGCCGTAACTGCAGTGTCGTCAAAAGCTACTGCGGCCACGGTATCAACCAACTGTTCCACTGTGCACCCAACATTCCTCATTACGCTAAGAACAAGGCTGTGGGCACTGCCAAGCCCGGTATGTGCTTTACAATTGAGCCCATGATCAACATCGGTACCCACCGTGACCGCACTTGGCCCGACGACTGGACCAGTACCACCCAAGATGGATCTCTGTCAGCTCAGTTCGAGCATACCCTTCTCGTCACTGAGGATGGTGTCGAGGTGCTGACTGCCCGCCTGGCCGACTCACCTGGTGGGCCAGTTCCTATGCCTTCGACAGCATGAACTCGGGGAATTGGGAGTTAATTGGAAATATTTGCATATATTCAGATACCTCTTTAACAGCCGACTTTATGACCGTTCAATGCCTATCAATATAGTTCTATAATTGAGTAATTTATCAAATAAAAATATAACATAGAAGACCATAGCCCAGGCGAGGGTTTGCCGATGTCGTCGCAGATCAAAAGTCTGGCGGCATAAGCCCGAGGAATTGGGGACATTTGATTGGGCGAAACGGATAAGTCGGGCCCCCCAGGAGTGAGGGGCCTCTTATCTTCACGTGTGGAGACTTTTTGGGGTTTAGATGCTTTCGCTCTTCTTCTTGTTTCTTTCTCCGTAGAAGTTCAGTCAAGTCATTTTGACTTTGGGACAATCTGGAGCGATCTCGATAGATACAGTCTCGACAATGGCTCCAGAGACATCTCCTACCGAGAATTCCCCGTTGCTGGGATCCGCGTCCACCAACGGCGCTGTCTCCAACGGCACGATTTCTAATCACCATGTGGAATCAGGGGATCCAGTTCAGACAGAGGATTCAGGCAAAGAGCCGTTCCATGATGCGCAGAAACAGCTTAAATATATTGTGCCTGCCATCTCACTTGGAGTATGAATTCTTTCTCAATGCTTATTAATTCCGTTATCAGAGTTGTAACTAACGGGATGTATAGATCTTCTTGTCAGCGGCCGACCAGACAATTATTATGGCCAGTTATGGTCAGATTGGTAGCGATCTCAAAGCTCTCAATCTGACCAGCTGGATTGCTACTTCTTATTTTCTCACTTTAACCTCTTTCCAGCCTTTATATGGCAAGCTGAGCGATATCTTTGGTCGCAAGCCATGTCTACTCTTTGCATATGCCGTTTTCGGTATTGGATGCTTAGGCTGCGGTCTAGCTCGAAATATCAATGAGTTGATTGCTGCTCGTGTATGTTCACATATGATCTCAGGCCTGAATCATGTAATGCTGACTATTTTCGAACAGGTCTTCCAAGGCATTGGTGGTGGGGGTATGACCACTGTCGTCAGCATTTTGATGAGTGATCTTGTTCCCCTTCGTGATCGAGGGCTATGGCAGGGTATTATCAATATCATCTATGCAACAGGTGCCGGTACCGGTGCACCCTTGGGTGGAATTCTCTCCGACTACATTGGCTGGCGCTGGTATGAATGATGCAAGACCCACATCTCTTTACGCCATCTGACGTTTTTTTTCTAGGGCGTTTTTAGCGCAATTCCCTCTCTGCATTATTGCATTCATTGGCGTATCGTTCCTGCTCAAGCTGCCCGCTCGCGAGAGCGCCCATTGGAAGACCAAGCTGCGTCGCATCGACTTCCTTGGCGCTGTAGTCCTTGTTGGCGCCGTTCTTGGTTTCTTGATTGGTCTTGATCGCGGCAGTAATGTTTCATGGAAATTACCCCTGACAATTGCCTCGCTGGGTGTCTCCGCTGTCTTATTCGTGATCTTTATCCTAGTTGAGATCTACCTGGCAGCTGAGCCTTTCGCACCTGGTCACATCATCTTCAACCGAACATTCTTTGCTTGCTACAGCTGCAACTTCTTCAGCTTTGGGGGTTGGATTGCCGCCCTGTTTTATATCCCTTTATACTTCCAGGCGGTAGACGGTGTCTCTGCTACGACTGCAGGACTACGCTTATTACCAAGCATTCTTTCGGGTGTCTCTGGGTCCGTGTTTGCAGGCTTGTTGATGAAATGGTATGGCAAGTATTACTGGCTGACAGTTGTTGCGTATTCTTTCCTGACAACTGGTGTGTTCTGCATATACCTGTTCTCCGGTGGTGTGGTGGCTAGTACAGTCCCGATGATCTTGGGAATGGTAATTTCAGCATTCGGCAATGGCATTGGAGTCACTACAACCTTGATCGGTTTAAGTAAGTTCTTACCTAAGTTTACTTTACACCCCTTCAATGCATACTAACCACTTCGCCAGTATCGAATTCTACTCATGAAGACCAGGCAGTCGTCACTGCTTGCTCATATCTATTCCGCTCATTGGGATCCGTGATTGGCCTCTCTTTGTCCTCAACTGTGGTTCAGCAAGTCTTACGGAATCGATTGCAATCAGGTCTACGCGACAGTAAGAATATCGATCAGATTGTTGAAGGCGTACGAGAAAGTCTGGATTTCATCAAAACCCTCGACCCAACAACTGCCAGGATTGTCCGGGACTCGTATGGCTGGTCCACCAACAAGGGATTCGCCTTTTTGGTTGTTGTGGTGTTCTTCGCTTTGTTGAGCAGCTGTTTCATCCGTGAAAGCAAACTCAACCGCTAATTCACAGATGAAGCTATATCCAGGGATACTTGAAGAGTTCCCGATTTCCATTATTTCAAAAAGCGACAAACTCTTATAGAATACTATAATGTATGGCCTATCTAGCATTGGGGTTGGCTCGGAAATTGTCCATGTTCATCGCATATATACTAAAGAAGACACTGAATATATTGGACACAAAAGAAGTTTTGTGTCTATTCCAAAATCCAATCAATAAAAGAACATAGGTTTTCAAACCACAGATCAACTAAAGAAATAAGCATCTTTAAGCCGTTTTTACTGCCTATACTCTAACTGTAACACAAATAAGGGGGGAATATTCAAACAAAAGCCGTATAAGAAAGACTTCTAAAGGGACTATCAAAAAGACAATACGTTGGCTGGCTTTTGGCCAAGTTACGAGGGCGTTTAGTATCTAGTGGTGTTGTTTTGATTCACCCATAGAAGAGTAGCCAAATACGCAGCTTCGCTAGACAATGTAAGAAACATTTCAACGATCTGCGAAATACCCCATAGGAACTAAAGATGCTACACGTATCTTTGATTTCAAGGTCCGGGAGTCTATGTTAGGAAGAATACATCTTTCATTTCCTATCTAATCCTTCTTCTTATTCTTCTTCCAATCCCGGTGCCGGACAATAGTAAGCGCAACAACAAGGAAACCAAAGTGCGAGGGGACACTTCAGGAATGCCAGTGTCCACGTCAATGAACAGTGAAACTTGAGGAAGACCCCCCCCCCCCCCCCTTCAGTTTACTTAGTTGTCTTGCGGATCAAAATAGATAGGAATAGACATGAACAATTGATCTACCAGACTAGCTCATTCATCAAGAACAACCACCCCCAGCCGCCGAGCAGCTGTATTCATGTCTACGACCCGGGAAACGATCGTATCATCAGCTGACGTGTCCGGATCCTCAGACTCGTCCGAGTCCGTCATGTAGAAGTACACCCCAGCCTCTGAGACAAACTTTGCACGGTCAAGAACAACTGTGAACGTGCGAAATCCGCTATCGTCGCATGCCCCCTGTGAGCTTTTAATATATTGGTCGGGTCCTTGAGGAGTAAAACGCTTTGCTGCTAGGGGTTGACTGCCTGTTGTGATATTGTGTAGGGCGCCAATAGAAAAAGGATTTTCTCGGTTCTCTTCATTTCGCTGGGATAGAATCTTAAGAACTTCGTTTTGGGCCGGCCTGATGGCCGACCAGGAATTGGACTTTGGAATGAAGAATTTCAGAGTAAGAGTTTTGTTGGCCGGGAGGTTAGAGACCATTGACGCCGTAAAGAGGAGCGCTGTGCTTTCTAAGATAGAGGAACCTTCTGCATCGCGTATGTGGCTAAGAAAGGCCGTATGGATAATGTATTGAATATCAGGGGTTTCGCCCTTAGGGGTATTGGTGACTGTCACGATGTTGGCTTCCTGAGAAATATGGAATGCCGGGTCAAGAGAGAAGAAGCCGCTACCTGAGGTTTCTTGGTCTAGCTGGTCACGAATCTGTTCTTTTGTCGGCATATCCTGGCTAGGAGGCTCGCCCTCGTCAATACCTAAGGCGTCTCGCTCCGGATAACGAGGGACATTATTGAAGATATCGAGAATCATCAACTGGCCTATATAGATCTGGTCTATAAGGCGCTCGATAACGAATTCAAATGCCTCTGACGGGAGTTCCTCTTGGCCCTCACGCAAATGCTGCGCCACGTCAACCTCAGTGCACGTACTAGAAAATGTACGATTGAAATAGAGTAAGTCTGGGCCTTCGCCTATCTCCTCAGCCTCCTCCGAGTCCTGCATATTGCCCACTCGATAACTATGCGATCGTATCAGGACACAAAATCCAACATTCGAGGATGAATATGGACGATTGAATCTCGGAATCAGTGGGAGGGGATTCTTGACCCCTAACTGATGTTGCTGCTTGCGACGGGCGATTTCTATGCGATTATGCTCAATGCAGGCAAAGCCATCGGGCGGCCGGTATGAATAAATCTCGAACAAAGGCTTGACTTCATTATTCCAGAACATCTGCATGAGGTAGTCTCGGAGCTTGTCGTGGTCGTCGTCCAGGGGAACAAGGCTGTAGACCTGAAAGGCAACTAGTTCACTGGGCTCTGGCTCGTATTCTGGGTTTACGTACTGCTCGAGCACAACAGGATGACCCAGATGGTCAGCGTAAGCGCGCACTTGTTTCCAAGACCTAGACATGGCGACTGGTCTGTGGGGGGTAAATAACACTTGATGGAAAACAGGTTTGAAAAAAGACCAGTGAAGTAAACGTGGGGAACGACGGGCTTAAATGTTTCTTCGATGCGCGTTTCGTTGTAGGGCTCAAGTATAGCTTACTAAGCCAAGATCTGGTCCTGTCAGCAACCCGCTGACGTTTCAACCTTAGAAATGCCATCTCCAAGTTGACTGTTAGATCCATACTAATTGAGTGTCTTAATTGACACTGCGGTTCTGACTTAACCTGCCTACCCAGCTGTGATCAGAATGAGCTACACCTTGTGTTCCTGACGTTTTTGTGCAGCTTCCGCTAGCTCAACTTCCGCCAAACCTCCGCCATGTCCGATTCGCGCTCAGGGCCAGTCTCACTAGCACGATATCGACCTATCCTCTACCTCTTTACTGGTGTCGCCGCTGCTTACGCGATTCTCTACGTTCACAATAACGTCATTTCGCAGCCATCATCAACTTCACTCCGTCGTCGAAATGCTGTGCGCCGCACGAGACCAACCGAAGCTGAAGAACTCGGGATCCTTGATACTCCGTCCTATCGAGCAATTACCCACCTTGAACAACTAGAGCGTCAGAATGGTGTATATGGGACATTTCGCATTGAGACAGAGGATGGACGTCGCGTGGAGAGCGGTCTTCTTCCATCACTCCTTGCAACACGCGACCAGCTGATGGAAGAAGTTGGTGTCCCACCTGCTCATGCAGAGCGCATGCGTGAGATGATGGAAGATACGTTTCTCGAATCCTTCCTTGCACTTGATTTCCCGTCTGCGCACATTCTCCCAGAAGACACCCCAGAGAGAACATACTTGACAGAACAACTTCAACGCCGAGGTATCTCCCGAGCTGGTATCGAAAGAGCTCTGGTCCGGTTCAACGGAGATGTGAATTACGGAGAGGAGCTGCGTCGGCGACGACAGAATGGTGAACGTGTCACTCTCTCAACCTCCACTTTCCCAGACGTGACTGCGCCCCCACAAAATCTTGACGGCGGTGAGACGGTGGTGGACGACCAAAGTGTCTTCTCATGGCGTGATGGAAACAACGATCCTTCCAATAGGGAAGGTCAAAACCTGCTCAACCTACTTTACCACATCGCTGAGGATCAGGCGCGGAGGGACGGCTATATCCATCGTGGAGTTACTTGCAACAGCTGCGGTGCCATGCCGATTCAGGGTATCAGATACCGATGTGCCAACTGCATCGACTACGATCTGTGTGAGACGTGCGAGGCAATGCAGGTCCACATCAAGACACATTTGTTCTACAAAGTGCGGATCCCAGCCCCATTCTTAGGAAGCCCTCGTCAATCTCAGCCTGTGTGGTATCCTGGGAAGCCTTCAATGCTCCCGCGCAGTCTTCCGCGGCCTCTCGCCAAGCGTCTCATGAAAGACTGCAATTTTGAGAATACTGAGCTTGATGCACTCTGGGATCAGTTCCGCTGTTTGGCTAATTATGAGTGGGCGAATGACCCGAACAAATTGCATATGGCCATCGATCGCAAAACATTCGACCGATGCTTTGTGCCTAATACTTCTATCCGGCCGCCGCCTCCCAGTCTCATTTACGACCGAATGTTCGCATTCTATGACACCAATGGGGACAATCTCATCGGGTTCGAAGAATTCTTGAAGGGCTTGGCTAGTCTCAACAATAAGAGCAATGACGAACGGCTGCGGCGTGTGTTCCGTGGCTACGACATCGACGGGGATGGCTTCGTTGAACGCAAGGACTTCCTTCGGGTTTTCAGGGCATACTATGCGCTGAGCCGGGAGCTCACAAAGGACATGGTTGCTGGCATGGAGGATGACTTCTTAGAGGGCGGTGCTCGTGATGTGGTTCTCGGTAGCCAGCCTATCAGCTCTGCATTCCCTGGCAGCATTCCTTCTGGCGAACGTTCTCGTACAGGCGAAGGCAAGCGCATGAATTCTGAGGGGGACATGGAAATCGTCGACAATGAAGGAATTTTGCGACAAGACGGAGATGACACCGGTGATCGACATTTGGTCGTGGGTGATGCTGCTGTCAGATCACAGTTTAGCCGAATGAGGCCATTGTTCCCATCTACACTACGCCTGGCACCCACCGAGACCACTCCTCGCCCGTCGGATGTCATAGAAGGTGACCAAAATGACAACGAAGAAGACGATGGTGCTAGCGAGACTAGTGGATCAGACCAATCTAGCTCGTCAGTGGCCAGTGGCATCTGGCCCCCAGCTGAACACATTCTCGAAGAAGATATCATCGAGGCCCTTGGGTCCTATATTCCCGCTCGAGAAATCACGGATCCAATTGATCGGGCTCGCGTCGCGGATGCCGTCTATCATAGAATGCGCGAAGATGACCAGAGACGTGTGTTTGACGCCCGTCAGCGTGGAATCGACGAGCGTTGGAGGCGCCGGGCTTTCTATACGGATGAAGAAGATGGCGCCACTGTCCCCGAGGGTTACGAACGGGATCCAGCCATCGATGACTCCAG
Organism: Penicillium sp. BW_162_3FA; assembly: GCA_008931945.1. Lineage (NCBI taxonomy): Eukaryota > Fungi > Ascomycota > Eurotiomycetes > Eurotiales > Aspergillaceae > Penicillium > Penicillium sp. BW_162_3FA. Next base: position 348,600 of record MUGJ01000059.1, read on the forward strand.
CGATGAAGACCTAGATGAATCCGAATCGCGCCCACCATCTTTCCGGTCGCGATCCTCGTCCAAAGTGCGATTCCAGGATGATCTCAATGACGACGAGTACGACGTTCGATCTAACCCGTCAACCTCGTCACGGAGTATTCCTGTTGGCGAGCGATGGGGTGGGTTTGAAATCCCAGAGATCGAGAGGGACGTTGGGAAAGAAATCTTGTATCAGGTCACACAACAGGGATTCAACGAGCTTCTAGATATTCTATTCAAGCCGAAAGAGGACCTTCTGATGGAAGTCTATCGTACGCGAGCTGAGCGCAAGGTCTGGGCTCGCGAGATTGAACTCGCCGGAAAAGAGGACCCCTCAAAACGCGCTGCGACTGAGAATGCTCCAGTTGAAGAGGAACTCGAGGAAATTATCAACGACCGACCACTTGATGATCTATTGCAGCGCGCTGGTTACGGAATTCAAAGCCCAGTTCTGGCGCCTTCCAATACCGGGGCAGTAGCTCCTTCGTCGCCGGAGCCCACCGCCTCAGATGATGATGGTGATGGTGATGAAGATGAATATGAAGAAGACGATGATGACGACGTGCGACCAGCTCATCTCGCTGATCCCGGAGAAGATACTGGATTTGGGCAAGCGCGGCCCTTTGAGGAATCCGACACAGCGTCCGCCACTTCGTCTGATTATGACGATGATATCGCTACCTCTCAAGCATCGGGTGCGGAGCCATCCAATCCGATTGTTGAAGACGGTACACTTTACTACGATCCAACCCTCCCACAGCATCGTCCTGACGAACCATTCATAGTGGCCCCGGAAGTGATTGATGAATCCGACTTCGACCTGGAAGAATCCCCAACTACAAGCACAAACCCTGATCTCCCTCCTCAGTTCCGACTACAGCCCGGGACCACCTCTCTTCCCGCCCCATCTTCTCCCCACTCCTCCCCAGAAGCCGAAGCCACAGCACCCAAGCTTCCTCCCTCTCCTATGCAACCACTCCCACCCCCTCACCACGTCGATGACCAGCCTCGTGAAGCCCCTGCCCCACGCCGACCTTCGCCCCGGACTCTAGCTCGATGGGTCTATTTGGACCAGGTAGAGCGTGAGAATAAGGAACGTGGCAATGGTGCGAGACTCAACTTTGAAGAGTTCTCGCGCCGTATGGCTGCTGATCGGGGACGCCGACTGGCATTTGTAGCCAGTTGGATTGAGATGGCTAGCTTTTGATTCTGAGCAAGTTCCTAGATTCACCTAGGTGTACATTATTGTAAATTAGCGATACTTCTGAGTTGATCCAGAATTGTTACAATGACACTTTGATTAAATACCACAAAATAAATTTTCTAACGGGCTACTAGGAAATAAGAGTCGGCTGTACTCCGTAGGTGGCGTAGACCTTCATATTAACCCATCTTCTATATAACATCCCCTAATTAGTCCAATGACGGAATTTGCAGCACCTCATTTCTCCAAGATACTTTTATTACCGAAAATACTTCGGAAAATAAGACTTTGGTGGCCCAGCCCTTGAAGCACGTTCCCTCGTATTACGTGCTTTTGGAGGCCAATGGCTCACTTTGCACCATTGTTATCACCAGAATGACTCCCCTTATCGATTTAACCATAACCTAGAGTTCTTCAACCGTCTCCAGTCTACAAACTAGTCCTAGCCGTGGGGTTCTATCGGGCGAGAGAGATAAAACCAAGAAATCGCGATTATAATGGGCCCTGACGTGCTGTGTTATTTTGTTCAACATTCCCCAACCTTGGGGCCCATAGCCATGCAGTACTATAATAGTGGCTCTCTCCGGTGCTATGATCTGTATAGCAACCTCTCATATCTATCATGGCTTTCGAACGTCTGACCCGGTTCTACCGGTCATGTCTTCTCCAGATTATCATTGTCGGATTAGTCGCCTTCTGCGAACCCGGTATCTGGACTGCTCTCAATAACCTTGGAGCTGGAGGAAATGCCAAGGTAAGTCTCCTGGATCTTGGGAATCTGTGTAACTACCCCTAACATATTGTGCAGCCTTACCTGAACAATGCCGCCAATGCCTTGACATATGGACTCATGTCAGTAGGCTGTTTCCTTGCCGGTGGTGTTACCAACAAGATCACTGCGAAATGGACCTTGTTCATCGGTGCTGCATTCTACACTCCCTATGCGGCTGGTCTATACTGTAACAATCGTTATGGAAACGAATGGTTCCTCTTGCTCGGAGCCGCTCTTTGTGGAATTGGAGCGTCTCTTCTATGGGCTAGTGAGGCTGCCATTGCAGTTGGATATCCGGAGGAGGAGAAAAGAGGACGGTAAGTTGAAACTCCAGACCATCTACTTGTTGTTATTTGACTGACTGTTTTATGTTTAGCTATGTTGCAATCTGGATGAGTATCCGCCAGATGGGACCGCTTGTCGGTGGTGCGATCTCCCTCGCTCTCAATGTCAACACTGCGCATGTTGGTAAGGTCACCTACACAACATACTTGGGTCTTGTTGCCATTTCATCCCTCGGAGCTCCGTTTGCATTGCTGTTGTCGCAGCCGCAAGATGTCATCAGAAGCAATGGCACCAAGATCCCTTACATGAAGAAAACCAGTCTCTCTGTTGAGGCTCGTGCTATCTGGAAGCAACTTCGCAATAAGTACATGCTGCTACTCATTCCGGTCTTCCTTGCAGGACAATTTGGTGTAACTTATCAGGGAAACTATTTGACAAGTATGACATCTCCACTTCTCCTTTAACGATCATGAATAGCACCACTGACAGCAATATTAGCTTATTTCACTGTCCGCTCCAGAGCCCTTGCTTCTTTCTTGACAGCCGTGGTCGGCGCTGCCGCCAATATATCGACAGGCCTATTCCTAGATCTGAAATTTTGGTCTCGAGGAACCAGATCTAAAATTGTGTACATCTTCGTCCTCTTCTTTGTCACAGCGTCTTGGATATGGAACGCCGTCGTCGAGACGAAACTCTCCCACATGGCCGACCCACCCGCCTTCGATTTGGGCGATGGTCCCTTCTTCAGCTCGGCTTTCACGGTCTACATCTTCTTCCGGTTCTTCTACGAGGTGCTGCAGACATACATCTATTGGTTGATGGCCGAAATCAAGGGAGCGCAGGGAGATGGCGATATCGCCAGAACAACCGGCATCCTGAGATCGTGGGAGTCCATTGGCAGCACGATTGCTTACGCGGTCGGCGCAACTCACTGGCCCAACTTGAACCAAATGGCACTGGGCTTTGCATTGTGGGGTGTTACGATTCCATTTACACTTCTCGCGGTGTTTGGCAATTGGAATGTTGCTCAGGCGATAGAGGTGGAGGAAGAGGAACAGACAGACAGCAGTAGCTTAGAGGCACAGCGGGTTATTGTCAATTCTGATGGGAAGGATTAGATATATTTTGTTGTCGTTGGGTGAGAGGTTTGGTAAAGGAACAATCCAAGTGGTTGTTGCTTCAAATGTAATAGAGCTTGTGTTCTGTCGATGTTGATGCCTTAAATATATAGATGGGATTGAATACCAACATTAGAATTTTAGAATATATGCCTCCAACTCTCCACATGGATCCACTTCTCAGCTAGTAACAACATATTAAACCATCCAATGCCCATCTAGTTATTATTTTTGGGTTGAATTGCAATATAATGTCAACATGGGTTGTATAGTTGTGTTATATTATTGATTCTAGTTAATAAAGCCAAACCTGGCGGTGTCTTCCATCAATTGGCCCAAGTGGTCGAACAGTTTCCTGGTCTAGCGGTTATGATTTTCCGTTAACAAATGCGATTAGCAGATGTTCCGGAAAGGTTCTGGGTTCGATTCCCAGGGAAACTATTTTTTGACCTTTTTGTATATTTAGCCGCATTGTTTTTTTGGCCTTTCCATAAACAGTTCGGTCAATTGATGTGACTGATCTGTAATAGAACCCAGCGGAGCCATGTGACTATACTCGTGGACATCTGAGGAACAATGTAGCCCAAAAACCTGGAATGTATGGAATATTAGCAGAAGGAAAAAACAGAAGTGGACCACCCGAGCGAGTCAAATTAGAGACATAACATAAATCACAGACATAATCTCGTACTGAATACAACAAAAAAAAAGCCGAAATCATGACATGGTCGTGTAGCACAGGGGAAAACGTATGAAGCATGGTAAACATAAACATATCAAGACAACCAACCCGAACGCCAGAAGAAAAATAAAAATCAAACCGAGAAAATCAACAAAACCACCACCCTAGTACTGTTTCCTTTTGTACCGCTGACTGACACATATATCCGGGGGAGATGTACACAGTCACACCTGCGGCGAGAGCTGGACGATTATTTTCCTTCCAGCCCGAGGGATTTGGTTTCAATTTCCCCTTCGTCTGGGCTGGGTAGCTGTCTGGGCTTTTGTTCTGATTGAAAATCACCAAGGCTCCATGGTACCTTTCCTCCAAGGGGGTTCAAACTTGACAGTAGGGTATCCCAAACGGACTTGTAAAAAAAAAGGAAGAGGAAACCAGAGGAAAACAGGACAATCCAAAGGGCTTCTTCCATGAGAAGACAACAGAAACAGAACAGTGGCATCCAAGTGGAAATTTAAAAGAGACGGCCATTTTCCATCCAGTGGATTCAAGGGTTTGCGAATCTTACACGACGGCCACGTCGCTCCAGAATCAATTTCTCAGCGTCAACATAAAGACAATCGAGAAACTGCATGGCGCTAGCATCCCTCAGGATCTTCGCGACCTGCGTACCCGCAGAAATGAGCTGCAGCACATTGCGGTCATCCTTGACCGGCCTAGACTGGTGCTTGGCAGCATGACGCATCTCCAGGGAGTTCTCCAGGACGGTGATGAGCTGCTTAATTTGGCGGTTGTACAAGAGATGAGCCGGGATGCGGCGTGTAGTAGCCAGTCGTTTCAAGAGGTATACCCATTCAGTCCACTCGCGGTCCGAGGGGACCTTGACGGGTCTCTTGTCCTGTTCGATAGGAACACGGAACTGGTACTTTGCGATGAAGTCATAGGCACACTGGGACAGACGGTCGTTGACCTTGTGGAGGATTCTGTCTTGCTCGCCGGCATCGAGGTTAGTAGGGAGCTGGGGAAGCTCTTTATCCTGGGCTGCGATGGCCTGTGGAGAAGGTGGCTCCAGGAACTGATGTGGGCCATCAAATTCATCCCGGTTGGATGTCCGTCTCTGGGAATGGTAGTGTGGGCTTCCTCTGGTTCTCTCGGCAGCTCGCTGGTTATTCCTTTCCATGACATACTCCGGGCTTTCCGGGGGGTTCATGGTTCCAAGGTCCCGCCTTAGGGATTCGCGAGGCATGTGGTTCGGGTGGCTCCATTCATGAGTCCTGGGCTGTGGGTGGGCCTGTCCAGCTGGAGGGTAGGATAAACGTCCCGTAGGTGGGTTAACCATATGGACTGGACCTCCGTGGTAATGGGCTTGATGGTTAGAATCCATCGGAACGAAAGGCAATTGGCGGTCGTCTCTGTAGCCATATCCGTGGGGAGTAGATGGTGACCTTTTACCGCTTAGCAAAAGGAATCAAAGTGATTTTTGTCGATGATAACTTGGAAGGAATTTGCAATGAAGTGAACGATGACCAAAAAATACCTTTGCTGATAGACCACCGGAGGGGTTGCTGGGGTTCCATACATAGAGTGTTGGGCCATGGTGCTGCTACGGAGTATGAGTTTCGGATTCCAAGGGGTTTGGCACGGAAATAAAGGAGGGAATGGCGATGCTGATTCTGCTAACCTATGGCGAGACCGAGGATCAAATTTAGAGTTGATAGAGCTTGCACAAGAACCGAGACCTGCTGGCAAAGAGAACGGATAGACCGATCCACCCGCCAATGGATGAGGAAGGACAGGAAGCATGAAGAAAGTAAAGCCGAGTATTACAACAGCCTGATTTAACAATTGAGAATAAGATCCAGAAGAGCACTACCAGAAAGAATATATATATTGGGTGCGTTGTTGAGCGAATGAATTCACGAACATCGAGAAAAGGACAGGTATTATAGTCATTTTTGGAAAGCCACTCTCCCCGGGCCGAACGAATTCGTAAGTGTGCCTGACAAAGGGGATCAGAACCAACCCATGTTTATGCAACGGCAGTGTAACTGGATTCAGAGCCGCGCTAGAGGACTTTACGCCAGTGGCGTTGGTGGAGACAAAATATATGGAGAAAGGGCCTGTGTTGCCTGGACATTGTCGGGTTCAAGAAAACCAATTGCGTAACAGGAAATGGACCGTCTGTGTCGTTTACTTTGAAGAAGATCTCGATCGATCAAGAATAAGACCGGTGTGTAAAGCTCGTTGGCAGCCGAGGCGCCGTGAGACGCCTCTGTGGGTGCATGGCATGAATCTGCATGGCAAACATTGCATCCAAAGCTCCGATCTTCATCAATTAGGGGAGGAGCACCAACATGCTAGGTGCCGTGCGATCTTCAGTCTGGTTCGATAATTGTATTGGGGCAAAGCCTCGGGCAGCAAAACTGGTGTTGGGTAGAAAACGCAAGGACCGGGGTTCTGGACTTGGACATTGTTGACCTATGGATACCCAAATGTGCAGAGAGAAGATGTGATCTGCACCTTCGAAGGTCCTGGAAGAAATGTAGATATGAGTTGAGGTAGGTGCAACATGCGATTCCGCAGTTATTTTGTGTTGGGCACTCGGGCTGTTTGGGGCCCAATGCAATAAGCCGCATGGGCCATGTCTCTCTTCTGGAGACTCTTCTGGAGATCCGGGTGGAACAAAGAGGGAATATGATATCAAAGTTTTCAAATGTGGAGAGCTCAGCTGTTCTGATGGCGTACAATCTACCCTTGCAGCCCAACAAGAAGCCCAATGTCTATGCTTCCGAGGTCGAGGTTGCCTAGGAATATTGTTATCAATAACACTCTGAGTGGTCATAGGAGGTAGGATGAAATCATTCAAGCTAAGAGGCGCTTCCCAAGCACCGGTGAATCTTAACCATCAGAGTATTTCCAGGGAACCGGGAAGTCCATGCGGTTGCCATCAACGTGACATGTTACTGTTTTTGCCGGCTTCCACCATTGAGGATGGGTAATTTTACCCCGAGACGAGAAGCATAATCCTGGATTACTTCGGTGAGTACGGCAATAGAAAAAAAAAAAAGGTCGCGCTTGTATCTGCTTACCTCGCAACTCAAACGGATGGCTTCTTCGATACTAATGCGTGCCTCGTACCCCAGAACCTCCCTAGCTTTGTTGCCACTAGCATACCGAGTGGCACATGCATCTTGTACACTCCCACGGCTCAAAGTTGTCGTTGTTCCCATCAACCAGGTGACAGTCTCACACGCCAGCCCGGCGAAGTAAGCCAGACTCTTTGGGATATGCATTTCAAAAGGGGGGACGTGCCCAAAATGTGCCCAGATCGCCAAACAAAAATCGCGGAAGACGATAGGTTCGTTATTCTGAATGAAAAAGGCCTCGCCTGCAGCGGTGCGGGACGATAGCAGATTCTCTATGGCCAGGACGTGAGCATCGGCGGCATTGTCAACGTGGGTGATATCCCACAAATTGAAGCCATTCCCGATAAAAAAAGGAGTTTCATATTTGGCGATGCATGCGTGAATAGATGGTACTAGCTGGTAGTCTCCTGGTCCGCAGAGCACCGATGGTCGGAGAGCACATGTCACCATTTTGTTGCTGGAGGCCTTTAGAACGAGTGCTTCTGCAGCAGCCTAGCAAAGTGTGTCAGTGGCTTATTTTCTGTCAATTCCGAAAATTCTGTTGATGGGGATTGGTAGTTCCAACCTTGGACTCTCCATAAATGGTTGACTTGAATGCCAAGGGCCATTCTTCATTGATGTTAGGATGGGCGATACGCGTATCGTCGATCACCACGCAGCAGCTACTCGTGTATATGAAGACTTCAACCCCACTCTGCTTGGATACCTCTAGAATATTCCGTGTGCCTTCAAAGTTGATCTTCCATACCTCCTGCTCGAGTCGGCGGCTGAACCGTTCGGCCAAGTCTGGGACGATTCCAGCAGTGTGGACAACGATATTTGGTTTCACAGTCTCAAATGCTCTGCTCAATGCTTCAGTTGAAGTGATATCCACCTGCATGCACATAGTTCTCTCTGGTAGGATGTGCTCGGATCGTGGGGGACTCTGGTCGATGACGGTGATGACAAAGTTTGGGTGCTTTTCTGCAAGAGCCCGCACTATGGCCGAGCCTACAAAGCCAGTGCCACCAGATATGAGGACTTTCTTTGCTGCATCGGCCATTGTGGAAGTTTATTGAGTGCAAATATGGGGGAGGGTTTGATGGAGAGGAAGGTTGGACCGGGCAGACAAAACTGTGCGACATCACAACTACCTACAACATCAAAGATTACCGCATCACATCGGGACATCTCAAATGGTCAGACAGTCTTGTTTAATTCATTCAGATTTGAAGTTGGGTTTTATATTCTTGATACCAAACCACAGTCTAGTTTAATGCCAAAGATGACTCTCATGCTGTGCTTGATGGACATCATCCTCGTCCTCATCTTCCTCTTCGTCTAATTCTTTTTCATCGTCATCCTCGCCTTCGCCCTCGCCTTCCTCTTCATATATTTCTTCTTCATACTCATCGCGAGCAGGATCCAATAGATTCAACACTTCTTCTATTCCAGGATGAATGCATTCATTCTGGGCCAGCTCTTCCAATTCCTGCAATTTTGACCACAATGCATTTGGATTCGACTTATGCTCGATGATCGCTCGGACTTCATCCGGTGTCATGAAATTGACGATTTTCACCATCCCATCTACAAGAGAGGCATCGGATTGGAACGACTCTTGCACTTCCCGGCCCAATGTATCGTTGGTAGACAGTGCAATCGTCTTGCCAATTTTGCGCAGTGCGGAGAGCCCATTGAGACGTGTCTGAGGGTTTGCGAATCGCCCACAACACTCCGTGATTGATTCGATGGTATCGAGGACCTCATTGGCCACCAGGTCCGATATGTCGTACTGCGCTTCACTGCGCTTGTAGCGATGTGTGATGTTAATCGATTTCCAGACATCACTCGACTCTTGGTCGAAGTTGAGGATGGAGTTTTGCTCTCTTTCCCGGGTGACGTGAATGGCCTGGTCCACCATGTACATGACGTCCGGATGAATGCCCGCTGCGTATGCGAGAATGTTGGCGATACTCTGTGGATCGAGCTCCTGGACGCGCTGAGAAAGTTCCTCTGCTAGTGGTGCTGTTGTATCGGCATAAACAATAGAATTGGATCGCGCGCTTTTAGCGCTTTGAGGTTCAGCCATGGTTTGTGGTTGTATGCTCCACGATCACTGGATAGCTCAGGGGGAGGGCAAAGTCTTCACGAGAGGATAAGTTGGAGAGCAAATGAGACGATGAAGGACCAATGATCGTGAAGTACGTAAAGAGCTCAGAGAGACTCGACATTTCAACATCATTAAAAAGAAACTAGAATACCCAAACTTCCTCAATCAACAGAATCCTAATAAGAATATGTGAAAATAAAGGCCCCCAATCCAAAACACAAGACTCTAGAGGTGATGTGAAATACCTAGATAGGTGCCTTCTTCCTAATCAGGTAACTCCATGTAGCTCGGAGAGACTCGAGAAAAGTTCCGGGAGACTCAGTAAACATGGCTTACATAATTTATTGTTCCCGAGTCTCCCTCAACTCCTAGAGCTCAGAGAGACTCGGTGAAATGATTATATAATTTATTATTCTTGAGTCTCCCCGAGCTAGAACTCGATATTAACGTGTTCGATGCCTTTACCCACATAATTGGGTTATTGAATTATGCCGTCAAGGACATCAGAAGCATAATCGACTGACTATTCCCATGATGACTTGGCCATGGCCATTCGCCGTTCTATTTACCTACACTATACACCTAGCACTTGTGGTATGGAAATAAAACATGAAATTAACTATAAAATCAGCCCAAGAAGTCATACTACTACATTGTAGAACGGGAGTACGGAAATATTTCAAGTCATAATCTATACACTGTGTCACATTGAGGACAGCTGCAAAATCACCAGCAGAGCACAGAATGCGAGATACGCAGACATCTAATATACAGATCCTTGACCCAGGTATTATCCCAACAGTCACAAAAAGACTAATCTCGAAAAGAGAAAGCGCTGCGACTAACCAACAAACTCCAAAGTAAATGCAAGAAGAGAAAACAATCTCCCCGGTGGGTAGCTCCCCCAAATCAGAGATAAGCCGCGAGGACAATCGCAGACTTATAGCACACGGCACAAAACCAGCCCACCAAGCTTTTTCTCAACACACTCGCGAGCTTCTAGAATCCCTTGGTCTGTAGAGAGGTACAGACTCTCACCCGGCGAGCGAATTCCGGCCACAAACCCGGATTCCTCACCACGCACAACTCGGCGCAGACCCTCCACATCAATATTGACCCGTCGGGTGGGCTTGCTGACCATCTTGATCTTGCCGAGAACCGACTCGTTTTGCCAGTACTTCAGGCCCAGCCACAGCCGCCTTGATGCGACGTTATCGCGCGTTATGGGCTCAATGCCTTCGGCTTCATCGTTGACTGCAGGGTAACCGAGGATGCCATGGGCTGGAGGAGGAGTCGGACCTCCGCGGGCCACGGAGGAGATGTAGCCGGAGTTTTGGAGAGCGAGGGAGAGCTTCAGGTGAAGGTTGCTGTTAGGGATAGAGGTGAGGGCGAGACGGGCCTTGGTAGCATTGTTCAAGTGGGCGCAGACGGCGGAAAGGTTGACGAGAGACATCTTGATTTCGCGGCGGCAGCAATTAAGCTCTACCGGCGGTGGTTTGGAGAGGAAAGAGAGTGGTGGAATTGATCAATTTCGGAAGAGGAAGAAAGATAGGGATCCCGGATAGACTAAAGCGAAGACCTAGAAGGACCACAATGGACTGCAATTGTCTGGGGAAGCAAAGACACGGCAGGAGGTGTTGCAGCCGACTGAAGATGCGATGATTTGGGATTGGAAATTTTCGGATAAACAGTATTTCCGGATCGCGGTCTGGTCCAGGTACCCGGTACTTTCTCGCCCATAGCGGAGATGTGTGATGAACAGGTACCTAGTACCGTCCTATCACATCACATCTACATCTTCTAAGCGCCCAACTTGCATGGCGGTTGATGCTGGCGTTTCACAGGTTGAATACCCCTCAGGCCAAGGTTTAAATAATAAACGTAAGTTCCTCTTTTTCTTTTCCCCTCTACTCGCTGCCACCGTTGTATACTTGCATTCCGTACTTTGAATTGTTAGACATGCCACCATCGGCGGGCGAAGAGCGCCTTGTGACTGTGTGAGTTGAACTGACTTCCCCGCAGATCGATATGAAGCAGTCCTTGGATTGTGTCTAACAGCTGGAATAGTTTCGCAGATATCCACTACTACTTCACAGAGCCAACCCGAAGACCTTCACCATATCATCACCGCTTTGATAAAGGCTCCTATGTTTATATTTACCATGACGCCTTTCAGAACAAGGCCCGCATAGAAATTGCCAATAATCCTGGATCTCCAGAGCAGGATGCATTCTGTGGAGGCTTGAGCAATGTTCATATACGACACTCCGCTCAATTCCCGACACTATGTACATTAACGGTTGATGCACACACGGCCTCACCCCAACATCAATATGCACATGATACCCCTCAACGTGAGTGGCGTCTGCCTAGCGGCGACCCACGCGATGACCCCAACGAAGTCCGGAATTTCCCTCGCTTGCATACATTGGATATCTACTTCTGGACCCAAGAAGATGCAACCGACTTTCTGGACACTGCCGTCCGGCTTCTATCCAGTGCCCAGGTCGAGACAGACCGAGAGCCAGCTCCGCAACAACAGGAAACCATGAGCTCTGTAGTCCAGCAACTGGAGACAGTTGCAGTCTCAGATCCTGCCTACCAGAATGGTCAAACACGCAACTCACGATCCGAGCCCACAAGCACATCGGCACCATTGCCACAGGCGCCGCCACCAACCAGCAGCTTCCCCCCACCCCCTCCAAGCGGACCTCCAGTTGACCAAAGATTAAGCGCTGGTTCTACCCCCGCAGAGGAAAAGAAAGACCCAGCTAGCTTCGCCCCGCTCCCATACAATCCAGCCGCCCCAGCTGCCCCGGAGCCAATCCAGTACCGCGAAAAGACCCCCCCGCCAGAGGACGGAATGAGTGGTACCGGCCTCGCAGCCGCAGTGGCAGCCGACAACGGTGTGCCATATACGCCCCCGCACCAAATGATGGGGGGCGCAGAAGGCGTGGGCGGATATGCATCCCCGCCCCTCTCAACCCCGGGGTTGCAATACGCAGGTCCCCCAGTCGCAGCACCGCCAACATTCGCCTCCCCTCCGCCAAGTGCAGGACTGCAGCATTCAAACTCTTTCTCCACTACCCGATCCTCGGTCCACAGCTCTGGAACACCTGTCCCTTCGTACTCGCAGTCGTTCCTTGCCGGGCAGGGAGGTCAACAGTACAGCGCAAGCCGACAAGGCTCAATGTCCTTCGCTCCGCCGCCGCAGGATCCGAATGCCCATCTATATGACCAGCAGGTCTATGGGGCTGCCCAAGCCCAGTCGCCACCTCAGTATCGGGCTGGGACGACAGCGCCGGTAGGCGGGTTCTCGAACTACTCGTATGACCAGACTCAGGCGCAGCAGCAGCAGCAGCAGCAGCAGCAGCAGCAACAACAAAAACAACAGCAACAGCAACAGCAACAGCAACAGCAGCGTGCTGGTTCTGAATACGATATCCATAGCCAGCTGTATAGACCCACTGAAGTGGAGGCTAGCTCTCACTATCAGAAATATGCACAGAAGGCCATGAAGAATCCTGGACAGCGGCCGAGGAAATTGGAAGATAGAGCAGAGCGGTTGGAAGGTGGTATGAATAGGTTCCTGAAGAAGCTTGAGAGGAAACTTTGAGCGTTTTTTCTTTCTTTTTCTTTTTGGGTGGGAGTTTGAGATTCTGCGTCTTTCTTTCTCGTCAGAGATCTCTGCCGGTCATGATCACCTCGAGTGCTTGCTATTACCAGGTCAGCTGGAGAGCAGTACGATGAGCATGGGAACCAGGACAAGAACATAGTTTAGCCTCTCAGTTTGATGAGAAATGCAGTGCTTAGTAGATACGAACAGAGAAATGATAGTATAAAAGCTTTGAGCCCCGCTATATTGATAAACCAAGATGCTAAATTGGATAATGCCCCTAAGCGCTAAGAATAATATGCTCACGAAATTGGTACAAAGTATGCAAGAGATAAACAAAGAATAATAAGACAACCCAAAACACTGATAGATGTAAAAATGCTAGCATAGAGTAAGAAAGAGACACGGAAGAATGGATGGTGAACAGGTTGAGGGTAAGCCTTGATAAATGGAAAGAAGCTCACGCTTGGTGAGATAGAAGACAATAATGAAGAGTATGATCAGAGAAGATTAAAATGATGTTCCAAATTTTACCAGAAGCGGAGATGGGCCAGCGAAATCCATTTCAGATAAACGCGGTGCAGTTCTGATGTAGAGCGCCTAGTACAATTCCAGGCTGGCAATATCGATGGCGACGTTGCTCGACTCGGCCTCAGTTGCAGGCTGCGCATCGGGGGTAGGCTCCTCAATGGACTTGGCCTCTGTGGGGTGATCCTCCTCCAAAGTTTCGGAGACAATAACCTCCTTCACTGGCACAGCATCTTCTTTTTCAGAAGCCACGTCCTGGGCCTCTGTTGATTGAGGAGTCTCGAGCACCTCTGGTTCGGGAATCGAGATCTCTTGCTTCTCATCGACCTTCACTTGATCATCAGGCGTTGTGATTGCGACGGGCTCTGCGGCAGTCTCCTCAGTTGCAGTGGTCTCAGCAGCCTTTTCTTCCTCAGCATCCTCAGCGATGGGCTCAATGAGGGAGTCGACAGGAGCATCCACCTTAGCCTGGGCTTCGTTGGAATCGGTAGGCTCAGCTGGCACCTCAGTAGCATCTTCGACTGGGACGGGGTTGGGAGAGCTCTCGGTCACGGTCTCCTCGATGATCGGCTCAGGCACTTCAATTGCCTTCTCGGTTGGCTCAGCAGATGCGATGGCAACTTCAGGGGTAGACTCCTCAACCTGAGCAGGGGAAGCGGTCTCCTCGACCGGCTTGGAAGCAACTTCGGGCAGTTCCACAGCCGCAACTGGAGTGGGTTCCACTGATGTAGGCTCCACGACGTTCTCTTTCTCACTTTCCTGTTTCTTTTGGGAAGGCTTATGTCCATCTTTCTGTGACGCAGGCTCCTTGTTCAGAGGCTGGGATTTCTGACTCTGAGGTCGAAGAGCAGTGCTCTTAGGCTTCACCTGGTGGACGCCACGATCTGGAACCCTCCCAATTGACGGCCTGGGGGCCTTGGAAACAGTGGCAGCCTTGGTGACAGGCTTTGCATCGGTCTTCTCCTGGGGATGGGACTTGCTCGCAGAGCTAGCAGTAGGCCGCATCATTCTCGCAAGGAAGCCCTCGTTGACCGGCTTAGCGCTCGTGTCATTAGCTGCGTGAGCGGGCAACGAAGGGCGAGAAGATTGCCGGCAAATACTGGTACTAGGAGTAGTGGCACGCGACTGAGCCCCAGTCGCACTTTTGAGGGATGAAGGCTTTCTTGTGAGGGTTGATGCACTGGTAGTAGTGCGAGTGCTCGGAGCCCCAGTGCTTCCTAGCTTAGCAGCAGGTGCGTGGGTTGATGTAGTTACCGAGCCAGATACACGGGTAGGTCTCGGTGGGGACTTCATCCCTGGCTTGCCGGATACACCCACAGCATGTGGCTTTGAAGTATCTTGTGCCGTTGCTGAGCCGCGGGTCGGCCGTGCTGTCGTCTTGGGATTCAGTGAGACACGACTGGGTTTGTGGGCTAGAGAGTTGGCACGCTCTTTAGCCACTTCGCGAGCCGTGGGCTTGGAGCTTGTACTGTGAGCAGCAGATTTCGTGCCAGTTGAAGCTGCAGTAGTTGGTACGGACTTGCTTGCTGTACTGCGGGCAGATCCAACGGAGGAAGGCTTCTTCTTAATCACTACTGACGAATCTGACTTTTGCGAGGGAGTGTCGGAGCTTGTCGACTTGGAATCCGTGGAGGTGGACTCCTCTGTCTGCTTTGGTGGGGTGTTTCGCGACCGAGATTCAATCTCAGTGCGCGTTGCGAGTTCCTCCTTGCTAGTCTGATTTCGTTCACCCTTGACTTCTTCCGGTCGACCCGCAGCCATTATCTGTCCCAGAGTCGCGTTCTGTGTGTGGTCTAGGCGACTGAGCGGGGTGGGGGAGATCGTACTCTGCCGTCCGGACTCCGCATCCCCAGAATTGATCTTCGGTCCAAACATTCCAGGACTGTCGCTGCGGCCACTTGTTTTCCTCAATGGCGAAGAAGGATTCGACTGAATAACCCCGTCCACGGTGATAAAGCTAGCCCGGACCTTGGACAGCTGCCGAACTGTTCCTGACGAGTCTGACGCCGTTGGGGATCGCCCACGAGGCGGGGGAGAGGCGATGGGGCTTTGGCCTTCAAACTTGGCTAACAAGCTGCGTACCCCAGGGTGATGGGCGTTGTTATCGGACATTATCGCTGAGGGTACGACGATCGAACAAGGGCGTGCAATCGAGGGGAAGCTGGAAATGCGTATGCAGAGCACAGGGGTGCTCCTGAAATCAGGTCGAAGCGGGATTGTTGTGACGTCTAATCGGATACAGGCAGATCCCACTGCATGTTCCCAGAAGGGTTCAGTTTCAACGCGTCAAAGTCGGATAGGGAATTGGTATGAGACAAGAGGACACAAGGTGTGAAGAAGGGCCGATCCAGAAACTATTACATACATACGCGCTAGTTAAGGCTAGCGTATCCAATAGGTCAACGCCTTACGTTGTACTCCGTACTCCATACAGAACTCCCCTGTCTCAGGGGCTTTCATTTCTATGTGACAGGTGACTTCATCCTTGAGGGGTTAGATTAATTTTACCGTATGGAGTACTGAAACCCCTATGTGAGGTCTGAAACATAGTATCTGGACACAGTTACAAGTGGATCTCGGGTTAAGGGGCACTGGGGGCCTGAGGCAGAATATCAACACACATCCAAATTTCCCCCAATTTGGGCCCTACTGGGGAAAAATGGATGGCTTAGTACCTATATGTGCTAGGTATATATCTGATAGCAAGGAAATGTGTCACAACGCGGGTTTTACCCCGTGGCTCTAGAGGAATATGAAGGTGATAATACCATAGCCAAGAAATAAAAGTCTCACAATTAAGGCCCAAAAATACCTATGTTGTATGCATAAAGATAGATCGATGGTACATAATATGTACATCATATTGAATTTAGTTCAAGGAAAAAGGCCAATTACCCTTGGACTTTATACCAGTCCAATGCAACCACCTGTATACTGTCCCTTTCAGCCAATGAGAGGATCTCGGGACATGTCCGATGGAAACACGTGACGGGTACCAGACCCTTCTATACGAGGCTTCTCCCACTTCCTTCGCTTCTTCGAATTAATATGAACAGATGATTCATAATGGTCGGTGTACCTCGGAGCAATGGCTGTTCACTGTGCGTTAAACGTCGAGTCAAGGTGGGTGGATTATTCACATGAAGTGCGGTTATAAAGTCTCACGCCATATTGATAACACCACAGTGTGATCAAAGACTTCCTGGGTGTGCCAAATGCGACAAGTATGGGCAACCTTGCCCTGGATACGACCGGGGCTTCAAGTTTATTACAGGAAAGCCATACCGGGATCGGCGTCAACCCAATCCAAAGAATGATAAAAAGGACGGAGCACGCTCGAAGAGTGCAACCTCGAATTCTATGGTTGATCTTGCGCCAACCTGCCAGACTATGGCACAAAGAGAGAAGCCATTCTCTGTTATTTCTGTGAATCTGAATATTGTGCAACACCTTTGCGTTCTCATTGACGATTTCTCTCAACCATATACCCCCAGCCCAACACATGTTGTGGTCCGATGGTTTGGATTTCTTCCCTCCATTTATGGCCAAAATCGAGTATTGGATGCCACCATAAGGTCTTTCACAGCACATCATTTTGGGCGCACTACTAAAAATACCCAAATGGTGTCGTACGCCCGATCAGCTTATGGGGAAGCTCTGCGTGGGCTCCGGAAATCGCTGGAAACTCCTGCTGAAAGTCTATCGTCTCATATATTTTGTGCGGTAGTATTGCTATGCATGTATGAGGTAAGGACTTTTTCGCACCCAAGTGATTCACATGTCAGTGACTGATCATATACAGCTTTTCACAGACACCGAGAACCCAGAGTCGTGGATGAAGCATGCCAAAGGGCTCAGCCAGTTGGTACAGATTCGAGGCCCAGAAAGGTACAACACTGAGCTTGATATAACGTTACTCAAAGCGGCCCGAGGACTGATTGTAAGTTTGATTCATGGACTTTTGCCATTGATATCTTTGAGGCGCATCATAAAGTCAGTTGCAACTTGGCAGACGCTCATATCTGAATAGGTGATGCACTCAATGTTCTCCGGGGAAGAGTGCTTTTTAGCCTCCGATAAGTGGCATGATAAGATGCGACAGCAATACACATCAGACTTACCCCCGGAAGTACACAGCAGCATCGAACTATTCTTTGCATATTTCACATATGCTCCGAGTCTTGTACATAAGCTCTATGGTTTGAGAAATGTCGACGTCACCGGTGCCGAAGCTCTACAAACAATCTCAGAGGTCCAGTCTAAAGCTCTTGAGATGCAGATCAATCTGGCTATATGGTATGAGCAATTTTCTCAAATCGTACCACCGCCAACCGAAACTATCTCCTCAACTGGGGATGAATTATATCCTATTATCCTCATATACACAGATGTGAGCTATGCAACGATCTACTGCGGTTACTATTCCTACATGGTAATCATTCATGAAATTTTGAAGACTTGTGGCTACCCTGGTGAGCATGAGGCCATGGTTGCCTATTTCAGAGATCAAATTTGCAAGTCAGTCGAATACAACAGTGTGGGAGTGATGGGTCCATACCGAATGGGGTTTCCTCTCCGAGTGGCATTCGAAATTGCAGATCCGGTGACAAGATCTTGGATCTTGAACCGCCTTGAACAATTTTCCAATATTTACGCAGCCGCTCAACCAGAGAACTACCACACCGTCTTGTGATCCAAAGAAAAGTGCATCAAATCATCTGGGAGTCAAACCCCCACTCTCCAAGCCATTCTCCAAGCAGGACCTCGCTGCGCCATTTCCCCGCCAGTCTCGGAAATATCCAAAGTGAACTAGCTCAATCCCGCGTCGACTCCAAGTCATCGTATACGATGCGCTTAGAAATGATTGATGGCCAAACCGGTTCAGCCACAGAGCGTGCTACAAAAAGCAAGACGACAATGATGATCTCCATCAAAATACCCATTCCAACTAAGATGCCGATATCACGAGTAGCTGGGTTGAACTTGGGAGGTCCATACTCCAACAATAGGAAATAAATGATCCGAACCAACAAAAAAGGAAGAGTCAACACGGTCAAAAGTACGGCACGATAACCCGACTTGGGAAGAATTGACGGCGATTTTACCGCAAGCCAACCAACAAGACCGCACACATAAGCGAACGTGACAACAAGAACAATGGACCCAGCTTCCCCCAATGCGCGCATGTTGATACATCCGCCTACCACTGCTAGCATGATGGCGATGAAAATCGGGAAACGGAAGAAATGCAAAGCAAATCGGGTCGGCTTGGTCCATTTCGAATTTCCAGGGCCAGTTTCTCCGGATTGTCCACTATTCAGAGGAGTATCGTTAGCATCTTTTTGCTTTTAGGAGAAAAAAAAAAGCAAGATCCCGGGGCATGAAATCTTCAACATACCACCGCAATAAGACCAAGCTGACTTCAAACAAGAGCGGCGATAGGCCGACGCTTTGCAAAATGGATTCAGCAATAAGCATTGGCTTCTCCGGGTGTGAGCTGGCAAGCACCAGAGCCGAGCCCGCGATGCGAACTATGAAGGATTCAGTGACATATCTTTAACTTGTCGGAATGTCTTCCACTTACTCTGTGCCAGAAGACCAACCATACTCCACCAAGAATAGAACACACAGCGTCCGATACTCTTGTCCTTGTTGTGGTGCCAGCATCGCCACTCTTGAATGCATCTTGTGCTAAACTGCGCAATGTGAATAAGGGAATAGATAACAATCTCTGCGATGGCAATATTTTGCTTCCCAGTTGATATTGGCAAATCCGATGAACGGGACAGAAGATTGAATGCCATAGTGACAAAAGGGTTTGGGTGATAGCGAAGTACGGAATGGAATACAATAACGAGAAATGAGCTGCGATCTGGACTGCTTTAAATATCTACTCTGTGGATTGGATTCAATCTCTATTGAAGACTTTGTATACTCGATGCCAGTGGATCTACATCGCGGTAAGTGACCCATTTGGGTTTAGCGCTCATATCATTTAGCGTGGATGGCTCAACAGATTTGAACGGCTGAAAAGAGTGAGCGGCAGCACGATGAGAATGCGCATTTTAAAGTTTGACGAAGCCATGAAAGAGGGAGAGTACCGCACAAATGTTGTTCATATTCAATTTCGCGAGAAGTGACCCGTTTGGGTAGTCCTTCACATGCATACGTACCCATGCGCAGCCTTGGAAAGTTTTTCCGGCTGACTGTATCATTTCTTCTTGAAACAAATAGTTAAGCACTCAACTGTTGCTTTTAGATCCTGTTTCTTCATCTGTATACTATAGAACATGAGATAGAAATACAACAACGTACTTCGTATAGGGTCGCCGCTTCTCCGGACCCCGGGATTAGTATATCGGATCAAGAATAATCCGATGCCGTATACAAAATGGAAAGCTCCGATGACGGCGATTGTCGATTTCAGGAAAGCAACTCTTCAAAAAAGTCTATCAAAATGGCTGCTGCTCGGACACTTCGCATTGGTACAATTGCCCTTGTTTTGCGATCTCGTGGGTCGGCAATTGACTGACATGACTGGAATTTTATAGGTCTTATCCCCGGAGATGGTATCGGACGGGAGGTCATCCCGGTGGGTAGCTCTCTCGAGATTTAATATACGAGCCAATTCGCTGACTGAATGTTGTTTGATGAAATGTAGGCCGGCCGTCGGATCCTTGAGTCCCTCCCCTCGTCCTTGAACCTCAAGTTCAGCTTCGTCGACCTCGATGCCGGCTACGAGACCTTCCAGAAGACCGGAACCGCTCTGCCCGACAAGACTGTCGATACCCTGAAGAAGGAGTGTGATGGTGCTCTCTTTGGTGCTGTCAGGTAAGCCACAATGTCCTTGTTTCAGCATGCGCAATCCCGGCTGACAATGGCTCCCAACCCAAAGCTCCCCTAGCACCAAGGTCGCCGGTTACTCATCGCCCATCGTCGCTCTCCGCAAGAAGCTCGACCTGTACGCCAACGTCCGCCCTGTCAAGACCACCGCTGGCAACAGCAATGGCAAGCCCATTGACCTGGTCATCGTCCGCGAGAACACCGAGGATCTGTACGTGAAGGAAGAGCGCACTATCGAGGGCCCCAACGGCAAGGTTGCCGAGGCCATCAAGCGTATCTCCGAGCACGCCTCGTTCCGCATCTCCAACATCGCCGGTGAGATTGCGCTCCGTCGCCAGAACATCCGCTCCGCTTCCCCCGCCACCTCTACCCGTGACCAGGCCATGGTTACCATTACCCACAAGTCGAACGTGCTCTCCCAGACTGACGGTCTCTTCCGTGAGACTGCTCGCCGCGCTCTTGCCGCCGAGAAGTTCTCCTCCGTCTTCGTCGAGGAGCAGATCGTCGACTCCATGGTCTACAAGCTCTTCCGCCAGCCCGAGTTCTACGATGTCATTGTCGCCCCTAACCTCTACGGTGACATCCTCTCTGACGGTGCTGCTGCCCTCGTTGGCAGCTTGGGTCTCGTCCCCAGTGCCAACGTCGGTGATGGCTTCGCTATCGGTGAGCCCTGCCACGGCAGTGCCCCTGACATTGAGGGCCAGGGTATCTCCAACCCCATTGCTACTATCCGCAGTGTTGCTCTCATGCTCGAGTTCCTGGGTGAGGAGAAGGCCGCTGCCCAGATCTACGCTGCTGTCGACGGTAACCTGGATGCTGCTCAGTTCCTTACCCCCGATATGGGCGGAAAGGCTACCACTCAGCAGGTGTTGGACGATGTCCTGAAGAGACTGTAAAAGTAAACTTGTATATAAGCCAAAGTTTGCGATGATATTTAAGAGATGAATCTATTGTTTTCCCTTGCATGCATTGGCAATCATTTAATTGTATGAAACCTATATCTATTTCAACAGCACACTCCGCCCAATCGAGAAATGTATCACTCAACATCACCAGACGATGGCTCCGGCTCCCAGTCAAACTTCCCTAGACTCTCGTGACGTTGCTCACTCTTGCTATGATCTTTCTTGTCTTCCGTTTCGCCTAAGACCACCGAGAACACCACAGCAAGATACACCCGTCCGTTTGAAATATCCTTGAGCGTATACCGTAGCTCGTGGTTCTTCTCATCCACGTACTTCATGATATGTAGATTGAACCCAGGAAGACGGACAGAGAAATCTATTATGATCAGTGAGCCGACGATCCCAATCAAAAGAGCAAATCCAAATCCCACTCACCATTGAATGCCAAATAAGGATTTCCAAAATCAGCAACATACATCCTCCCAGGTTCGAAGTCAAACTCCTTTCTATTCGCCTCATCCTGGAAATGCTTTCTGCGCCCCTCGACAGTTTCGGGGATATTAAATTGCCGACGCACATTGGCAGAATCTTCGCTATAAGAACCTTCTTCAATAATCTCATCATGGAGCGTTGGCACCTCGTCGGATTTCTTCATCTTATCTCCAATCCGGAACTGGTCCCACGATGCCAATGCCGGGCTGTATAGATACGGGTGATCAGCGTAGACATCTCCATCTAGCCCGGGATCGAGCGTCCACTTGACCATCCGCAGCGCTGCATTGAATCCTGGGGGCAGCATGTCACGAATTGGGTGATCGAAGTCATTGCCAAAGACGAGGTTGTTGCCATTCACCCGCTCCTTGAAGATTATTGAGAAGCATACGGAATATAGGTCTTTTTCGTGCAAGGGATGGTCGAAATATGGGCTTGTAGATGGTGAATTTTCTGGATAGCCTATTTCACTGATGAGCTCCGCTGTTTGACCGAATAGATGAGAGCAGGGGTATTACCTGTGTAGTCTTTGATCCGTACGCAGAGACTCACAATAGCATGCTCGTTCTCGATTCGTATTGACTCGCCATTTACAGGTACCACTTGATGAGCCTTGCTGTTGTAGTCTGCGCCTGCCGTTACCTTCAAGCGGTGCTTGTGTGCGTTGGTGTCCTGGGTAACCATCCTTGGGGCGGGTAGTAGAGTGAGTTGATGAGGTTTCGTGGAAAATAATGATGTTGTGTGCTTAACAAGCTGTTGTTAGAAGCTTATTTGCAGCGTGGCTAACGAGTCTAATTTTATAGGTTTGACGCCCAACAACGTCATCGTTCTAGAAGACAATCAAGTAATGATAAGCAGTGACAATTTGATGCTGGATTCTCATCACAACAATGTTCAGATAGCAATAAATAACCAAAAACCTCTTTGGTGTTGAAGACCTCTGGATAATGCATGACAGAATTACTAGTGTTGCGATCTACTAATTGTTCCAAGGGTTTCCAGTGCGTTGATCTAGGTACAAACTTCAAAGTAAGATAGCATGCGTCTTCCACGAATGAGGAGAACTGTTTAAAACAGAAACGGCCAACATAGCGCTGTACACCTATGGTGTTATCTTCACAGGGGTTTCTATTTGTTGATCTATCCAAGTACTTTGTACTTTGTAGATTTTAAACACTCAGCCCTGTTCAGCCCCCAAATCCAAGTTGGGAATGACATCACATCTCGCGGAAATGGCCCCAATCTCAAATCTGATTGGCTGGAGCGGTACGTGGCACCCAAAGAGGTTAGTACGATGAACCCTAAATGAGTGGAGATGCCAAGACTCTTGCGCCTCCGGGCACCTGCCCAGCTGGTGAGAATGAGCTATATAAGTAGTCGGAATTTCCCTTCGAATGGATTTATTCATTCCAGAGCAAAGACAAGATCAATACAAGACTCTACTATCAATTGCTTATAAACAAACACAATGACTTCAACCGTTACTCTTCAACCCATCCAACCCTCTTCTACTTCCAAGAATTCATTCTCGACAGCCGACTCAAACAATATGGCTTCATCCAATATTCCCCAATACACCCAAACTCCCTCCAAGAGCGCTGCTTTTACAGTTGATTTTACATGGAAGAAGTGGAAGGGCATCGTCTCCGACGTCAACAATCCGTCAGATGCCTTATACACCATCCATTATTCCCCATTCAGTCTCACAGCCAACATGGTTTTCAAAAAGGCCCCCGATGAAGAAGTCATCGGAATTGGCAAACTGAATGCAGTCTCTATCAATGCCGACTACGAACTACGTGGACAGAAGGCCCACCTTCTAGCCCAGAAACGCTGGAGGACGGTCTACACCCACCGCTCACTCAACTTCTCTGACACCGAATCCCCAGTCACAATGACATGGACCAGCGATTGTGGGTTTAAGACCTGGGACTTTGTCTGTGTCGATGACCAACAAATCCCTGTGGCAAAATTCTCTGCCAATGCCTGGGGTGTGACCAAAATTGGCAAGATCGAGTTCATGGGCCCTAAGGCAGATGACCGAGCTGCACAGGAGGAGATTATGGTCACGGGGATTACCTTGTTCTATTGCATGATGCTTCGCTGTAACAACATTTTCAATTTATTTGGGGCTGTCTTTGCTCGACCGGGGCACAAACAGCATATTGAGCCTCAGCCCAAAGGAATGATCAGCGAGTAAGCTTCGCAATTTGCTTGATTTGTTTTGATTGTTTGGGAGTTTGGTTTTTGTTTTGCGCACAGAGAGATATACCATTTGATTTATAATGTTTATGAAATAGTCATTACTCCATAACACATGCTTGAACTATACAAATACTTGCTTTCCAGTGGATTCCGATCCATCTAAATATTGCTCAAACAAGGGTATCCCCAAAACATCATGGAAAGGAAACATCCCGACCAAGCGAGCGGGCAACCCAATAACCTATCGCCTCACGAACAATATTGTTACTCGCCCAGTTCCGACTCGGATACACACGATGGGCCAACATGACCATAAAAGTATCCGACGCCCGATCAACAACAAGCGTGGTACCAGTAAAGCCCGTGTGACCTCCAGCCAACATATTAGCCATGGGTCCCGAGAAATAACTCTGATTGAGCTCGAATCCGATACTGTGCTCATTACCAGGGAACGCGGTATTGAAATTCGTGAACATCAAGTCCACAGTCTCCGGCTTCAATATCTGCTTGCCGGCATACGTGCCGTTATTCAAGATCATTTGACAGAAGATTGCCACGTCCCCGGCCGTCGAGAAGAGACCAGCGTGTCCGCTCACACCATCCAGAGCCCAGGCATTTTCGTCGTGCACGGTTCCTCGCACTGGCTGGGGACGTTTGGGCTCGGCGTCTCCCAGAACTTCGATCTGATACTCCGTCGGCGCCATGCGCGCGTAATAGTGGAATGAAGGGAACTGGTTGTTTCCCTTGTTGAAAAAGGTGCTGGTCATGCCGAGCTCGCGGGTAAATGAATAGACATACTCCTCAAATGGTGTCTTGGTGACCTTCTCCAGCAAGAAGCGCAGGTTCATGAAGTTCAGATCTGAGTAGGTGTATGTAGATCCAGGAGCATTTTCGAGCTTGTGCTCGATGATAGCACGGACGCGCTGCTGCATGGTCTTGTAAGGTGCCTCATACAGTCCCGGCAGAGGGTCTGGAGCAAAGCCACTTGTATGGGTCAACAACATTAGCACAGTGATATTGCCCTTCCCATTGGCGGCGAACTCAGGAAGGTAGGACGCAACGGTTTTGCCCAAGCTTAGCTTGCCCTCGTCAATGGCGCGCAATGCGGCTACCGCAGTGAACACTTTGGTCAGACTGGCCATATCGTATATTGTGTCCATTTTGGCAGGGGTCCATTTTGCGGAAGGGAGCAATGTGCCATTAGAGTCTGCATACAGACTCGTATGTCCGAAAGCGAAGGCGCTCACAATGGTGGACTTGTGACCGATTATAACGGAACCTCCCGGTTGAATGGGGTGAATTGCATTGTGCGTAGGTGCTCCATAATTGGCAGGAATAGTGTACTGGCTCAAGTTCAGCGGTAGTTGTTGAAGAGGCTCGGCGAGAAGCCCCACTGATTCAGGAGAACCATGCTTGAGGATGCGGTCTGTGGCACTACAAAGCGAGCCAAAGCTTGCAATGAGGAAAACAGCTGAAGATTTGAGTCTCATTGTGGAGTGAGCATGGTATGGGGAGGCATGGGAGTTTTCTATGGCTTCGAGCGAATATATACGAGCTCGCTTGCTGTTATCTGGAGATTGTTATATATTGAATGCAACTCAGCATAGTAACCGTTTCATTATTTCTGGATAAGATCAGCCCCTGAGACGGGGTAACGCTCCACATATAACCCGTTTAACAATCATATCTTCGGGTTATCCCGACATGGGTATAGACGCCCCGCAAAAGAGAAAGATTTGGCCGGTATAACGTCTTGCGATAGTTCGGATGCTGAAGAACATATGCATGTAATAAAATGTGGAAACGAGAGCCAAAATAAAGATACAAAAGTAAATAAATAAAAAGATCGAGATTGTGTACAAAAACTAAGCCAAATCTGACGCGGGAACGACATCCGAAATGTCATTCTCCAGTCCCTCGGCCGATATTTCGACGCTATCCAGACGCCTCCGGTCTTTGCCACGGCCGAATTCGACATCAACAAATCGGGCGCTGACGGGGGTGATTGGTTCACTCCCAGTGCCTATCGTAGTGCCATCTGACATGAGATCATCCGACTTCAATTCCCAATTGGCCGCACGAACTTTGGCTCTGCGGCGTTCCGAGTTGATAGTCTCCTTCATGTGGGCGAACGACCGGACTTGATCTGCGGCCCACTTGTCCAAGAGCTCATTTCGAGCTTCGACTTCTAGCTGAAGCTGTTCTTCAAGGCCGGTGTTGACATTTTGAAGACGCTGCATTTCACATCTGGCTCCGTGCAATGATGTGCTGAGGTCTGAGATGCGAACATTGAGAGTCCCAGTCTCTGCTTCGTGCGTTTGAAGTTCACTGGCATTTTGTTCAAGGGTCTCGACGGCTCTTTGATATTCCTTCTCCAAAAGCTCAACCTGAGCCGTCAAGTCGCAAGCCCGAATGCGATTGTGCTCGACTGTTTTCTCCAATTCTCGGATGCGAGACTCAGATTCAGAAGCAGTAGCCTCGGCAGAACAGCGCTTTGAGCGTTCGTGGGCAACTTGTTTCTTGAGTTTAGATATCTGCCGGGTATAGTCCTCCTTTGTAGCCGTGTTCTCCTTTTCAAGGTTGTCGATAAGACCTTCGAGACCCTTCACTTCATAATGATACTTGTCGAGTGCTGTGCTTAACCTGTCAATCCCAACGGCCTGTTCTTGGCCTTCGCGCTCGAGGTCTTGCATTCGCATCCGTGTGTGGAGCATATCGCTCGCGGAAGATGCGATCGAATCCTCGAGACTATTAATTTTGCTTGCAGCTGTCTCGTATCGGTGTAGTAAAGCATCAAACTGCCCTCGAAGAGCCTTTTCCCGGCCGAGAGAGCCGTGATGGTAGTGGCGCTCCGTCCCCAGATCCTTCGCCAGTGACTCAACGCGTCTCACTAGCGCACTTAGGGTCGCCTTGCCGTCCTCAAGACTGACGTTGGCAGTTTCACCAGGGAGCGCACGCTCAAGCTCAAGACGAGCTGAGCGGAAGTGGCTCCGCATGTCGGATATAACATCGTCCACACCGTCCCCAGAGAATCCTAAGCCGGAGCATTGTTGGGTGATTCCTTCAAGAGCCTCGGTAGCATCGGATGCACGGGATAGAGCATTTTCCAAGATCTCCATGATATTGTCGAAGAAGTCCGATGGCGGAGAAGACTGACGGAAAAGGCCACTGATGGTAGGATCATTGAACCCTGAGATGCGTGATCGACACGCGTTGAATAAGTTGTTCTTCTCTTGCCTGGCAGTTTCCAGGTCAAGGGCCAGGGAGTGAATATTGGATTCTTCCGTATTGACCGCAGTTTGCGTTTGGGTAGCGCGAATTGGTGTTGGGGGTTCGTCGGATAGCATCAAGCTATCAGTGCCAGCTGGATTATGATTCCGCGTACTACGGAAATCAGGGGAGCTGGACACAATGACAGCACTGTCACTGAACATGAAAGTCTCTCCGTCGCTGTTCGAAAATGGAGTGGTATCATCCAGACTGCGATCAGAAACCACTGATACTTCTTCGTAGGATCTCGGAGTGTCTGGTGTCATCCAATAGGACTCAGCCACCGAACCTTGGTCCGCAAAGCCCATTCCACCTCGTCTCATGGCCCTGAGTTCATCTTTCAGGGAGTCCCGCTCCTGAAGCAAAGCTCGCATGGTCTTTTCCATGTTGCGCGTCTCTCGCTTTTCGCGCTCAATGTGATTGATTTCATCACTCAACCCGATTCGCCTAATTCTTCTCTGGGTTCGTGTGTCCAGGATTTGGCGCAGCGGAGTAAATTGGATCCTTCGCTCGGTGCATGTTTCATTAAATGGCTCCTCCGGGTCATATGACCGCTGGAAGCGTGGTGTTGGGACAGACCTGCGTCGGGATTTGCGGCTAGGTGTGCGATCCCCAGAACCTGCCTCGAACGATGTTCGACGCATCGCTGGAGTCAAGCCGGTTGACCCAATGTCTTCATCATGTAATAACCGAGGACCTGGGTCGGAAAACCGAACTCTTTTTCTTGATTTCTTGGGTGTAACAGATACTGTTTTTTGCTGTTGGTTGAGGCCGGCATCTTCTGGCACTGCTGCCAAGCTCTGTCTAGTCCGGCGTGAGACTGGTGACTGGCTTCTTGAATTTGAGAGAGAGCTCTTCCGTTTCCTTCCCGAGCGAGTGATGTCCATGTTGGAAAGGGGACTATATTGGAATGATTAAAGAAAACAAAGAAATGATGAACAAAATAAAAGTGTACAGGGATAGGCTTATAAAGAGAATTCTATAGATCACAAATTAAGAAGTAAACAAACAAAGTGGGGCTCTATAGGCAACAGGCGCCTAGACGCGTTCCTAGATTCATATTTCCTATTCCGGAAATAGTAAACAAGATGCTTCTTTAGGCGATCAGGTGATAGGAGAACATAACGTTGGAAGGCTACACGTGATATTTGTATTTAACACACATGATAATTCTTTATTTCTATACTTATCCAAAACAAGAATAGTCGGCCGCTTATGCGGCCTTGTCATGTCTTTTTAGTGGTCTTTTTAGGTGTCTTTTTTATGTGTATACGAAGGCCTTAAAAAAGGCATATTCTGTGCAAGAGACTTTTTCCATGTACAACCTTTCATACTATCTGTTCAATCCAATGATCACTTCATTGGCTGATACTTATCTACCTAGAGGGAAATGGGCAGTGTATATTGGATAGACCAAAGCTACTCCACACTACCACAACACATACCAAACTATCAATTATTCGATGTCTGTTTATACCTACCCACCTGCAAATTTCTCAACCTTCTCTAGTGCGTCTGAAATCTTCCTCAATATTATATCCAGATCTTCCATTCCCACGCTGATCCTGATTGAGTGGCTTGGGATGCCATGGGCATCCAGCGCAGCTTGCTCTCCGAGTGTCAAAAGTTGGGAAAACGGAATTGACAGAGTGAAAGCAGTTCCAAAACTAGGACCTTTGCAAACATCTAGTGCATTATAAAAACGAACGGCATTGGCCGGTTCTTTGAAAATGACACACATGAGATGGCCATAACCCCCTCCACGTCGACGATAGCGCTCATATATGTCTAGTGTGGTAAATGACGGATAGTTGATTCGTTCCACTAAAGAATGAGCTGCAAGTCGCTCCGCAACAGCCTTAGCGTTGTGGTTTGTGACTTTTACACGCTCAGAGAAATGACGGGAATTTCGACGTAGGACTGCAATGTTGAGAGGGAAAAGCTTTTCTTCGTAGGAAATCGTAAGCTGGTCGCGAAGTTGGACGTAGCGAGATGACCCAGGATGAACAACCACACTGATTTCAGTTAGTTACAATTTATGAACGATAAACCATACGCTGCAAGTCATACCTGCCTGCCAGTACGTCAGAAAACCCACTATAAATTTTCGTCAGGCTGGTCATGAGAACATCAACGTAGGGCAGAAGGTCTGTGTTGATGAAGGTGCCAACAGTCTCATCACAAATGATTAGAAAGTCGTATTCATCGGCAAGCTGTCTAAGACGATGCATATCAGGCGTGACTAGGGTCGGATTGCCAGGAAGATCGGTCCACAAGGCATTGACACATGTCCCAGATTTAAGTGATGCTTCGAGTTCGTCAAGCTCCTCCGAAGTGGCATGAGAGTATAATTTGAAATCTGACCAGTGACGCTTGAGAACCGTAGCGGTCTCTCCGTAAAGGTAACTGTAATAGTTGTTAGATTATCGAATACCAGCCCGAATCATGTTGAACGATATACCCAAAACCAACAATACCTGAATCGATCCCAAGGTCAACCAGTGCTCGTGCCACGGAATTGATGGCGGCCATCCCTCCTGGATGTAGGAAGATATCCTCCAAAGAAACATGGCGCTGACCAGGTTTCTCGGATTGAACCAACCTAGCTATATTTGATTTGATGAAATCTCTCTCGC
Source organism: Penicillium sp. BW_162_3FA (assembly GCA_008931945.1). Lineage (NCBI taxonomy): Eukaryota > Fungi > Ascomycota > Eurotiomycetes > Eurotiales > Aspergillaceae > Penicillium > Penicillium sp. BW_162_3FA. Next base: position 378,409 of record MUGJ01000059.1, read on the forward strand.
TGATTCCCGACGTGCTGAGTCCCATGGCGTGTTCATTAAGCATTGCAATGGGATTGGTTGGCAATGTGCAAAATGCTTGATTGGCTGACTTAGATTGAAGATAATCGAATCGTCGTAAGCAGAAGTTTGTGTGACGAGTCGAGATACCATCGCCACTATCACGCCAGTAGTTAAATACCACGTCGAAAAGGTCGACCGGATAAATTACTGCATAGAACTGTGCCCATTGGGTTTCAGTTGATGCCTCGCCGGCTTGAAAAAAATGAACAATTGAGAACTTTGTGCAGGAAGATGTCACTTTGTTCAAATCAGCCGCACACCGATTTGCGCCTTGTGTAGAGACGAATATCGCACTTGTCATGCCATCGCTTTCAGAGAGGTTTAATCGGGTAAGAACAGTGCGGTTCAATTGCTTGACATTTTCGTTTAGGCAGAATCTAAGACTTATTAAATCGTTGACTCAACCTTGGAAAGAAAATCTGCTCTTGATTGGTACCGTGGGTATCCGGATTTCACTTTAAGTAGCACCCAGTCTTCTCCCCTTCCAAAACCGCCTACAGATTCCCAGGTTGGTAAGGAAGGGATAATTGACTGTTGCTTTGACGTGAGTAAATGTTCATGTTTGGATATATGAATCAACATCTTACATGGCGCTTATTTGGTGGTATGCGCTCACCAAACGGTTGACTATGCAAGATGAGAGGGGCCATTGCTAACGTAGAAGGGAATAGACGAAGTGTAGGATTTATTCTCGGCTTACCTCGATCGATAAATTAATCAATAGTCACGTGGAAGACAAAGGTTGCAGTGAAATGATCTTCGTCCAAAGTACTCCGTACGAAGTACAAAGTACAGGAAAAGCAATGCCCAAGTGCCCAGGTGGGGGTGTTTGGCTTAGCTGAGGGGCGCTTACTTGCATAGCGGTGGGGCAGTAGGGGAAATGGGCTAATCACATTGTAGAGAGAGATTCAGCTAAAGGAACCTTCGAAGATCCCGAGATCCACTTCAGGCTTCCAAGGTTCGTCCACGTCTGTCAGCAGTCAGCAGTAGCTGGTTTACGAGATTAGTGCCTATACAGGCAATTATCCTGTCAGTCACTATTCAAAACGAGATAGATACCAGGAGCGAAAAATACCGAAGTCAACTTCACCGGGACTTTGAACAGAATGATATCATGCCACTCATGATGTTTCTGCGGCCTTTTAGTGACCTACGAAATTTGTTCATTCTCTGATGGCCGCCCCGCGAGCAAGCTAAGGGCTTTTGGCTCTATGTCAGTCATCATAGATATGGCTTGCAGATGTTGATCTATCAGCAAATCACTCTCCACGAGAGTCGATGTGACACAGGGTTGTAGGCCTTACTTTGTATAGGGATTGAAATATTACTCATTATATAGAAATTTATTGTCAGACGGCAGAAATGGCTTATAAAGAGAATTCCGTCCCTGATTATGCATGGAAAAGTCCTCTTCACAGTCTACGCTTTTTACCGCCTTCGGCCTTCACATCCAAAAAGACTACCAAAAAGGCCGCATAAGCGGCCGACTATTCTTATAGATCGTAAATTAAAAACTAAACAAACAAAATGGCGCTCTATATGTAGGCAATAGGTGCATAGACGTGTGCCTAGATTCATATTGCCTATTCCGGCAATGGTAAACAAGATGCTTCTTTGGGCGATCAGGTGACTTACTCCTTTACGTTTATAGTTATCGAGGGATATCGAAAATAGTATATGTTCAAACTTAATGGTTTCTTCATAGGCTGATACTTAACTGTCTGGAGGAGACTGGGAACTGTATATTGTTAAGGTACATGGATATATCATAGTTACCCCACACTGCCCCAACAGATACCTTATCAGCTTTAAATGGACAACTTCCAATCGAAAGCCTGCAATATTCCAATATCGGCATTATTGGCAAAATTAGTCGGAGTAGACCACTTTCCTGCTAGATCTGATTCCCCTTTTTACCTCCGTGTGACTCCAGACCTACATACACGCAGGTACATTTCCCCCCTCTCCTGGTCTCTTCCAGTGATGTCATTTTCGATACTCCGAAGAGGCTCAACCCTATCACTTATCTCCTACAACTCTCAGTGAGTTGAAAGAAAAATGGCTACCACCAACTCTACCCGTGTATGTCTAATTATTGCCAATAAAATGATTGTGGCCCTATACTCACATTTTGATGCCGCAGGAACAAAGCAACGAGGACCCCAACGACCAGCTTTCTCCACCCGCAAATCAATCGTCATTCCTTGGGAAATTACCCGCCGAGCTCATTCAACATATTGCGTCTTATCTCTCAGCTTCGGATCTCGCCTGCTTTGGTGCCACTTGCCGGGCCCTCGCCAATCATGCATCGGATGACTTGCTGTGGGCTAACCTGGTGAACAAGAGACTACCTACGCCTATCCGGAACCCAGGTCCCTTTGGGTCGTTTCGTCGTCTCTATCTTGCATACCACCCTTATTGGTTCATTCCTCAACACACGATCTGGTTTGCAGACAACGAAAACACGGGGATGCTGATCATAGCTCGATATGATGATCGCCGTGGTGTGATTGAAGGATACCCGATCATTGCAGGACGTGGCACTCCTCAGTTTCAAATATGGGCATCACACCCAGAAGTCATTATACAGTCTTTTGAACCCAATGTACATCTGAAACTGGATCGTCCTATCTTGTCTCTCCGCGACCCTGATCCATTCTCTCAAACAGCCTCAACCCAAAGCTCTTTTCCAACAGAAGAACGACACATGTCCATGGCTGCGGATGCGCCGAATATCTACAATTCGCTGTCGGTATGCGCGGAATTTTGCTCCCGGGTACCTTGGGTCGATCCTTCTTTGCTTTGGCCACCACCAACCATCCCGGCTAATGCGCATACAGTTCGTGCTTTGAGAATTCCACCCACAGCAATACTGAGCCATTCGTCGGAATTGTCAGAATTGATTTTCCGCCTCAGGAGGTGGGCAGCTCCAGAGCTTATGTTGCCGCAAGTGTGTGTGACTTTTTCAACCCTCGATCCTGTCCTTTACACTCCCACTGCAGAGAAACCCTACCAGGGAATTTGGGTTGGAGACTACTCAGCCCACGGGTGTGAATTCCTCCTTGTTCTCCAGGAAGAGACGACGGTCCAAGCACGCGGTGATAGAAACGAGTCGCAGATAACAGACGCCCAAGATGAGGTCGAACACGATAACCAGCAGGCTATTGGACAGCGAGGTCCGTTGCAAGCTGTAAAGCTGACGGGTGACCATAATGTTCCTCGTGGCCAGTTGTCATTTGCTGCCCAAGATATTGGCTCCAGAGGCTTGATTGGCATCGGGACGGAAGAGCCTTTTATCGGCGCTCGAATTGTGCGTTGCCGCGGCCATGTAGCTGGACTTGGGTTCCGAGACGGTAAGCCGCCTTCTAAACAAACCAACGTGATATTTTCTAACATGTCATTCGCTAGACACCTACATTGACTCCCAACTGATCCTTATTTCCCCTAACCACATGGCTCATTACTGGAAGGAAATGGGCCATGTCTCCTATTACCGCCGTGTGAACATTGATGCTCTACTACATAGTTCATAGTTGACTGGCATGTTTTTGTGATTTTTCTAAAACAAGCTTTGTTACATACCCCCCTGTTCTCATGTTGTATTTATTGATTATTATGTACTGAGTTCCGATATTTTGAGAGAAATCCCAGCAGTCTCTTTGTTCCTCCGATCTTATTGCCATATTGCACTATTTCGAGTGGAAAGATTCCAATGGTGTATATGTTTGTCACATCTACTTTGGGAAATTTCTGGATTGTTCAGCAATTATGACCGAGGTATTAAGGAACCAAGGTACTATGTACGTACAATGTGATATTCTAGGCAGACTAGAGAGAAACTCTTTATCTAAAAGGCCAGTGCAACCTTCACAAAATGATGATTTGCCGCTGAATTCTTGCAATCTTCAAATATAATGGTCCAGCTATTCAAGTAACTAACCGTGTAGTCACGGGCTCGCGGAGCCTTGCAAGAACCGCAATACTTTCCCCCAAAGCCCTAACGAAAGCGAGAATTGTAGAGACCCCGGACTTCCTTGTCCGTCAAGCGCGTGTTCAGAACCTCTCGCAGTTCCTCCGGGGTCAGGGTCGCCGCAAGGTGCGGACGCACATCCTTCTGGTTCCATTATAGTTTTGACAGGGGTGATAACAGCTCGCTCTTGGGGACCCGTGGAAGCCCAGAAAAATTGATACGTTGGCCATTTTGCTCTAACCACCGCAAGATCGTCAAGATATCCGCGAGATCAGTACGCGTTCTTTGGTGGTAAGCCTGCCGCGTCGCCACCTCAGCCGTTCTCCAACACTTCAGCTTCGTGAGAACTAATACGGAGGGACGGGCAATTGAAACTATCAAGTAAGGCCAGTGGAGTCTCGATATTAGCCGAGTAAGAACTTACTTGCTGTGTTCAGCAGGCGCCCTAGACGATCCTCGGGATTGACGTTGTACACTTGTGGGACGAGGGATATGCCATGAGCGATTGCGTGGCTCATGACATCAATTTAGAACTTTGTCCCCGTATACTAGTCTTCCATCACCACTCCGGGTGAAACCTGGCCTCTTTAGTAGAAGTCCGCGGCAGTCTTTTTCGGTGACGACAGCAACATCCTGTATATTTGTCAGATCGTGGAGATCTTTAGGACTGAGAGATATTAGGAAAAGAATTTGTATGTACATCGGTGACTCTGTTGCCCCCGACAAGTTCTCATTTTTCGGATTCTTGAACTGTTCACCCAACCCTACTTAGTCTCGTCCGCAGTCAGGGCATCGCGAATCTCATCCGCCGAGAGAGTTAACGAGAGGTACGGGCGTGTCCGTTGCTCGGCCCGGTAAAGCCTTCCTAGCAGTCTCATCAACTTCCCCTTGGGAATGCCGGGCAGCCCAGAGAAATCGATACGGGCCTTCTTATCAACAAGTCATTGCAGGATCGTACGGATGTCTGTGAGATCCGTACGTGCCCTCATATGACGGGCGACTCGCGTCGCCTGATCCGCCTCTTTCCAGGGCAGAAGCTTCGTTAATAGAAGAATGGAGGGGTGGAGAATTGGCACTATAATCTAGGATTAGCGACGACTCTAAATTGGTCGAGCAAGAAAGCGCACCCATGGTGTTTAACTGGCGCCGTGGATAGTCCGCCGGAGCCACAGTGTGGACCCTAGTGGTCCTAGGATTCACTGCCCATGCGGCAGTTCCCATGACCTCCAGGTCGATGTGGACTTTTGTACCACGGTGGTGGTACACCAATCTCTTATCTTCGCTCTCGGTGATCTTAGGGTATTGAAGGAGAAGGCTGCGGCAATTTTTGTCCACGATAAGGTCGATGTCCTATGGTTTTGTTAGATCAAGAGACCGCTTTGAATCAGGAAAAAGCAGAAGATGGTACCTCTGTTACTCGGCCTCCTCCAAGGAGACTTGTGGCATAGCCGCCGATGAAGATGTGGGAGATGCTTTCATTACGCAAGATGTTGGTCAAGGTTGTTGCTGCTGCGTCTAAATGACTGAAGTCGCTTTGAGAAGGCATTGTAGCGGTTGTTGAGGAGGAAGAGAAGAGAGAAGGAGAAGAAGAGAAGTGATCTGGTATTTATAGGACGAGGGTGGAAGATGCGGAGGACAAACAAATGAAAATGATTGCTCTTCAGTTCAGAAGTGAGGGAAAAACAAGAGGGCTGTCACTTCTTCCTGTCACTCACTCTATCCTGTACCTTCCCACTACGCCCCCCGGTCTTCGTTTATGATAAGAAGCAACGCCTGTCCCCAACCCTGACTATCATTTCATCCCATCTTGCAACCTTGGTTTTACAATTATCAATCATCAACAATGGAATCCGAAGAGACCAAAGAGCTCGCAGGCTCCCCTATTGCCTCGCCCATCATTGAGGCAACGCCAACTTTTCTCGAGGAGATTGAGGGACTCTTGGTCCCCCTTCCCACCTCGCCTATCATCGAGCCGATATCAACTTCTGCCGAGGAGACCACGTTGTCTCAACCTACCCAAGTCTCCTTGGAGGAACCAAGCCAACAGACCGAGAGACCAGACGCACAGCTTGTAAAAGCGACACCTCACCAAGAATTTTTCAATCCCGTGATGAAGGAAGCGTTGAAAGCGCTTATCGACAACACCATCTCAGTTGTGGAGTATGGGAACCAAGTTCTATACAGATGTGGATATGCAGAGGTTCTGATTGTACGTGATGAAACCTTCCACTCCACTCCCTCAAATAGAATACCCAGCTAACATTGTTTTAACAGGTCGTGGAGTGGGTTGTACCTGATAAACAGCTGTTGCTTGCTTCACAGGTGTTGCTCGAAAACAACTGGCCCCGCATTCTTTACCACGAGAAAGATTGGAATGGTAGACCTAGAGCCGCCGAATACTGGGAAGCTCAATACCTGATGCACGACCTTGACGGTGAGGGCTGGATGCGTGCCCATCTTATTCCTCTGTCGTTGGTTGGTTTCACTCTTGAGGACACTGTCGAGGTTCCCTCGACATTTTCCCACGAGCTCCACCTCCTCACCCCCAAACCTTCTCATTACATGTCATCCTTGATACACCATCTCTTGCAACTCCCGGTTGACCACAATAGCCGACTTCGAGTTGAGAAGGACCTTATGGGGTTTATTTCTGCTTACATCCTCAAAGATGGACCGGCTAATACGACCATGTGGACCTATCTCGATGACTCGGAGAGCGACGAGGACTACCAGAAAAGAGTTGAAGAAGGGGTCCGGTTTATGAAGACATGGGACTGGGGAAAAATTGGGAAAAGATACCTGGCCATAGCTGAGCGTGCGGTCCGAGATTGCCGCTACATCGACACGCTGACGGACGTTCATGAAGAGCAAGACACTCCCTGAGTTGATCTTACGAGGTTGCAGGAGCATCCGTTGCTGGGTGGTGAGAGATAGTCCTTTCACTGCGTCTCTTTTTCGTTGAAACATCTTTTTCGTCTGAACTCTCGTTTTCATCCATCCGGAGACTCATTTGTTCTCTTCCCCATAGCTTAAGATAGTCATGAATACCATTTTTACGCTTTCTTGTTTTGTCCTATACCTATTACCCTTCTATAAACTTATTCTACAACAAAAGGAGAAGTGTCAAGGTGCAATATCGGATAATGCTCAAAAGGTCTACGGGTATTTTCGAGGATGATGATATGCTTGGCACTTTATATACGGAGAAGTTTACAACGATGTAGTTCACAGGGAAATCTCGACCGAAGCTCGCCAGCTGGAGAAACTTTCTGACGGAGATTTAATGAATCAACACCCCCTAGTTTAAGGAATTCAATGCCGACCCAAGCGTAGGTATGCACCGAAAGCATGATCCCGGGTTATCCGGATTGCACGCCGTTGGGAACAGAAATCCTGGTGTGCTTGTGTTCATATTTACAATTGGGATATTCCAAGGATTGTCTGTTAAACTCATGGCTGAATTCGTGTGATGATATAGAACAGGCAGAAAGCTAAAAGGTATCGAAAAAGCCAAGACGCCATGACCATAAAAGCATCGGTCGAAAGTGGAGGCTGGAGCGTAGATAAGAATTGGTCATCATTCGTCAGTCCAGCCTTGGAGCATATACTTGTGGCGGCTGGGTGGTTTAAACAGAAACACCGTCCGCAACACAGACTCAATCTGTACGTACTGATATTGTATCATATTGCCATGGGGCCAAGCGTCGAGACCAAGGCCCAGATTCATGCCGCCAGTCCAGTCCCGCGGCGATTTATGCGCCCCCGTAAGTTTTCATGTGTATCACTTCAGAGTCCGCTATCATACACACATCAAATGGCCGAAAGTCAAATGATGACAAAGGGATCACCGATCGTCTTCCCGTGATGAGTATAACGGCGCCAATCACCGGCGTCGTTCGAACCAGGCAGACGAGCCCATGACAGCCACGGACTGGTCCATCATCCACTCGCCAACACCAAGGTAGCTGTCAACCCATTTCTTGACGTCTTTGTTTTCTGTGATCTTGTCTGAATTGAGGCTGGGGCTAGGAAAGTCCCACGCACACACGACCCAACGGGGGTGCGCGAAGGGTAACGGAGTTAGCCAACAGTTCTCCCATGCATATCGAGGGCACCCAAGACGAGCAACAAGCAGGATAAATTATAGCTTGGAAGAAGAGGATCGTGAGGGGTAGGGGTGTATTTACGTTAGGCCCGTGGAGCGCTTGACACCTGCCAGGAAGGCGGAGACTGAGGTTGAAGGCACAGGTTAGTTTGTATTCCTAGGTACAACAGAGACTTAGAACTCACAGAGAACCGCATCAAATGCGTAGTGGGTAAGACGGCCGAACTAGATTGCAGTGAACATCCAAGTCAGTCATGGCATGCTCTATGTTCTGGGGACCTCGGCTGTCCGGGATCAACCAGCAAAGATCGCTTACCATGATGCCGAGTAGAAGGTATCAACACTGTGGATATTGAGTAACCGGTAGTCACCAAAAAGCTTGAGAGACAAAAGTAAGAGGAGACCCAAGCTGTCACGGAGACCGCCTAAAGAGCGGTCACGTGCATCTTCACATGACGTCTCTAGAGTGGCTGGAGATGAGGCTGGTGAAACTGGGTACCTGACATAATCTACAATGTGGCTGGGGTAGGATCGGGCCAAAGTGTCCAGGTTGCCCACCCTGAGGTGCCCAGATGCGCTAGCCCCGATCCGGTCTATCGATAAGCATTCTCATCCCACCGAAATCCCCTTTCGCCTCTGGGCCCCGGGGGTCTCTGAGCTGGGGCTCGATCAATTGGGTGTCTGTATTTGTCACATCTATTCGATAGAAGGACTCCAATCTACAGCGCGTAGGCCAGCACGGGGCAATCCTCCGCTTTTTTGCGGTCAACCCAGTCTGGAGTTGATATATAATTTTTTTTCTGCCTAGTCTATTTATGCCGCCTCTGCCGACAACTCCAGCTCTCAGGAAATGAAAAATATAGGTAGCCGAAGAGAAAGGAAGAATAACAGACAGATCCTCATATTTCATAGAATTCGTAGATTAATTTGGTATAGATATTGTCTAGTGTCAATAGTATGATCAAAAAAAAAAGTCTCATGATGGATGGCACCGATACTCACACCGGCGGCCAACATTTTCCCTCCCGCCCCGCACCCATCCGTTTTCTCTTTCCCCTCCATCTCTCTCACCCTTTCTCTTCTACCATCCTCTCTGATTCTCAATTGATCAGAACTACCTTACCCTTTCTAAAATAATTCAACAATTGTTGATCATATCGAAATGGCGGCCACCAACTCCCTCGACCACCTGAGCAACCGCATGAAGCTGGAGTGGCACTCCAAGCTCAACACCGAGATGGTGCCTGCGAAGAACTTCCGCCGCACCTCCATCATTTGTACCATTGGTATGTCAAACCAATAATAACAAACTCTTCAGATTGATCCTGTCGAAGAAGTTGCGATGGAGAAAAAAAAAACCGAATACTAACAGGTAATCGATCAGGTCCCAAGACGAACTCCGCCGAGAAGATCAATGCTCTCCGCACAGGTATGGCAATGAAGTTTCCGATGGAAACGAGTAGCTTTGTTGGGTAGTTAGACTGACATTGGCCATAGTCGGTCTTAACGTTGTTCGCATGAACTTCTCCCACGGATCATACGAGGTCAGTATTTCCAATCAACATCTGATCAAGACCTTCGCTGACTTTGTCTGTAGTACCACCAATCTGTCATTGACAACGCTCGCGAGGCTGCCCGTATCCAGATTGGACGCCCTCTCGCTATTGCCCTCGACACCAAGGGCCCTGAGATCCGTACCGGTAACACCGTCGGTGACAAGGACTTCCCCATCAAGCAGGGCACCGTGCTCAACATCACCACCGATGAGGCATACGCCACTGCTTCCGATGATAAGAACATGTAAGAACATTCTCATTGCCGAAAACTCATTCCCTCCATGTACCCGCGTGGCTGAACGAGCTTGACATGTGACGTGGACTGACAAGTGTGTGACGACAGGTACTTGGACTACAAGAACATCACCAACGTGATCACTCCTGGCAAGCTCATTTACGTCGATGATGGAATTCTGTCCTTCGAGGTGATTGAGGTTGTTGATGAGCAGACCCTTAAGGTCAAGTGCCTGAACGACGGCAACATCTCATCCCGCAAGGGTGTCAACCTGCCCGGCACTGATGTAGACCTCCCCGCTCTCTCTGAGAAGGATATTGCCGATTTGCGATTCGGTGTCAAGAACAAGGTCGATATGGTGTTTGCCTCATTTATCCGTCGCGGCAGCGACATCAAGCACATCCGTTCCATCCTTGGTGAGGACGGCAAGGAGATTCAGATCATCGCCAAGATTGAGAACCAGCAGGGTGTCAACAACTTCGATGAGATTCTCGCCGAGACCGACGGTGTTATGGTCGCCCGTGGTGACCTCGGTATCGAGATCCCCGCCCCCAAGGTTTTCCTTGCCCAGAAGATGATGATCGCCAAGTGCAACATCAAGGGTAAGCCCGTTATCTGTGCCACCCAGATGCTGGAGTCCATGACATACAACCCCCGCCCCACTCGTGCTGAGGTTTCCGATGTCGCCAACGCCGTTCTCGACGGTGCCGACTGTGTCATGCTGTCTGGCGAGACCGCCAAGGGTAACTACCCTTGCGAGGCCGTCAAGATGATGTCCGAGACCTGCTTGCTGGCTGAGGTTGCCATTCCTCACTTCAACGTCTTCGACGAGCTGCGCAACCTCGCCCCTCGCCCCACTGAGACCTCCGAGTCCGTTGCCATGGCCGCTGTCAGCGCCAGTCTGGAGCTGAACGCCGGTGCCATCATTGTTCTGACCACCAGGTATGTGCCGGAAACCCCTTTTTGTCGTTTTGTATGATGACCATACTAACAAATCCATAGTGGTAAAACCGCCCGCCTTGTGTCGAAGTACCGTCCCGTCTGCCCCATCCTGATGGTCACTCGCAACGACACCGCTGCCCGCGTAAGTCCCATTCCATCGTTTAAATGTCGTTCTTTGCTGACAATAGTTTCCAGTACTCTCACCTGTACCGCGGTGTGTGGCCGTTCTACTTCCCCGAGAGCAAGCCTGACTTCAACGTCAAGATCTGGCAGGAGGATGTCGACCGTCGCCTCAAGTGGGGTATCAACCACGGTCTCAAGCTCGGAATCATCAACAAGGGCGACCCTATCGTCTGCGTCCAGGGATGGCGTGGCGGTATGGGCCACACCAACACCGTTCGTGTGGTGCCCGCCGATGAGAACCTCGGTCTGGCCATGGAGTAAATCTGTAAAGTCAACCAGATAAGCTTTCGATGATCGATGGTCCAGTGTGCTTTTTTTAACCGCCGGTGTGCGGATGGGATACATACCTCTTTTTTCTTCTCTGTTCTCACTTTTTTTTTTTGCTTTCGAAGCCAAGTTTGTTCTGCGCTGTGTGGTCTGGACCGCAGTCTGGAAGGTTAATACATTGCTCATGTAAATGAAACGAATTTAATGCTTTCCAGTCAAATTAGTGGATTAGTGGGTTAGTAAAGACTAGACAATTCAAATTGAATAGACATAAAACTGGTATTTTGTGCTTGAGTCCTTGTACACTTGACGTGTCGCGCGTCAAGAGTTCGCGATTGTCACAGTAGTCTTGCATTCACATGTCAATGCATAGACTGACTGCTCTGAAGTCGATGCGCGATTGGAACTAGAATGATCCTCTTTCAAGAGGACTCCAGTTGAAAGAAGAAGAAGAAAAAAAAAAAAAAACGAACGAACAAAACCCAGATGCGGGGGGCCGCAGAGACCCGAGGCAGGCCACCTTAAAACCCCCCGACACCGAGGCTTGCCCATCTGCCCGAGAGGGTGACGATATCCCCCGGGCACATGCCGCGGACGCATTCTGTGCTTCCCACTCTCTGTAGCAGGGAATGATGCGATTTTTTCGAAATCGTCTCGACGTCACATTAGCGAAAGAAATAAAAAGAGAATTAGAAAAAAAGGGACGATTAAATTAGTTAAACAAATTTCGCGGAGCCTTTGCCGTCCCGATCCCGGTTTCTGCCGATGGTTCCAATATTGAAATTAGGTGATATATAGATCTGTGTCATTTCAAGTGGACATTAGATGGTCTCTCCGCTAGTAGCGTGGACAGCATCGATCTTACGAGGTATGGAAGGTATGGAAACCAAGCTATTGTTCATATTCCGGTCTAATGCACACTATATCGCTGTAATAGCACTTTCGAACTGAACGCACGTCATTTTGACTTTACGTATACCGTCCTGTGAATATCACCTTAAATTCATCGTCAGTACATGGACATGGCTGTCGATCTAAGATCCCCTGCGATAAATTGAATTGACAAAGTAAACCCATCATGGGGAGAATGACTTTCTTTTACCGCAGGTAATTTGAAACAACGGCTTCTGAAACAGGTCCGCAACACATTCTATAAACTTTAAGTAACATATCGTGGTGACTTCTTGTGTTCATGTCACCAGCTGTTGATGTCTTTCCTACACTGGGGGCTCCATGAAGAAGCAGAATCAATACTTTGACTGTGCCTCGACTATAGAACCCCATGACAAAATCTTCGAGATATGAGGCAGAAATTCTCGCTAGACTTCAATTTAGCCTATGCTGTTAGCCTTCGTTGGCAACGGAGAAATTGAGACTGGCGGCTAGCTAGATAGAAATACCGACATTGACAAAAGAGATCACCTAGGACAGTTAGCTATACACTCTTCTAGGGCCAATATCTTTTGTCTCCTACATTTGACAGTTCGAATCAGCTAGTACTCCGTATAACTTCTAGATAGCATGGTATTATATCCGTTGTTGGCTGGTCCACATATCATCAAAATATATTAATTTAATTTAACCCTAAAATCCTAAAACATCTATACATTCCATTGCTATCAGAATCTCCAATAGCACCTATGCCAATTCACACTCGATAAGACTCTCGACTCCTCTCTGGGCACTCCAAATCTTCGTGATCTTCAGCCCAGCAGATCCCACTAGCTGGTGCCAGTGAGCCTCAGTTCGCTCGGTCGAAGCAAAATCGGCCATCATGATAATATCCAAACTGGTTGTCTCCCAGTATGCGTTGGTATCAGGGATGACATTCTCGTTAATCAAAACCTTGCTGTGTCCTCGCTTCATGACATCCACAAGACCCTTCAAGATCTTGCGGCAGTTATCATCTGTCCAATCGTGGAGGACAGAGTGCATATAGTAAGCGCGAGCACCTATAGAAGAAAATATTAACATTGATACAAGTCAAGAGGGTTAGAAGAAAAAACCATACCCTTGATTGGCTGCTCAGTGAAAAAGTCATGCTCCATTGCCTCGATCGAGGGGTGCAGCTGCCCTGACTTGGCTTGAGCGACCACATCGGGAAGGTCCTGGAGAACCAGACGCCCAGGAGCATCAGACCACTTGCGCCTGAACTCTGAGAGATCGTGGCCCATGCTGCCACCGACATCGACGAGGAGAACATCATCATGTGCAACATTGGAGAATAGGCTGGGCACATCATAGAAACCAACATCCATCCAGCTGGGACGTCCTTGGTGGTAGACAGACATGTGATTATTGAACTGGCTAGCAGCCTCTGGGTTCTCCTTCATGAACTCGAAGAAGTGGAGATCGGTTCGGAATCCGCGCTGGAAGGCACACTCCTTGCCGTTGGCTGGATTGGCATAGCCATCCTTCCTGAGCTGGGCAGGGAGAGCAAGTACACCGGAGGTGATGCAGTTAGTCCTAACCAATGAGTTAGTATTATGTCTTTTGATTCCAGGTCCACGGGCTCAGACTTACATGCAAGGGTACGCATCACTGTATCGTTGCAAGCTTAGCGAAATGGAAATTCCGGTGCGTCGGTATTCGTTAGGACCGGTCTCGAGGATAACTCCCATTGCGCACAGATGTTTCAGGATACGAGCTAATCAGATATATAGTTAGTTAGGTGTTCCTGACAAGATACAGGGTGAGATGACAAGTCACATACCAAGAAGCACTGGGTCAGCACATGTGGCATTAGCCAGCTCGGTAGCAGACTTGGGTCTCTCATCCTTGGATAAGATAGCAAAGATTCCCAGGTCGACAGCTGTCTCCACAGAAGCATAAAGAGTAGCCTATAAAGGCAATATTAGTTTCCACCAACGATACAAAGGTGGCGCTCTAGAAGCATGCGAACATACCTGGGACCAACAGTATCTGATCATAGCCTCACGCGGGGTCTCAAGTGCATAGACCAGGGATCGAGCGGCTTCCAAAAGTGTTGTCCGATCTGTGTGGTCTTGCAGACTGGCAACTTTGCCAAGGGAAGCAACTTGATCGACCAGGCCAGGAACCAGCTCAGGTGTGTTGGCGGAAGTTGCTACACGGTCGACGAAGGCATCCTGGAGGTCTCCGTTGGTCTGGGAATCTCCATTTGCATGGTTTGTGCCGTTCGTGTGGGAGTCCCCGTTCGTGTGGGTAGTCTCACTGAATGTAAGGCTTGCGACGTCGGCCATTGTGGATGTAATATAAGAAAGCTTGAAAGTACCAAAAAAAACGTGGAAGTTGTAACTGTATAAGCCAAAAGTACTTGAGGGGTCTTTAAATAAACTACATTCACTATATGTATATGCATCCCCTTTCCTGAGATAAACCGCAGTTACTGTCTCCTTTTCTTCCAACAAAGATACGCCCGATGAGAAACGGTTGGACCGGGTGCAATCCTGCGGGTCCGCTGTCAGAAAGATCGACCTGGACTAATTCCACTCGGACCATGCTCCTGGTGTTGCGAAGGTTGGGGGCCAAGGAAGTGGAGACTCGGTAGCTGAACGGTGTTCCTATTCGGGTAATCGACTAGTAGATTGTCTAACGGCTGGCGACCCCGTACTCGTTTGTACACAATGGTGAAAAGTACGGAGTAAGAGGAAATTAAATTAAAATTAGAACGGATGGACCTTTCCAGGTCCCCGGATGGACCCATCACAGGATGTCTTGGAGGAACCCCCAAGTTATTACCTGCCCATGGTGCGTTATAGGTAGTTGATATGTCAAACCGACTTGGGCAGGCTTGGAATTTCCTTATTATATTTGTGCCAAAGAACAATGCTGAATGTATTTTTGTCCTGTATACTGTGGAACACGTGCAAGTGACAGACGTTTACATATCAGAAAGGCCAAGATTCCGACAGAACCGACTGAGTGGATTGAAATATATTGAGATCCACATCGGGTCCTGTCAAAACGGGTTAACGGGATGGTGGCGTATTTCATAGTGGAGGGACTCGACCTCGGCTGCATCGGAGCACCGGGGGTGAACTCTATATTCAAGTTTTATAATTCATATTTGACGTACTCGGTACTTTTGTCGGATTCAACTTGGGTTTCAGGGAAGGTCTAGCCCCAGCTGGCTTGTGAAAACCACTGACACTCTTCATATTAGGGCTTGTTTTACGGGATTTTCAAATCGTTGGATTCTTAGTATATTCTTAGAACAACGTATGATCTTCCATAATCAAGATATTTCTTTTTAAGACTAACTGGGCCAGATGTCAAGGCTAACAACCCTGTTATTTGATATCAAAGCAGTATGCACGGAATACTCCGCACCTCCATTGCTATTTACGATGTAGCACCGGAGGCCCGTCCGCAAGGGATCATCCGGGACGAAGTACGTCTGCTGTCATTTTAGCGGCATCGCCTAACTGGCTAGTGCGACAAGGGTTCTATACCCCTATCTGAATAAAAGGTGGATTAGTACTCCGTATGTACCGACAATACTGTAGGTAACCTTAGCCTCGGAGATTAAACACCGAACAGTGGTATGGTGTCTGTAAAAAGATGAACACGGCTTGCCAAAATGGGCGATCGTCGCAACCGAAAACCGAAAGAGTTCTTGTTTACTGGACCTCTAGGAATAATAATAGTTATTCGGATAATGGCACACTTAAAATCAATCCCCTCCCTAAATCTATGTATCATTTCTTGTAAATCTTGATATGCTAGTGTTAATTTTAGCAGGCTCCTGTAGGGTTTTATATAACTCAATGGGTCGCTTTTTCTCTCGCACTTACTCGCTTTTTCCGCATCAAGCTTAAAATAATGGCGGTAACCGCTGAAAATCTTCACGATGACAAGGGACCTAAGATCCTGGCTGTGCTATGGACCTTGACTGGACTAACAACCGTCATGGTCATAGCCAGGGTTTACATCCGGCTGAAGTTACTGCGGAATTTTGGTATGGATGATTATTTGATTGTGGCTTCTATGGTAAGAAACCTCGAACTCTGTCTTATCTACTCCGTATGTGAATCTAACTGGCATTGGTATGCTAGATACTGGGGATTGCATACTGCGGAATCTCTACAGCAGGGGTAAAGATGGGCTACGGAAAACATGCCATGTACTTGAGTATGGACAATCTGGAAATGGCCATTCTACTCAATACAGTCAGCTTTTTGTTTGGGATTCTCTCTTTCACTCTTCCCAAGATCGCGGTGACCTCCATGTTGACCCGGATCTTGAATCCCAAACCACTGCATAAGACTATCTTGTGGATGATGGTTGGAACCGCAGCTGTCGTGTCCATTATCTGTATTCTGATCTTGTTTACAATGTGCGATCCGGCAGAGGCATTGTGGAAGCCCAGACCTGTGGCAGCAGGCGCCAAGTGCAAGAGTACAACGATGCTTATTGACTATGCTATCTTCACTGGAGGTAGGTCTCTCCCTCTTCAAATATCTGCACCTCTCGGAATTAACCCCGTACTCCTAGCTGTCTCCGCTCTTGTTGATTTATCTCTGGCTATCTATCCGACCACAGTCTTGTTGAAACTACAAATGTCTCTACGAAAGCGAATTGCGCTATGTGCTGCTTTAGGGCTTGGTTCAATGTAAGTCGATACCTCTCTAATTCATTCCATGCTGCCCAGAACCTGACCGAAGTGGCAATGAAGTGCTTCTGCGATGGCGATTATCAAGTGTACCCAGCTGCATGGACTTGCCGACAAATCCGATTACACTTGTGAGTTTCTTTTTCCACCCCTATTATCCCTCTACGATTCAAGGCTAACCAAACGAAAGACGGGACTGCCGACCTCGTCATGTGGACCAAGTGAGCACCCCCACCTGAACTTCTTGTTATGCGATCTAACCCTTTGTTCTCCGTGTAGTATCGAGGCCAACGTCGTCGTTATAGCATCCTGCATTCCCACCTTACAACCACTCCTCGAGGTCATTCTCGGCAAACGAGCACTGGGCTCCTACAGCCAAGGAAAGAGCGACCAATACAAAAACAGCAGCAACTTCCCGTCCACATTCCATCGCTCCAAGCAGTCAAAAACGCACGACGACCTCGGATTTACCAACATCGATAACCAGGAGAGTCAAGAAAGCATCCTTCCCACCGATGACCACGGGAAGAAGAGCCATCCTCTAGGACATATCCACCGCAAGGATGATGTTACTGTGGAATACGAACCATCTACACCAAAAGCAGGGCCGGGATATACTCCTTGGTAAACACGCATACCAATTTGCCGATGGGCGTCACATTTCTGCGTAAATTAGTGTCCACTGGTTGCACACACACACACACACACACACCTTTGACGGATTTCTTTATTTTTTTTTAAATGTATATATTATGTACTACTTATGTCGAACGCTTGGATTAGAAGTTGGGCAATATACTTCTTCCGAATGGATGAAAACTTTGAATACATCACCTCACCTCATAGCATATGACAAGACTTCATCAATATGGCTTTTCATCCATGGCTTATCCATTTATTCATGTAGGTTTGGCCCAGCGTTTCATATAGAAAGAATGTCATAGCCCAAAGTTTGGACTAATATATCACAAGGGACATCCCGAGGTTGCGCACTAGAAACCAGCATAAAAACAGTAGCAGGGCTTGTAGGGTTCTACTTCTCATGGCATAAATACAAAGTGGTTTACAGAGAGACATAGTAGATATTGACATGATCTCATTGACGAAACGGAAATAATTTGGGACTGGCTATGAAAATGCTGGTATGAAATGAGTGTGTTGAACGAGGCAATGCAAAGTCATGATAAACAGAGATTCGCAACAAATGAAAACATCACGCTGCGCTCCGCCTCTTCATGCAAATTCATCAAGTCGTAAATCATTAATGTAAGTTATTCATGGCCGTAGATCAAAATGAAGACCATTAGTAACCGGGGTCTTCCACAAACCCGTGTCCATCAACAGTCTCAGCTTCGGTGGGGTGGTTCTCATAGCGGTACATCGCACTTGGTTGGAATTGATGCCAGCAGCTAAAACAGTTAGTACTAAGTTGCACAATCGAGAGAAGATATATCGACTAACCTTGGAGCTTGAAGCACATATCGAGCCATTGCCTCACGGAAACGGCCCTTGTATTCCCTGGGACTTGTGACCGTTGGGCGATTGCGGCCACCGCCACCAAATCCTTTGTCCTTGATCCAGGACTCAAGCTTTTTGTCCCAGGTGTAGGTGCGGATGCAGTCAATGATCCCTACCACCAATTCGTTGCGGCTTTCATCGATGGCGATCATGAGCGAGTAGTCCATGACGTCTTGGCGACCCAAGAAGAGGGTGTCATTCCACACACTTTGGCCAAGAAGCTTCTTTGAGTGCTCGCGGGCAAAAAGAGGTGTCTCGTAGATGAAATCCACCATGTTCTCGTCCAAGAGAACCTCGTTCCGTTCGCCGGTGCTCTCAACTTTGCGGTTTCGCATTGAGCCTTTCAGGTCGAAGATGCGCTCAGGAACACGGTCGTAGAACAAGTTCTCCATTAGCAACAAGAACCAATTGAACTCCATTCCTGTGACGGGGTTCTTGATGATGACTTGGTAAAAGCCAAACATCTTGGCGATTGCGGAAGGGAGTTCATGGAACAGGGCTTCGGACATGATTTGGAAATAGGCTGGGGCAAATTTGAGGAAAGCCTGCGTCTCAATGGGCGAGAGTGATTTGAGAATGAAACGGTCGTCAAGGGTCTTCAGAAACAACGATTTGGTTTTGCCACCTTTTGAGTCCCACTTTGCGCACCGAGACAACGATTCCACGATTCGATCTGCCACACCACACTTTTTGCGCAGAGCATCAAACTGCTCAGCGTAGAACACTTTGCACAGCATCTTGGCCTGGCCTTCTTGGAATTGATATTTGAGGTGTGTGCCCGTAGGTCGCAAGAGAGCATGTTCGACCCGTGCTTCCTTCGCAGCCTCAATGTCATCTCCGTCGTCTGGTTTGTGTTCTTCCGCCTCATCAAACCGCTGTTGAATGCTTGAAAGCTTTTCTTTGTAGTCGGAAGAGTCCAAAGCGAACGCTACCAAAGAGCTTGGTTCATCCTCGCGAACAATAATGTTGCAATCAGCAAAGACATGATCCATGACACTGAGTGGATAGTCAAGAGACGGCCACCCACTTGCAGAACGTTCAGACCAGAAGTTTGTCAGAATTTTCAGAAGCGTAGTGCGCTCATGTTTAGGGAGTTCTTTAAAGTCAATTGAATCGTCCTCTGCAGAGTGCTTGGTCTCTTCATGGGAATCTACCGGATGGAGATCTTCAACCATGTTTTGATCCTCATCACTTTGGTGATCATCTGCTTCGCCACCAGACAATAATTGATTGTCAGGAGAGAGTGCCCTGTCCACTTCTATAGGCGCTGGCGAAGAATCATCTGGCAGAGAGGGCTCATCATGAGTTATATCATCAGGCGTAAGTTCATCGCTCTTGCGAGTTATGTCGTCCATTGGAATCAGTGGAGCTGAGGGCAAAGATTCATCGTTATCAACGGGTGGTTCACGTTCTTCAACAGCCTCTCGTACATTTCGATAGACCTCCACGATGGGCTTCGAGGACGCCAATGGGAATGCTCGGGACTGAGTGCCCTTGGCAGCGCGTTGACGTCTTTCGCGCTGTCTCTCCTTTTCGAACTCACGGCTCAATTGCTCAAAATGCCTGGCAAGATTGGAAACCTGCGACATTCCCTTTTTACCTGGGGCAGACCGTGGGATAAGTGAGTGACCCGAGGCAAATCGGGCACTCTTGAGGGAACTCAAGCCCAAACGATCGCTCAACTTTCTATCCGATGACTTTGTTGATGATTGGCCTGCAGGCTTTTGCGGATCGATTGGGTTGGTGAACGCTAATTTCAACCCTGGAAGTTGAATGTTGTGCGATGATCGTGGTAGATTCGCTGGCTGAGACTGAGCACGGACAAGCGGAGGAGATCGTACCTTACCGGTGCGTCGAAAGGCTGGCTCGGTAGGTCTCGGTATCGCTGAAGGCCGACGCACTGGGGTACTTGGCATGTCAGAAGCCCCACTGTCTTCGGTCCCATTCTTGGTTTCTTGATGAGTAATTTCAGCAATCTCAGAACTTTCCGGTGGTGATGATTCCGATGATCCGTCTCCGGGGATCATCACTGGAAGATCAGTGTTGATGGGAGGTTCATTCGAAATGCTAGCATGGCCGACGGAGCTGCGTTCCGACTGACCAGTAGGAACAGCCAAGTCGAGATGACGGACTTCTTCTTGTGAGACAGCCTCATCCTGGGGAGAGGACCTCGTTCCACCAGCTGTATCGAGTGATAAAGTTGCTTCCTCGGCCGACGCTGGAGGCGAAGGCAACTCGACTTCTTCGAGTTCCTCACGGTGCTTTTTCCCAGCATGTTCCTCAACAACGGAGACTAGTACATTCTGTGCCTTTTCCGGTGATAGTGTCATGCGTCGCATCATCCGTGGCCTGTCAACTGCCAGGTTGTGTTCATCCTCGACGTCTGTAGGAGTTTGAAGGGCATCATCTGTAGAAACCGATGCTGCGTCTTTTTCGAGGAAGATCTTTTTGAGTTGCAGCGTTGCCATATGCTTGATATCCTTTTCCGATGGGAAAAAGTTCGTTTCAAAATCGGCAAATGTCGTGTCCCATTCGACAACCTTTTCTTGAACTGCACGGAGGACCTCGTTCAGCGGTATAATCTCCCAGTAGCGAGAACTTGTGTATCTATCTTGTAAGTGTCGGACCAAAGAGCTATGGTCTTCATGACCCTTCTTGGTCAAAGTTTCGATTTCCGTCTTGCAGCTCTCAACTAGCTCGGGAATAACACTCGTGATTTTGATGCTTTTCAGTCGATCTTGAACAGAGGCCATAAATTTGGTGATACGTTCCTCGGTACGCAAGTATACTTCGTTCCTCAGCTTCAAATCATTGTCCACTTTCCAAGTAACACGAGGTCGTGGAACGATAATCTCGAGAAGACGAATGGGGTCATATTGGACTCGCACGGCAAGATCCCTGTAGCCAAAATAGTGTAGGTAATCCCGCCGCAAATCATGCAAACAACCTCCAGTACGAGCAAGCCAGTGTCTTCCCCAGAAAGATAGCTCTAAGTATTTTCCGAATGAATATTTCCATGTGCTCGACGACATAGGCATAACTTGGGTTTCATTGCCACAAATTTTGCAACAGCTCCACATCAGCACGGAATTATGGAGCCCACGGAGCTTAGGAGGACAAGACTGGACCAGGACGCTGATCTGAGCCTCGCCATGGACATACTGGCGGTGGTGTTCGAACATGCGCTTCTCGCAGCCGTTGATGTTGCATACGGAATTTGCCGCATGACAAAGGTCCTCGACATACTGCCCAATTGTGAGATCCGACTCAAACACTGTGTCATCTCCATGCTCATTGTAAAACTCCAGGGCAAAAGTATCTGGCCCTGAGCAGGGGACTGATGTTGTTGTGCACACAACACTGTAAAGAATGACCAGATTCTGATGCGCATAAGGGTCAAACATATTAGGATTCCCCGCCACGTAGGCTTCCCACTGGCGTTTTTGGGTTTGATGGTGATGAAGCGCCCGATCGTACTCGGCTTCATGCGCAGCACGCAATACTTCCTTGACTTTTGCTGGTGCATCTTGTGGTGATTGATGGACCATTTCCGGGGTGATGAGGACAAATTTCTGCGGTTTGACCTTTTCATCTGTGGTCTGATCCGAGTTGCGGTCTTGATCACGAAGAGACTTCAGATAGGAAAGTCTGCGTTCCATGTCGCGCGCACGCATCAGGAGATACGGAGGTTCGAATTTGACGAAAGGAGAGGCCGATAAAATCTTTGTCTTATAGTCGTGAACCATATCCTCATGGTATGTTGGCATTGGGATGTTGTCTGGAACTTTTGCAGCATCAGCATCAACGAGAATTTGGTTATCAGAGATATCGCAAAGTTTCTCTTTTGTTTCCTGTTGAACAGTAGGTGGGTCGATTAGATGTGCGCCGCTTTCGTGAGCGATACTCTGGGGACTGGATTTCTTGTCTTTGTCTTGCTGAGTCGTCGGTTCTTCGGTGGTTGATATTCTCCCGAATTCATCCCGCATAAGATTTGTTTCTAGGCGAAGATTGTACACAACGTAGATCATGAACTCAGTGATCCTTTTCACATTCCGGAGGATTTGATCATCCCCCCCGCGCAGGATAATGGTACACCCGAGCTCTTTCGGACAGCCGGAGATGTACATATACGTTTTCCTTCGACCATTACGAACATAGGTTTTCACGTCGAAACTGCTGCATTCACTATGCAATGTGGTCGTCAAAAGCTTGTCCATAGATGTCATAATTCTAGTCTGTGTACATCTCGACACGGCCTCGAGAACAGATGGCTTCACGTTGTATGCAGTCGCAATTCCAGCTTGCTCGAGGAGGCCAAGAGCCAGACCAGAAACAGTTTTCTCGACCAACAGTAGGTTTGGACGCAATGCTGAGATCCGACTGACCAAGTTCTCTAGAAACTCGCGCTCCTGTCGAATCAGAGGTTCGAGACTCATGAAATGTTGTTGCTGACGAGCGTATTCAAGAGGAAACGTGATGATCAAGATGTTTGGACGCAAAATGTTGCGCGACATGCCTTTCAGAGCCAAGTTTTTCGTGAAAACGAGTCCCGATACATAAGAAGTGTCACAAGGGTCGCCACCCGGAATCTTCTTCAACTTGACGTAGTGTCGAATGTCCATATCATCCCCTTTTTGGACATCTGGATCGACCTCGTCTGCTGCTTTCAAGAGTATTGGCATCAAGGCGTTTGCCCAGCTGTGGTCATTTGGCACGGCAGATTCTACAAGCAGTTGATGCAGAAGCTTCCGTACGTGTTCCAGACTGGCTTTGTTCAATTCTACCGGTGGGGCATCAATGCCCCTCATTGATGAGCTCCGAGTCATCTTGAACCCGACCTGCTTTGGATTCTCGGGTAAAGATATGACTGGCACCGAGGTGTCATGAGGGGGCATGTTGTCCTTTGATGTCCTGGGCGAATGGCGCGGTTGATAACTGCTAGTGACGCTTAGGTTTCGACGACGGGAGAGACGGGGTAGATTCACGGCTCTTGAACTGGTGATACTGGCTTCGTCTGCATCTCGATTCATACTGGGAGTATTTCGGTCTCCAAAAGCAGATCTGCCTTTTTTCATGGCAGCGAGAAGCCCACCAAAGGATGCCCTCTCGTTTTCACCCCCACTCTTGGACAGGGTGCCCTCAGACACTGCAGACAACAGACTAGGTTGTTCATCGCCACTGGATGCGTCATCCGAGAGATATTGAGCAAGGTCAGGGTCAATGATATTATCTTTATGAAAGGCGGGGAGTCGAGATTCAGCGTCTATGTCTTCTGCATGTCGGCGTTGAAAGGGAGCTCGATCTTCATGATACGACTTGAAACCCCGAATATATTGCTGACGTGAGTGGTGACGTTTGTGACTGATGGAGTGCGGTCTTCCCCCCAGCGAAGACCGCAGAGAGCGCGAAGAGGTAGGTCGCGCTAGAGGGCGATCAGAATCAATTTCAAGGATCGCCGAGCGGCGGTTATGTCCCTCTCCAGCGCGTCGTGTGGCCGGTATGGCCATCGTCGGTGTTCTCAGAACGTGATCGATCGATTGAGATACAACCGAAGATGAATCATCGTCATCTGCAGATGCCCGCCCGGTATTAGTCCAGCCGAGTTCGGAGACTCGAGGATTGGCCACTATGGGGCTCTGCTCGCTGTCAGAGAATTCAGATGAATCATCGTCGTGTGCGTTGATCATCTTCTCGCAGGGTTTGCAAACCCGAATACTCCCAGGTTGTCCGAACCGTGTGCCCGAAATGAGAAGAGTGCATTTCGAATCAAAGATTTGACCACATGTTCGACAGTGGTGTTTTCTGCGAAATGTTGTGAAAGGTTCTCCGCAATAGAAGCAGTCTTTGGCATTCTCGTCCCGCATCCAGAAGTCCCGGCTAAGCAATTTACTCCTCAACTGCGACAAAAGACCGTCGCCCCCGGCAGGAGGTTGGCGCCTAGCTGGTAGAGATTGACCAGCAGCCCGATCGAATTCAGTGTTCAAAGGGGGCAATGAAGAGACCGTTGTGGTAGTTTCGGCTGTGGAGGCCCGTGAAATCACGTAGCCAGGCAATCGCGCTGCTCGGGTTGAGGACGCTGACTCTTCATTCGACCTCCCGGGGGCTGTGACCTTTGGAGGCTCATTGGGGTTCACACTGTCACGAGCAATATTTGTCTCCAGGCTGGGTTGGAGTCTTTCAGTATTGTATGTTAGTTCATCATGGGAGGAAAGCGTTGATAGACTATTTGACACAGAAACTGAAGCTTTCGGCTCTTCAGAAGGGAAAGATGTTCGTGATTTTCTTTCTTCTGAATGCTGTGATACATGGTCCTGCAGTGGCTCAGATTGCTTGTAATTTTCCATGTTAGCTGATTGCGAGGTGTTTTCGGGCAGCATTTGCTGATCTGGAGTAGAGATGGACTTCCGAGACTGGTTATCTGGAGTATAGGTTGCCGAGAAGAGTGAGTCTTTGGAGTTAAATTCCTCATGATGGCCGTCATGCATCTTTGCAGACAGAACCGGCGAGCTAGAGAGGTTTTGACTCAATGAGGAGGATGTTTGACTCATGGAAAGATCCAAAGGGCCTTCCTTGCTGCCGATACTTATCAATCCTGCATTGTGGTTTCCCTGGAAGGGGCCATTGACGGAGCTGCTTCTTGAGCGGTCGGGTTTTCCATTTACGTTCACATGAAGCTGAGTGACAGCAGGATCTGCCACGATGGCGCTACCAGTGGCTTTCGTTAACGGAGCGATACTGGGCTTGATCCCAGGGGATGGCGACACAGAGGCCTTGGAAGATATGCTGCCACTTTTGGAGGATATTCTTGATCTCTTTCCCACGTTCGATGGTTGTACACAATCTTGATGAGTGTGAAACTCCGGCACAACAGGCGAGTGGAGCCTTGATCCTTGTGACGAGTTGGGCTGTGATGGCGGGTAGTCGACGGAGCTTGTAGCAAGATCTGAGACTGGTTTTGCCACCGAAGGCTCCGACAAAGGACCCTTGACTGCAGGAGTTTCTGTCGCATTTTTGTCTGTAGACTTTCCGCCACCGCTGACAATATCCCTCACTCCCCCGACAGAAGTCCTAAAGCGACTATACAGACCGCTTAGTCCACCTTGTAACTCGTCAGACAGTCCTTTCTCGTCTGATGTAGCAGCTGGATCTGGCGGGCTAGTGAAGTCGTTGAAGAGAGTGAGCGATTCGGACTGATACGCTGCATTATGGTAGTTATCCAGAGCCGCATTCATCGATTCTCGTTCAGTCTGAGTCGTGGCCATAGAGTCGTGTGATCCGCGTCGCCCAAGAGGAAGCAAGTTGGAAGGCACAGATGGACTGTGTGAGTCCTGGGGCTGCTGAGAATCCATGGCCAAGTTAGGCAGAAAGGTCTCAGATCATCTCCATACAGGATACATGCACCGCTGATAGCCGATCATTCGGGGTAGGACTGCAGGAAGGTCTCGGGTTTGGCGAGTTTGGAAGAAGGAGAAGAAGATCAAGGGTCCAATAAAGGCGCCCGTCAGAGTGATCAAAGAAACTTCTTTGGAAAAAAGAATAGGTCCCTTTGGCCCTCCGCACTTTGAATGACGTGGTGGTGCTGAGTAAGCTAAGCGCGTCTCCCCGGCAGGTAATCGATAAGACGCGGTTGAGTGGTGGGTTTTTGATACGGTGCGACCTTGGCTTTTTTTTTCTACAAACCCCGGGGATACAAACATTCCATGTTCACTGCTTACAGTCTTACCAGCTATGATCCATATGCTGTGTGTCAAGTTGATCACAAGGCTGGATTCGCACGATGAATCCAGTGAGTCCCTGGATCGCGGCTTTGGCCGACCAATGTCTCTCATTCTACCTCGGTCAAAATGATCAAGATGAAGTCCAGGTAGAGGATGTGGATGGATGCCTCAGTTTCAGTATTCGCAGCCCCGTACCCAAGGCAGCCATTGTTGTATTAGTAAGATATCTTCACCAGATGCGAAACAACAGAAGAAAAAAGAATTGTGGCTAATTGTGTGTCTCTTGTCTATTAGTGGGAACAAGGAGAGCACAGCCACCGTGCCACACTCACGGATTCTATGAACCAGGTTGATGCGATTATTTCACGAGACTCGCCGGACGCACAGGGAGAAACCTCTCCCTGCCCACCGTCGATCAAAGGAGGCCCCAGGCACCTGGTTGAACTTTCCGATATCAAGCTCATTTTCACGTACTCAGTACCTAACCCGGATGTCTACCTTCACATCAATCGCATTGCCATACACCGGAATGCGGTCCGGAAAGGGGATGTGCCGAAACCAAAACTCAGGAAGGCGGCGGCTCTCAAGGGCCTGATGGCTATGGTGTGCGAGAAAATCCGAAAGACCCGAGGGCATGCTGGCTCCAACAGTCAAACAACTACTGGCTTAACTGACTCATTTGTTTCTCATCATGATCAAACCATGCCTCATTCTCAAATCAACCCGACATCACAATCACAATCACTATTCTCCCAAGCCCCGCCTAATATGCGCCATGGTGCACCGAAGGGTAATTCAATGGCCAACCGTGTTTCCACAAATGGGTCATCAGATCTTCTAGGATTGCTTGCACCTGTCCATCCGATTCAAACGAAAGAAACAGCCACTAAAGATGAAATCAAGTGAGTAGCACTACAAGACATTAGCAGATCTCTAACCAGAATACAACCCTTATTACGGAGACTGTCTATCAACACTGCTGATGCGACATGCGCTAGTAAATCTCCTACCAATCCGTCTTACGCCAATATCACTCGAGAAGAAGTGGACAACTTCATAGCGGAGTGTAGGAATCAGGTTGAACAATCTCCAAATCAGTCGAATGATCATGACCAAGCTCATACCATTGGAACGGTGGAAAACCAGCAGTTTTCAAAGAAAAGAAATCATGGTAGCACAGATGCGCCATCACCGGCAGCCCATGACGATGACCTAGGTCCACAGGGCCGGCAAACGCCAAAGACATCACCCCCCAAAAAGCGGCAGCGTATCGATGCTCGAGATGTGATGTCAGCGGAC
Source organism: Penicillium sp. BW_162_3FA (assembly GCA_008931945.1). Lineage (NCBI taxonomy): Eukaryota > Fungi > Ascomycota > Eurotiomycetes > Eurotiales > Aspergillaceae > Penicillium > Penicillium sp. BW_162_3FA. Next base: position 405,855 of record MUGJ01000059.1, read on the forward strand.
CCAACTGGATTTGAACAAGTACAAACCAAGCCCGTGCCGTCACTTTCTAGCGTGGGGGTCATAAGCACCAAACCAGACATTGTGTGCCCATCCACAACAAATCCATGGGAAGGAATGACAAAAATACCTTTGAGTGAAGTTGATATTCCAAAAGATCAGGCAGAACTGTTGGAAGGGCTCAAATGGATCCCTCAGGATCCCGGAGTATCTGCACCTCTATGCCATGTACCACCTCGTCTTTTGACACAGTGGAACAAGGTTGCACGAAGAAGGCAGCCTTTGGCAGAAGAAGCAGAAGCAGAAGCGGAAGCGGAAGCAGGAGCGGAAGCGGAAGCAGGAGCGGAAGCGGAAGCAGGAGCGGAAACGGAAGCAGGAGAGGAGGAGCAAGTATCTGAATGTGCCCCGACCCCGACCCCGCAAGATCCCTATACATCTCCCCTACCATGGTCTCCATCCCCCAATAGGAGCCCGGCGAGAGATGTTCTTCCACGGGATACCGCTTCTCCCCCAACATTCGTAAGGCCTACCAGAAAGGTTCCTACGCCAAGCAGTACTCAATATAGCATTGATCGATCTGCAGGAGATGGCGATGTGAGCATGGTGAATGGATCGTGCAGTGCTCCTCAGCCAGGGCAGGAGGACATGAACACAGCAGACCAACAACGCTCGCCGTTTCTTGATGAAGTACCTACAAATCCGAGGAACCCAGTGTCTTTGGACCACGATCCCGGCGATGACCCATCCCAAAGTCTAATACAGGAACATTCTCATGATGAACCACCCGTGGAGAATCCCCCACCTAAATCTGAAATGGGTGATGAATCAAGTAGCGATGAGAGCGACGAGCCAGAGATGGAGACATATGTTCCTTTCGCTCTGGGTGGAAGCCTTCCATTAAGCAGTCAGCCTGAGCAGGAAATTCCTAGCTCGGGGCCATCGCTTCCAAGATTTGCAGGGGGAACCATCCAAGTGGTAGAGACACCTGCAGTCCATACCACACGTCTGAATCCCGATGAAAAAAGCAAGCAGAGAGCTGAGTTTCAGCTCCCGAGCTCTCAGCAGCCATACTCTCAGGCTCCGAAGACATCCCCCTCTTCTCGAATTCTCAATACCTACCGCTCACAAGATAGCAATGGGCACAGTTACCTATCCCAGGAGGCACCAAATCCATCTTTGCCGGTATTGGAAGACGAATCATTGCGAGTGGATGTGCTTGGTACTCAGACTCAAACGAGCAGCGTACATGCACCATCACAGGCGACAGTCCAGTCGTCCTCGGACGTCGTACTTGATTCATCCAGACCTGCTCAACGCCAGCGTGGGTCATCTATCTTCCATTTAGACCCCTCGGACGACCCGTCATCTTTTCCTTATGCCAGGTGTCACTCTCTCCCCATGTCTCAACCTCATGAACCAAGCCAAGATTCTTTGAGAGGATTTTCGCTCGACGGAGCCTCGCAGTTACCGGAGTTGTCCCCTATGGAAGTCACCACCTGGGTCGCTGCTCAGGGAGAATCGCCATCCAAATCTTCACGTCCTCCACTCCCCGAGAGTGCCAATGCTGGCCAAAAGGCATCTGACAGTCCAAATGTCGAGTTGGTAGCACGGCGACAGGGCTTTATCGGCAAGTCTGACAAGCACGCTGAAGCACAGACAATCTATGAAAAGTTCTGCAATGATTATTCGCCGTATTCTGGCGATTTCGCACACTTTACTGAGATGTGCTCGAAACTGCAGACAATGCGGCAAAAAGGCCAGCTACAGCGGTCGTTTCTCTGGGATGACTTCGTCATCCAACACTTAGAAGAGTACCCGCGGTACTTGGAGGACCTTTCCTCCCAAGAGTCCAAGGCACTTCAATACGAGCACTTCTTCTGCGCGCGATTTTCCCGTCCCCAGCACAAAAAGAGAAGCCTCACCGCCCACGGAGTTGACATAGTCGCGTCTCAGTTTGTTCCGCCCACTAGTGCCGAGCTAGGAAATCCGCCGGTTCCACATCAAGGGACAATCCAAAGCGAGGTGACCCAGGATAAAGTGGTGCAAAGCGAAGTGCGCAACACTTCTTTCACGATCAGTCTTGTGGAAGAAATCCCGACCCTCCATGCTCAGTCCTTTGATAATGTTCCTGCTCCGGGTGGCTCCATGCCCACTGCAACGCAGTCATCGTCATCCTCTGTTAGTACCGGCTCGGATTCCGTGGAGGTTAAAGAAGAACCAGATGATTCTTTCAATGAACCGGTTGCCCCCCAAATTATCACAAGCAGCAATGATCAAAAGCCTGTGCCCTCCAGTCATGAAGAAGAGATGGTTGATGCAACGCAATACGACGCATATAACACTCACATTGCGCCTGATGCGAACGACGTTGATATGACCGAACCCGGCATGGACGAAATTGACGAGACACAAGAAGGAGATGATACTCACCATGAAACCGCCAGCATTGAACTTGGCGATGACACTGACGATCGGCGCCTCTCTGCCTCCCCCGCCCCGCCCGCGGCCCTTGGTGGTATGAAAGCTGCCGAGCCCGAGCCACCAAGGCAACGACAACCCTGGTTCCGATCTCTTCGGGAAATATTCCCGAAAGGTCCTGTGTGGTCCGATGATCCCGACACGCCGTTCAAGCGTTGGGCTCGCCAAGACCAGAACGTTCTTCAGGAACTCAGGCGTCGCGGTGGAGCTAGGGTTCTAACTGATGAGAAGGGGGTCATCCGTTGGCCCACCTACAATCAGGAGAAGAACCCTGATCCCTAGGGATTGTAATTGTTCATACCTTCTATTCAAGAATTGTATTTCTATTTTCTATGGGCCAGTGGCTGGCTCAGCGCATCGGCAAGGAGTACGCATAACGGCAGATACCATTTCATTTCATGCTTACTCGAGCAAAAGGAAGCAAATCATGGGATGGTGTACCATCTCATTTCTTTTTATTCAGATTCGTGTATTTTTCTTGTACAATACATATTTTCTAACCTATGTACCTAGCCCCTGGATCTTGAACCAGAAGATCCAAGCCTTAAAACCCCCTTTCATATCATTAATGGCCATACTTCGTATCAACCCATAATCCACTAAATTCTAATCATACGCGTGTTTCATAAATGTAAAAAGCCACCAAAATCCCCCAATCGGAGTTATTCTTCCCAAATTCCCCGTGGGGCCCCGACGCCTCTGACAGCATCGAATATCGGAGCAAAGATAGCGAAGTAGAGATCGGCAGCAGTCAGGCTCGGGCCTCGCTGCAGATCCTAGATTTCGCCCCTAAGGCCCCCTAAGCTCGCAGGGGCCATCGTCTCATTTCACGATGATGTGAGCCATTTACCCACGATGATGACCTGATGATTTAGAGATCTGTGAGATATTTTGTTGTTGGCCTGTTTGTATTGTCATGTCCTATTTGGACAGATTAGATCTACGAAATAGGAGATTCAAGAGCCATATGCTAATTGTAGATGGATTTTGTATTTGAAAGAATTTGCAGGCTGATAGATAGATACTAATGATTCCTCCGTAGAGGATCAGAAAAATATACAGAAATGCAATTGTTCCCTCCCATAGAGATCATAGTCCCGTTGTGCAAAATGGCGTGAAGATCATAAAAAAAATCAGGAAAAGGACATGGTCGTAAAAGAAAAAAGACAAAAAGCCATGAGAACGCCTTGGTATCACCAATCTAAAATCGCTCCAGAATTGGGTGTGCAGTCATAGAAAACCCGCATATTTTTAGGCATGACGGAAGGGCTCGTAGGCGCTTGACTGTTGGTTGTTGTGGGTCATGGGGATATCATTGTGGTGGGCGGGGGGAGGAGGGTAGGAGGTGCTGTAACCGTGCTGGGGAGCATGGGGCTCCTGGGTACCGAAGGGAGGGTGGGCGGCACCAATGGGCTCATAAGTGTAGGGAGCCTTCTCTGCAGTGACGCTACCGCGGTTGATGCCGCGGTCCTTGTGGCTGTAGGGCGAGCGGCCGGAGCAGCAGCAGGTGCTGAGCATCCAGAAGATGGTGGCTCCGAGAGAGAAAGCAACTGCGAGCCAAGTAGCGACGTAGATGTTCTTGCCCAAGCCTACCTCGATACCGTAGACCTTGAGTGCTGAGCCGAGGGAGCCCTTTGCGATGGAGAACATGATAGTCGAGGTGAGCGATGCGCCAAGAGTGAAGAGGAACGAAACAATCGAGATAATGGTGGTGACACAGCTGCCCCAGCGGCTGAAGATGGCGAAGACACCAAGCAGGACCTGGGCGCAGGTGGCAATGAAGGCGACGAGGTAGGCGATGAACATCCACTTGGAGACGGCCTTGTACACTTTCATGATCTTCTTCATGCTACTACCAAGCTCCTCCTCAAGCTGGGTCTCGGACAGGCCCAGAACCGAAGCCGGGTTGAAGTAGAACTGGGCCTTGGGGTCTGTGCAGGAAGAGACGGTATCCTTGCTGTCGGTAGAATTTCCCTCGCAGTAACCCCAGAGACCAATGTCGTAGAAATCAGCAATGTTGGCATCATCCTGCAATGTTTCGATGGTGGCCGAGACCTCGGATGCGGTGACATCAGTGATACCGGCATCGCTGAGGAGATCTGTGATTTCTGTAGTAAGTGCCGATCCTGAACTGATGTTCGAGAGGTCAAGCTATAGATTATTAGCATTAGCGGGCGCAGTTACCATGTAGAGACTTTGATCACTTACACGAATGAAGTATAAATTGTTCAACGTCGAAGAACTGGCTTTTGTGCAACCCAATCCCACCATAATGATGCAGATTAATGACGCGATAGTCAAGACATAGGGCGTGAAGATACACGCGATGCGACCGGCTTTTCCCATAGTGAATTGAGATGTGTTGATGGAGAAGATAGGAATATAGGAATATAGGAATATAGATAAAGATGGTGAAAGATGGGTGAGAAGTGGAGAGCTGGGGGGGAAAATGACTTTAATATAAATGCCCAGAAGAGAGTAAACAACGTACAACCTAAAACGCACAGCCTCTAAAAAGAAACTCCAGCCTCCCATGGAAGGAGGCGCAGGATCAGCGGACCAATCAGTGGCGGAGCAGTCACGTCGCCAGGGCCACGTTTGCTTCTATTTGAAGCTCGAGCTAGTCCTATTTGGGTCTAATGGGGATCCTTCCTATCCTTCCTTCTGTTTATCCTTACATCCACACACAATCCACACACATCAACCACAGTCAGATCAGTCAGAAAAACGACAATTTGACATAGAATGCTGTTCATATGCAAGTCATATTCTCCTAAGCATTATAAGCTCATTTTATCGATTTTAAATATTTCAAAATATCCCTAATTTACACGTCTCCGTACATACAACATACAAAATTCAATCTATCAAACCTTCGTCATATCCATGTTCTGACCGCCCCAAGATCAACATTCCAGTGGCCAAAACAGGCTGATCCTCCAATCCGAGCCTCGTCACCCTTTTCTGATCAGCCTTGTGGGTCATTTTCAAATTTTCCCTCTCCGCCTCAAGACTGCGTAAGCCTGGGTATGGAGTACCCTTGTGCCCTTGTACGAGATAGATACCAGGCTCCCCTATTTTTCTCTTGGCATTATCTCCCATATCCCGCCCTTTCCTCCAGGGCTGTACGGAGTACCCATTCCACTCTCCGCTGCCTCTCTACTAATGGTGATGCCTTGTTCTATATTTATTTCTTTTTCGGATAAACTTCCCCAAATTCGGGTTAATCCCGCGCTGACAAACCTAATTATTGCGCAGCTTCAATCCTCCGAGATCCTTTTCGGAAAAACCATGCGCTAATCCACAACACCTCTCATATGGCTACAACTGAGACATGAGCTATAGCCATCATGGGAAATTTTAGTCTTTTCTCAAGTACCTTTCTGGAAAAAAAAAACATGCATTGATCATTTTTTTTAAAAAAAAATAAAAAATTTGTAGCAGCCAAACTCGACAACTCACATGCTACATATAGAGTACGTATGTTCATACTATTCGCCTCAATCGACAGGGTTTACTCCAAGTATGGCTCAAGCGTCGACAACATCCCCGTGTACGCCGTCCCACTGGGAGGCTCCATACTAAAGATATAATCACCCCACCAAGGTCCAGCACCCCACCACAATGCCCCGAGCCAGACGTCCGAGTTGTCACCCAGATAATCCAGCATGCCTGTAATCGCCGTCTTGCAATTATCATTGACACCACCGGCAAACTCGCCTATGATTCCAACCTTATTGTTGTCCTTCAGCCACTGCGTCGCGTCTGTCACGCGCTCTTTTCCAATCGTCGTCGACACACACGTCTCGCTCGTGCCTGATCCATCCGAGTCAAGGTACTGGTGCATCTCGTAGACAATCTTGTCTTGGGGATCGGTTAGGGCCTTTAGGTTATCGTTCACGTCGGTCCAGGTCCACGCGCCGGTGTAGGAGTTTCCCTCGATGAAGATGTACTGGCTTTTTGCCCCGGCCGCGCGAATGCCGTCAATGGCTGCCTGGTTGAGCTTTAGGACGAGGTCTTGGTCCATGTCATGGTATTCGTTGTCTGTGCATGATTTGGTTAACAGAAGGCCTATGATGCCACTAAAGGGTAGGGGTACCGACTTGTGTCGAAAATGACTAGCTCATTCGAAACGAATTCGCCTGCAACGTTCTTCCAGAATGTCTGGAAGTCGGAGGTGGTTGAAATGATTTCACCGTTGCTGTGTGCACCCATGAGCCTCGATTCATTCGCTCGTTAATCTTGATAAAACACTTACTATCGTCCATAGTTATGCGGATCAAGCACAGCGTGGGATCCTGCATCAGTGATTGCTTTGACCGTCTGCCACTAGATCAGTATCCGCTTGTTCCCCTTTGGCTTTGGGGAGATATGGCACAACATACCGCGGTCAGATTGGTTAGATAGCCAGCGTCAAGCTCTCCTGTCAAGGAGTTCGGTGCCAGCCGTTCCATCCGGAAGGCCACTCGGAAGATGTTCATTCCTTTTTCCTTCAATGTCTGGATCGCGCTAGCATCGGGGAAGATATAATCGGTTCCCTATTCCGAATGTTTATCAGTTGAGATCCTCCGAAGACATATATTTAGCCCGCTCACATAAACACCAGGAAGGTTGTTCTCGCCAAATTCAGCTCCGGATTCGCTTGCTCCGAACCCTATACAAGAAATTTGGTCAATGGATGATCAGAAACATATTTCGAATTCGTGGACTCGAACATTTGAAAGGTGAAGCTCTCTTTGCATGGTTGTTGGCAGGAGCTGCTGCTGCGGATCCAGCCACAGCGGCGAGGAGAGCAATTTGATCGAGTCTCATATTGAAGCTTCAAGCTCCTTGTTATATGGAATAAATGGCTAAGACTAGAAAAGAAGAGTGAGGTGATGGCAATGCGAAATGATACCAACAGCCGGGGCGAACTTGGGCATTTTATACTTCTCTTGTCAGTGAATTAACTTATAGGGCTGGGTAACTAGCAGGATATCCCAAAACGCACCACACGGAAATTAGAGATTGATGACAGAAAAGGACACGGGGGTTCCATAAATCTTCAGTCACTAGAGTGGGTTTTTGAGGTCGAATAGGTGGGATGTACAGCAACTTCGGATATTACAGGGCATAACAACAGCAATCCATCACCAATGAGGATCCACAGAATCATGTATCATGATGAAAAACAGTCCTTCTTGGCGACCTTATGCGAAACGGATAGCCAAAAAGGCAATGCCCCGGAGTCTTCACGCTAAAACAAGCCTTCCCCGTGTTAAAGAAAGATTATAATTATCCACTGGACATACTACTACCCCGCTTCAATGAAGCTTTGTTCAGGCACAGGTGGGTTAATTATGCATCACTTTGTTTCGAGGGTATTGATATTTGCAAGCCGTGATGCTTCAGGTATTGATCGGCATTCATAGTCTCTAACATGCAGGGGTGGTGGATTCATACTCAGGGGTTGTGGGGTGTAACTAACAGCTCCAATGTACCTTAGCTAATTATTTTTTACTAAACCAAGGAACAAATTTGTTTTGAATACGTTTGATAATTGATGGAGATAGAAAACGAAATGTGCGAGCCAAGTAAGGGTGGCAAGTTGATTGCAAGCTGAAACAAAAACCATCGTGCTCAAAAGTCTTGATACTCGCTCGGAAACAAACAGGCCACATGTGCAGCTTATACATAACTATTTGAAACTTGGGCCTGACCACTCTTGACCCTGCGTATAATTTCCCCGGACCATCCGGATCAGTCTACCAAGCACCGAGAGAGTGCATGTGCTCTTTCATATCCGCTGCCTGCAGCTTGTGGTATGCATAGCCTGGGTGGTAGTCATTCCACCAGACACAGGTAGCACCATCGTCATTGATACAACTAGCATCGGTGAATCCATATGTTGTAGGGGCGTCGAGAACTTTGCTCATGAAGGCAAAGGAATCGTAGAGAACGGTTGTAGTCTGCCGCAAGGTCAGCTGTGCAAACTCATATATATATAATCAGAGACCAGAACTTACGCCACTGTTGTCTGCAATGAACTCATTGACCATTGTTTTTAGGGCAGCGTTGAAAGCCGCGAGCCACTTAGCGTGCCCGGCCGCAACGGCTGTCCCTTGATTGGCGATCTGGGGAGCTCGGCTTGTAGGGGGGACATTGAGGAAGATGAACTTCCGTCCACCATTTGCGTAGAGCTTTTCGGCTTGGGTCTTATACTGGGCCATGATCTTTGGAATCAGAACACTGGCGTCGTTGCTTGACCAAGCCCAACCGATGCTATAGATTGGATGGTTAGTCTAGTCGTTAATATGGACCCAGGAGAACATACTCATTGATTCCAATCCAAAATCCAAAGACTGCATTGTCTGAAGTCCATGGTGCAGTATCAGGCTTCTGACTATATGCCGTCTCGAAGCTGGCGACTTGCGTTACCATATCTTCCTTGGTATTGGTGGTAACAAGGGAATTGTCGAGGGACGCTCCTCCAACAGCGAGGTTATAGCTGAGGACTTGTGAGGCATTGTTCACAGTAGTCAGGTATCCCACCCAGTTGGTACCACCAGTGGTTGTTCCGGTACCTGTTACTTTTAATCAGTCAAGCCTAGTTGCTAGATGACGAACAAGAAACTCACCCAGTGCTGGGTTACCCATCGGGTTGCTAGCAGTTGGCTGCGTGCCACCGACATCGAAACTGGTCATGGTGTAGGAATTACCACTGCGGATTCCTTTTAGCTCCCTTCCCAACGACCGATAGATAGAGACTCAATTAATCACTCACAATGTAAAGAAATAACTGTCTGTAGCACGAGCTTGCAAGGGAGCAGCGGCAGCCAGCCCAGCACCGGCGATCATACCAATGAGATACTTCATGACGAGGAAGATTGGATGCAATGCCTAGTACCTAATAGTCTATTGGAAAAAAGTATGCACACGTCCATGGTTCTTTCCTTATATACGTGTACTCGTCCCTTTCAAACAAGCCAAGAGCCGAGAAGGGATAAATTAAAACAGGAGACTATGTCATTTAATTAAGCAGTTTTGTCAATCATTTCCTCAAATGGGGCCGTTCCGCCTCATCCATATTAGGACAAAATACGGTGAACTCCCCGGAACTGCGGGGTAAACATAGAGTAGTGTTGGAATAATCAAGCTATTTTCTTAGCTCGGAGGAGCTGAGTAGTTCGTTGGAGTTGACGAATACCCCAAGTCCCTATATTGTCCAGTCGTATGGCTTTCCTCTACTGGATATGGATCCATCATGCAGCTAGAACGCATGCCCTACTTCGCTTCTGTCTTCCTCTTACCCGAGTAGTTCGCTACTATCTTCCTCTTGCCCGGTGGATTTGCTATCGTCATCTCATTTCCCAAAACTGCACTCTCGCATGGTATCATCTATGTTCATATGGTTGCATTGACATTTTATCTACATCCGACATCGAATCGGCATCATGCAGATAAGGCTTGATCCGATTCGGCAGCAAACATCTCTATACCCACACCGCATACAACCAATCGCGACTGCTGTATTTCCGAGCCAGGCACTTGGCTTTCTGCGGGAAGGCTATTCCCGGGCCCATGGACAAGTCCCAATGATGCTATATCAGCCACAGAGCTGTATGTATCCCGTAAGAATCTGACAATAATCCCCTCTGTACCAGGCTGTGCAGGGTCCACGGTGATTAACCATATTTTGACTCGGTAGTCGTTGCCAGAGGATGCCACAGTGATTTTGATGGATTCTGTATTTGATGTAACATCACGAGAGATTTGCTGATTGAGGACTTTGACCGTGGTCGCTGCCGCAGCGTGAGAATCGGGGATAGAAACAGTAGCTACGTGTGCATTTGTGCCGGTGTTGGATGGATGTGTCCGTAGAAGGGACACCGAGAGAGAGTTATCATCACCTCCAGCCACAACAACAGTAGCTGTGTCAGAGATAGGAACCAGTTCCATCCCCTTGATGCTGTTGGAATGGATCTGATATCGACTTTCACATGTGATGTTTTCTGGTGAGATGGAAGAGCCGTCGAAGGTTTGCTTGGCCTTCAAGGCGGATTTTGTGATGGTGTAAAATGGTTCCAGTGTGCTTGTCAGATCCCACAGTGTGAAGTGGCCATCAGTCGCTGCGGTGATAAGGCTCACGGAGGAGCTCGTGACCAAGAAATGGGCTTGGGTCAAACAATTGGTCATGTATTTTCCACGAGCCAGGAGAGTGAATTGACCCCCGTTCGATGGCGAAAAGTGGAAGATCTGCAGGAAGGTTAGTTAGTATTGGCCGAGATATTTGAAGGAAAGAGCCACCCTTACCTTAAAAACAGAATTGGAAAGAGCAAGGCACAGGAGGAAACCCCGCTCCCCATCAACTTCTTCTACTTCCAACAAGTCGAAACTAGGTATCCGGAGATCCGAATTCACGTCGTCCTTCGGACTGGCAGCCAACAATTTCGTGGCAACGCCGAAGATGGGAATTGCGCGGACTTTCCACACGAAAAACTCTTCGTATGCAGCACTGGTGAACAGGTACTTCCCATCCTTGGACCAGGTAACCTGCTGGATCCCAGACTTGTGTGTATCCAAGACGCGCAGACACTCAAAGCTACCCCACGGACTTGCAGTTGATGACGAAGTTGGCATGAAAAGACGAACAGTAGTGTCCTCTGCACCAGTCGCAAACACAGGCCGATCTGCACCGGTAGGGTTGAAAACACCTATTGCTTTGATTTCCCGTCCGTGAGCTCCAGCTCGGAGTAAAGTAGTAGCACTAGCTCGTATACGGGTAGTCATTAAAGAAGTTCCGTCTTTCCACGTGAACAAAGCATTGTCTTTTTTGTCTCCTGGGATGAAGTCCCAGCCTCGGCGAAACCCGCCTGAAGCAATGGATACGATATCCGTCAACTTCGACTCATTGCGCAGGACGAAGTCTTGAGATCTGAATCCGTACAGCATGAAATCGCCAGTCGCTTTATCGAAATAGGCGCCTTCGATGTTACCACCGGTCATGGATGCTGTGCGGTGGACTGTCTGTATCGATACAGCATCCGCTCCGTCCCCACAAAACTGCAATTCATGGAGACAGTAAGTTCCGTCTCGCCCACAGGTCAATACAAAGTCTGATTTTATGCCATCACTCGTAGTAGCAGAGGTCACGACGCTAATGTGATTGACAAATTCTCGGCCATGAACACGGCGGTTTACCAATAAAGGCTCAGCCTCAGAGGTGTTATATATAGCAAGGGCGCCTAATTTTGATCCTATAATCAAGTATTGGCCATCGAAGATGAAAGACGCACTGCAAACCACAAATGTGGATGGTAGGCTAAAGGTGAATGTTTCAGCACTTGGATGATCACTGTTCCAGTCGGAGACGTTGACGAGTGTTATTTCTTCTCCGGTAGGATAACAGACGACGAAGCTGATCTTTTTAGAAGAATTCAAGGGATCCATTCTGGAAGAATGTGTCTGAAGGAAGAATATTCCAAGGGGTCTGTTGCCAACGTCTGCGATATCGATAACAGATTTCGAGGCGTGATTATAGAGTCGAATGAATCCTCGGCAATTACCGATCAATACCAGGCCCATCTGGGGCAAAGCGGTCATGACACCAAAAGAAGCAAGGTCAGGTGTCTCACATATTGTCTCCCAGGTGATGGCAGTCTCCTCTGCTTGGTTGAGATATCCAAGCTCAATGTGACCTTGTGTAGACGTGCGAAGAAGGTAGTCTTGGGTGACAAATGCAAAGGCTTTCGTTCCAGCAGCTGTGGAATTCTCCTTCATCTTTACCTGGAGGCTAGGTGATTGCGACAAAGAAGCGACTGGGCCACTTCCCAGATGTTCATCGTCATTTTCTTTGATGGGGAAACTTTTCAGTGCACCATCGGCACCTCCGGTGTACACCACAGTCTCAGAGCCAATTCTGCAAAGATCCAGAGACCAAATGTGCTTTCCAAAATGTGTTTTTATTGAAGAAGTCTGGGTGAGCTGATATTCAGTCGTCCCAGCGGATGATGAGTGCCAGCTTAGGTCCCACAAAACACATGTGCAATCCTCTCCATGAGAAACCAACCCCATGTGCGTTTGGTTATTATTTTTGATGGCCCTGAAATGGACACCCCAAATGCGAGCTGTGTGCGCAAATGCCTGGACCACACATGACTCAGATCCAACGCTCTCCTCGCCTGCCTCAACAGAACCAAAGCCTGTGCTTCGCAAATCAAAACCGTCTGTGGAATATGCAGAAGGGTCTTGGGCTGTTTTGTGCTCACAATCCGATATATCCCAAATCCTCACAGTTCTATCGTCACTGCAACTGGCTAGTATCCTACCAGACTGACCTCCATTCAAGGATGGGATCTGGGGAGAGATGCGGACACCGAATATTGATCCGTCATGCCCCGTGAAGAAATGGTGAATGGAGCCGATTGCATTAGCTTTGTGCGATCCATTTTTATTCAAGAAACACGACCATACGATGATTTCCCCGAAGACGGTACCAGCGGCAATGAGGACATGGGAGGCAGATAGCGCAATCACATCGGCGGAGTAAAGGATAGACTTTACACTCGTCGCCAGCTGATATATGGATATTGTTGTAGTTCTCCCGGGAACCTCACTGTCGAGCACTTCGAGACTTAGGAGCGCATTGTTCGAAGTGATAAAAAATGCCCCGTAATGGCCATCTGCTGCAGCAGCGCACCCACTCATGATCCAATCTGGAGCAGTGAACTCGGCACTAGAGGCCGACAACGTAACTTCATTGTCAGAGGCGAGAAAGAGGTTGACCGCTCGTACCGAACGACCACCCCAGACGATTATTTGGACATGGCTCGAATCATGATCCTGTAGTCGTTCATTCAAAGTAATGAAACCATGAATATTGTTTCTTTTGAATATCTGGACTTGAGCGGCAACAACACCGGTAGTTTCATCAACCACCCGAAAAAATGTGCCATGACTTTGAAAGATGAATCTCCTATCATCCAATACAAACGTCTTCAACGCTGTTATCGGGAGAAAAGCATCGATATGCTGCAATTTGAGTCAGCGGGACAGCTTTTTGACTACAGATATCGCAACACTGACCTCAAGTGAGAGAGACATTGCCAACTTCTACACACATTAAGCAGAGAAGGAAATTACACGGAATGTCTCAATTGCCTCAGATAAAAGTGTACATCCCACCAACCGCCAAAAAAAGCCCACTACTTTTTCGATGATTTCCCCGATGTGGTTACATAATACTGCCACTAGTCCACAAACGGTAAGATTACACACGTGATCTCGCGATCGAGGCGCGGGAGCGAAATGACGCTCGGGGCTCGGTGCTCACGTCACCTGCCCCAGAAGTCGAGAACTCCTCAATTAACCACCCGCGAGCACCTCTCTTGCTACATGTGGATTATCTCTAAAATGCCAGACCTTCCTAGTAGTGACCCATGATCTGATACCCCTTTGATAAGCCATGGGTGTCACCGGCCTTTGGACGGTCGTGCAGCCCTGCGCTCGCCCCATCAAACTCGAGACGCTCAACAAGAAACGACTAGCAGTCGACGCGTCGATCTGGATCTATCAATTCCTGAAAGCGGTGCGAGATAAAGAGGGCAATGCGCTCCGAAATTCTCACATCGTTGGATTCTTTCGTCGCATATGCAAGCTGCTGTATTTCGGGATCCGCCCCGTCTTCGTCTTTGATGGCGGGGCCCCGGTTATGAAAAGGCAGACAATCGCTGGTCGAAAGAAGAGACGCGAGGGCCACAGGGAAGATGCTGTGAGGACCGCGGGAAAGTTGCTTGCTGTACAAATGCAACGCAGTGCGGAGGAGGAGGACGCTCGTCGACGCAATAAGAGCCACAGACAAGAGGAGGAAGAGGTGCCAGATGCCCCGGTATATGCAGAAGAGGCTTTTATGACAGAGACAGAAAAGCAGCAAACTCGCAAGTTCAAGAAGAAGGATGCGTACCACCTACCTAATCTAGATGTCTCGCTTCAAGATATGGGAGCACCAAACGATCCACGCATCATGTCCCAAGAGGAACTGGAGGAGTATGCTAGACATTTCCACCAGGGACAAGATATCAACCTTTACGACTTTTCCAAGATCGACTTCGATAGCATGTTTTTCCTCAGTCTGCCCGCCACTGATCGCTACAACATCTTGAATGCAGCAAGGCTGAGAAGCCGACTTCGAATGGGTTATTCGAAGGAACAGCTAGATACTATGTTTCCCGACCGCATGGCATTCTCGAGGTTCCAGATCGACCGTGTCGCAGAACGCAATGACCTTACGCAACGATTAATGAATTTAAGCGGCATGAACGGAGAAGAAGCATTCTACAAGTCCGGGCAGCGCATCGCAGGAGAACGTGGCAGGGAATATGTGCTTGTGAAGGATCGTGAACACGAAGGCGGCTGGGTCCTTGGTGTTGTGGGAAACCGGGAAGGCCACGAAGAAAAGCCCATCGATCTAGATCGACCTGAGATAGTGTCTGAAGAGGATGAGGTATCGGACGAAGATGAGTTCGAGGACGTTCCAATCGAAGGTCTGAACCGACTTCCGAAACTTCCTTTCCTTCAAGAGGGTGTATTCGACCGGTCGCTTCATCTTGAAACCGACGAAGATTTAGACATGAGAAGGGCTATACAAGAATCGCGCCATACCGTACAGCGACAGTCGGTGAATAATCGTGTACAAGAGGTTGAGGATGACTCGCTTTTTGTGGCAGCCGAAGGAAATATTGGCGCACAGCAGCAGAACAACGACGCCGATGATTTCTTTGATGGTGATGACGATGACCTCGAACAAGCTATTGCCCTCTCATTACAACCAGATATACTCGGCGACGAAGATATGCCTGGTATGCCCATTTCTCGACCGGTCGAACCAGCTCCGTCTTATGAAACGGTGCCAGACCCTGAATCCGAGAGCGATGATGGAATGGACTTTTCAGCTGCCATAGCAAGAACAAAGGTCGCGAAGAAGGCCTCGTATGCACCAAATCCATTCGGTGGTCCTCTCCCTTTCGAATCCATCAAACTCACTAAAGTCACGAAAGATAATGATAAAGCTAGCGAGGTTGGTGAACATGCAGGGGGTTTTGTGAAGGAGTCTACAAAGAAACCAAAACAGACAGACCCACTTCCTCCATGGTTTGTTGGTGAGCGTCCGGATGTGGAATTCATCGTTGATCCCATTGAAGACCCTGAAAAGGACGAGCAACCTGCGGCACCAGATCATCTGTTCCTCTCCCATCGTCGCTCGCCGGAAATTATAGATGTTGACGAAATTTCCGCCAGCAACGAAGCCATTGATCTAGAGGAGGAGAAGGAGGAGGAGGAGGAAGAGGAGGAAGAACAGAAAGAGAAACCCAAACAAGTCTTTCAATTGGAGGACATTGAAAAGGTTTACAATGAGCTTTCTGCAAATCCGGATGAGAAGCCTTTGAGCGAACCGGCTCTAGCTCCGATTAATAGAAATATTGACGGGCCGTCTGCACGCACCGAACATTCTCCTTCACCGGAATTTGAAGATGTTGTCCCTCAGCTACCCACCCAAGGCCCCGAGATCACTGTTGTATCCCATCAAAAGGCCCCAGCCCAGCCCCAGCCTCAACTCTTCGAAGAGATCGACCAAATGGAGCATTTCGTGCAGGACCAAGCCGACTACAGTGACCCGGAGGATGAAGAGCTGTTCAAGCAGCTTGCAGCTGAGGGCGAGGAGCATGTGCGATTTGCCAATACTCTTAATTCTACTGCTCACAATCAGGAAGCGTTCGACTACGAGCAAGAACTGAAACAACTACGGTCTCAACAGAGAAATGAGCGTCGTGATGCAGACGAGGTGACTACTATTATGATCAATGAGTGTCAACAGCTCTTGACGCTCTTCGGGTTGCCTTATATTACTGCGCCTATGGAAGCTGAAGCGCAGTGCGCCAAATTGGTCTCGCTAGGTCTCGTGGACGGGATTGTCACGGACGACAGTGATATCTTCCTCTTCGGCGGAACACGAGTCTACAAAAACATGTTCAATCAAAGTAAATTCGTCGAATGCTACTTGACTTCCGATTTGGAAAAGGAGTATGCCCTCCATCGACAGAAACTTATTAGCTTTGCTCATCTCTTGGGCAGCGATTACACAGAGGGCATTCCTGGCATTGGTCCTGTCACAGCCCTAGAGATCCTTACCGAGTTTTCCAACCTCGAAGAGTTCCGCGATTGGTGGACCGAATTGCAAATGGGTACAAATAATGCCGAAGATGCCCACCTTGCCTTCCGGAAGAAATTCCGAAAGAAGGCATCCAAGATCTTTTTGCCTCCTTCATTCCCTGATACCAAAGTTGACGAGGCATACCTGGAACCCGCGGTTGATGACGACCCTTCCCAATTTCAATGGGGCGTTCCTGATTTGAATGGGTTACGGGCCTTCCTCATGACCACAATCGGCTGGAGCCAAGAGCGGACTGATGAAGTCCTGGTACCGGTCATTCGCGACATGAATCGGCGAGAGCAGGAAGGTACACAGTCCAACATCACACAATTCATGCAAGGTCCACAAGGCGCGGGTGCATTTGCGCCTCGTGTTCGTACAGGTGGACCTAGCCGCATGGAAAAGGCATTTGGTCGACTGCGTCAGGAAGCTCAGTCGGGCGGAACCTCGCTGGATGGCGAGCAAGCTATCGGGAACGGAGAGGGAGAAGAAGAAGCCTCTGTTTCGCGAAGTAAAGGCAAAAGAGGTGGCTCAACCACCAAGGCCAAGGCTGGCACGAATAAGAAGCGAAAGACCCGTCGCGCCAACTCTCCTGAACTATGATATTGGTTCTCGCATGAGCGGCATAATATGTACATAATAGAAACACCTGTGCAGGTATTCATTCGCAGTATTTATCAAGTCTTTCCATACACAAAACATCAGATTTAGTATCGCACGTGAAGACGTTATATAGACGTGAGGAGAAAGAATAATAACGATCGCTTCTTCCGATACAGCCCTGTTGCGATTGTAAACATAAGATAGATAGAGGAGCAGTCAAATAATGACTTCTAATGCTGTCTATCCACGGAACATTGCTCAAACAGATGAACAATGAAATGTAAAGGAACAAATTCTGTCTGAATTAGGAAAGTTTGATGCCTCAATCCCTGATTTCTGCCTGGACCTCAACTATTTGATAGTTATCCCACATGCATCCACTCTCTCCTTTGTTTTCCACATGAATGACCCCCCATTCTCATCATCTATGTCCTACTTTCTTTTATCAAATCATCTTCGATGACATCTCCAGGTTAGACACTTGTGGAGATGGGTTACAACTGCAACAACCTTCGTGTCCCTGTTGACAGATAACAGGCACGACCACCTGCCCGTTCTGCCTAGTCTGCCCAGCACTCCGCCACTGGCAACGGCTTTTATAACCCATATTAACAGGTCCTTGATAGTTGTTATTTTTATATAGGGCCAGTGGGCAAGCTCAGAAGCCCAAAACTTCTATGGTCCTAGGGACCTAGCCACTATACTCCTATAGCCATTTGCATGGAGGGAGGTATCTGCTCACCTAAACCGGTCTCGAGTTGTGCTTGCTTCAAAGGCTTTTTTCCCTTTCAATCACTCTCTTCCTTCTTCCCCCTGCTCTCGTCTCCGATTTACTGTGTCCGATACTTTTCTTTCCCCACTACATCTCTCTCGCTGTTCCACCAGGTTAGTTACACTTCATTCGTGGCTTATTCTTCATATGATATGCTGACAGTTTGGCCTAGTATATAGAAGTCTTCTGTCAGGATGAGCTCGCTCCTCAAATATCCTCATATCACTGAGAGCGAGGATAAAAGATTGGTATACCACCAGGTGACCACCAACTGTCGGACGCCCTTGTCTTTCTGATTGTCGGTCAGAATGTCGTCGTCGCAAGAAATCGCCACGGCAGATGGCCCGCGGATTTTGACAGCGCCGGAGACATTTGTCCTCGCAGATGGCCGATAGGTCACACCACCGTGGTACAAAAGTTCACATTGACCTGGAGGTCATGGGAACTGCCGCATGGGCAGTGAATCCCAGGACAACCAGGGTCCACACTGTGGCTCCGGCTGATTATCCACGGCACCAGTTAAACGCCATGGGTGCGCTTTCTTGCTCGACCAATTTAGAGTCCTCGCTAATCCTAGATTATAGTGCCGATTCTCCACCCCTCTATTCTTCTGTTAACGAAGCTTCTGCCCTAGAGGCAGATCAGGCGACGCAGTCACCCGCCATATGAGGGCGCGAACCGACCTCACAGATATCCGTACGATCCTGCAGTGGCTTGTTGATAAGAAGGCCCGTATCGATTTCTCTGGGCTGCCCGGCATTCCCAAGGGGAAATTAATGAGATTGCTTGGAAGGCTTTACCGGGCCGAGCAACGGTCACGCCCGTACCTCTCGTTAACTCTCTCTGCGGATGAGATGCGCGATGCCCTGACTGCGGACGAGGCCAAGTAGGGTTGGGTGAGTCGGGGCAGAGGGTGGTTGACTTTCTGACCAACTACACACTTAGTTGGATGGTACTCAGAAGACCACTTGTCACCCACTTACCTATGCGACTGGCCAAAGAGCATGGACCATATCCAGGAATGTGAAACCCCTTCACAATGGAGAGCCCCAATACCTGACTCACTTCCTTCGGCTTTGGAAGACCAAGAGCTGTTCCAGTGAGTCTCTCACGACAAGGAAGATCATGTGCAGGAGCTTGTGAGCACAAGGGAAGAGTCCATCGAGATTATATAAGAAGAAAACGCCGACAGTACAACACGAGAACAGTCCACAAGCGGACAAACCTGTGAAGAGAACGTCAATACAACGGAAGTTTGGGGGTCAGACGCGTCTCCAATGTACAGTGGTTCGTCAAGGCCTACACTGCTAACCTTGGAAATCTACAGTCGGTCGTTTCACCTTCTGTGTGAGCTGAACCCTTCTCCAAAAAAGGGTCTCGTGGCCCTATAGAACATAATGGCTGACTTGATGAACTGTTATAGACCGAGGACGGCTATTGATGGGAATCGATAATCGCTTCTGCATCGAAGATGATCTGTTTGCAGTGCGTCGTCCATCCACTCCCTCATTATAATCCTGGTCACAAAATTCTAAAGTACACCTTTTCTCTTCTGCCAAGGAACAGGGCCATTTGACTCCATCATGCACCTCCTTAGCATGTCGATATGCATTTCTTTTGGAGGAAAATGTCATATCAGTCAACTCGAAAGGAACTTTTCCTGGAAATAATACCTGGATGGGACATGTCCAGACTCAGATTGTAGCACCGCAAGCTTGACCCACTATCCAGATACTCGGTAAGACACGACCCCCCTGCCTATCTAGGATATCATTATGTGGGTCACACACTAAGCAGATAGCCAGAGCCAGAACGAACGGGATGATGTGGCGGCACCCGGCCTGACTGCGAGCTACCCATATCAGCCTACCTATTCCGCACTACTAGGCGGAGTGACCTTCTGGAAGGGACGAGATTTGGGCCGATCGCGATGCCCTACCAGCGAGAGCGTCGCAATTGATGCTCATCGTGTGATCGGAGTGGTCCCGGACATGTGCTTATTTTTGGCCGGTGGCCAGAAAATGCGATCTCGGAGGAACAGTTGGTATGGGAAAACGAGGCGGCGTACAATGCCGTTTAAACGAGCATCCGTGTCGACCGGTGTCAGCTCGTGTTCGTTGGCCATAGTGCCGATCTTGCGTTTGTCAGAGAAGTAAAGGTTCCCTGGATTCGGGAAAACTTCCGAATGCTTGATAATAGGTTGTGGGTGTTTGAGGCCGGATGAGGCTACTTAAAGTTTCGTTATACACCCTATACTCACGACTCATCGATGTACTAATAGTTGTGCTTTTAGGACAAGTGGCCCGGTACATGAGGGAAAAGAATGTTACACGCGCGTTTTTGTCCACGTACGAAGAAACAATCTTTCTCAGAAAGGTTGACACCGACAGAATGGGCTGTGAGGCCGGATAAGGCCAAGATTCATCACATCCTCGGTATGATATACGCCCTATACTCACGGCTCATCGATATACTAACAGTTATGCTTTTAGGACGAGTGGCCTAGGGAAAAGAATGTTATATGCATGTTTCTGTCAATATACGAAAAAAACGATCTTTCTTTCTTAGAACGGTTGATACCGACAGAATGGGCTATGAGGCCGTTTAAATGAACGCCTTTGTGAAGCAGTCACCTCCTGCCTATGAGCTGACGTCCCGGTGTCTTCAACATTGCCAAGGATAATTTCTATTCATACTATAATCCCAGTCATGCTTGTAACTCCATTCACCCTTCTAAGGTCCAAGTGTATGTTGTAAGCCCTAGTGGGTGGAATTCCAACCCGAGACCACATGGGTTTCCCCACGAACAGGAGTTCCACAATCTCGGCGATCAGCGATCAGTGGAACTGGGGCACCAATGGTCGTTTTATTAGTTTGTTAGTTTATTAGTTCTACATAGTATGTACTTTGTACCTAGATGCACCAGTGTACTTGCAGTTTTTTTTATCGGAAAGGGGAAATCCAGGCACTCATGGTTACTGTCAGATGTAGTATATAGTATATAATATTGCTATATATCACTATATACTAATAAGGAATGCAACCCTTTTCAGACTCCATGACATCAGGGGGGAAATCGATGACGTCGATCGTGAAGAGTCCAAAGAAAATGCAACTTCAACAAGATCGACCGACTATTGGCTTAAATCGGCTTAACTTGGCTTAACTGGGCTTAAATTGACTGAAATGGGGGAAGCTAGTACTCCATAGATGAATCCTCTTTTATCCTCTTTTAGTGTCTTAGCGTCCAACCCGATTTCCTTCAGAGAAAAAAAAATAGTCGACGTCACTTCCCGAGAGCTTCCAGGAGCATCTTCACCTTTTGATCAGCTGAGGTGTCAGAATATATTCCTCCCCTGTCCGTTTGCAGTCGAATCTCTTTTTTTTTTTCTCGTCACATTCAGGTCAAGTACGTACTCCAAAGGAAAAAAAAAAAGAAAAGAGAATCCCCCCTCTTTAAACTCACGTCACTACTGCGCAAGGCACTAGAAAGTCTTTTTTTTTTTATTCTTTCTAATTTCTTTTGATTTTCTACAGGAACAAGCATCTCTACATCTCTACAATCATCTTCCTATCACCAAGTTCCCCTGTCCAAACCATGCATCGCACCTATTCCATGCGCCAGTCGCGCGTCCCGACCGCCTCGCAGATCGAGAGTCCACCACCACCACTGTCCACAACCAAAACTGGGAGATGGCTAGGGAAAGGCGGAATCGGTGAGTGCGATTGAGATATTTTATATTTCTGCGATCGACTTCGACGACTGGAAATCCCCCGACGATGTTCGTCACGTTGGAGGCTGCCTAATTAGGCCGCTATCGACTCCTCCCCTCCCGTCGCACCTCCGAGAGAGACAACGGCCAAATTGGAGACTACCAGTCGTCGGAGAGATCGCTCATGGAGAAAATGAAAAAATTGGACTTACTAACATCCTGCGACCAGGCCATGCTTTCCGCAAGAACGCCGCCGGTGCCTTCGGACCCGATCTCGCCAAGAAGCTGTCGCAGCTCGTCAAGATGGAAAAGAACGCCATGCGCAGCATGGAGCTCGTCGCCCGGGAGCGCATGGAAGTCGCTGTATGTGGATGGCCCCGAATCTATACTGGTCGTGGAGATAAATGGGAAACTGACTCGGTCGCCATAGCAACAACTCTCCATCTGGGGTGAAGCATGCGATGAGGATGTGTCGGATGTGACGGACAAGCTCGGCGTGCTGATCTACGAGATCGGTGAGCTGGAGGATATGTTCGTGGACCGCTACGACCAGTACCGTGTCACCATCAAGAGCATCCGCAACATCGAGGCTTCCGTACAGCCCAGCCGAGACCGTAAGATCCTCTCTTTAGTGTCCGCCCAACTCTCCACCATTAACTAACCAATTGGATCTCCAGGCAAGCAAAAGATCACCGATGAGATCGCCAAGCTGAAGTACAAGGACCCCAACTCGCCCCGCATCGTCGTGCTAGAGCAGGAGCTTGTCCGCGCCGAAGCCGAGTCCCTGGTCGCCGAGGCCCAGCTATCCAACATCACCCGCGAGAAGGTCAAGGCTGCCTTCCAGTACCAGTTCGATGCGCTCCGCGAGCACTGCGAGAAGGTCGCCATCGTCGCTGGCTACGGAAAGCACCTCCTCGACCTGATCGACGACACTCCCGTCACTCCCGGCGAGACCCGCCACGCCTACGACGGCTACGATGCCTCCAAGGCTATCATCCAGGACTGCGAGGATGCCCTCACCAACTGGGTTTCTTCCAAGGCAGTCGTCAAGTCTAGTCTCTCCCAGCGCTCCCGCACCCTCTCCCAGCGCCACCGCTCTAACCTCAGCAAGAACCGCGAGGGCGTGGATCTGTCTGGACAGGACCAGCCTTTGGCCGGGGATCGCGACTCTTGGTTGCCCGCTGACCAGCACCCCAACTACGAGGACGGCGATGACGGTGTCAGCACTATCGAGGGCGAGCTGCGAGGACGTGAAGAGGAGCGTGAGCCTATCACCGCATAAGGGAAGGAATCAATGAAAAAAAAAAAAGGATTTTCACCTTCTTTTCCTTCTCACGAATCTGACGGCTGAAATTCTCGACAAATGATAAATGATACATGATATCATTTGTCCATTCGTTTTTCATCACGTTCCTTTTTTTTTGTCAAAAATCCCTTTCCGACTCTTCCATATACTATGTTTCGTTTTTATCCTTGAATTCCGTGCTATTCTCAAAGAATACGCACATCAATCACGCCATGCAACCTTGGATGTTTGACGCCCTTTTTTTTCCCTCACATGAACGCCTCTCAATGTCGTGATCCAACGGCTCTGAATCGTGCTTTGGGGATGTCCACTTTCTCCATGCTTAGATCGAGGGACGTGGGTCTAATTTCCCTTTTTGCTTTTTCCACGGAGTTGGAGATGTACTCTTGAGATCAAGTGGGAATTGCCTCGGTTCTTTTGTTGTTCTGTTTTTTTTTTTCTTTTCTTATTTCCATTCCCTGTTTTTACTTAATTGATGTAATACCATCTTATGTTGACTTGTTTTTTGGGTTTGGGTTTTGTTTTGTTTTTTCGATTAGGATAGTGCAGGGTAATTAAGGTGTTCTAATGGATTGTTTGCAGAAATTGATATTACTCAATGTAGTATACTACATATAGATATATATTCAGGTACTTTGTACATACTCAGGCTGATTTCAAAAGGTACAATCTGTGTGGTTGCAATTCACCTGAACAGTGCCCAGGTGTGGAGAGACCCTTTTACCCCGGAAAAGTGAGACACGGTTCTTCCAATGGTAGTCCCTCTCAATGAGGAAATCGCTCTGATATAGCACGCCAGATAAATCACGTCACTCACCGCTGCTTTTACGTTTTTGCTATTACGTATCTGGAAAGAATTAAAGAATTCTATAGAGCAGTATGTGGTGGGAGGAGGATAGTAGCAAGAAGAGGTAAATTCGTATAGCAATAATCCCCATAGTTTATATTGCACGCATTCCAGTCCACAGATAGCTAGCAAGGACGGAAAAGAAAACAGAAAGAAAGCAAATCCCATAGAGAAGAAAAAAAGAGATATCAAATATAAAAAAATCCAAATACCATAAAGCAAAAGAAAACCAAAAATTCGACTTCCCCGAGTCTGGACCACAACACCGCCAACTCATCTCCTTTCCCGCAACCCCGGGGAAAGGAAGAAAACATGAAACAAGCCTTCGCAGCACACGATCGGATGGAAAGAGGGTAGGAAGGGTTGAGAGGATGTAGAGGTAGAGAGCCTGGGCAGGAGATATAAAGATAAAAGCCCAATGGTAGAGAGTAGAGAATGGCGGGATAGGGATTGAAACCATCCAACGAAAGTGCCAGATCCGAAGTGCAGAAGAAAAGACCATCCCTAGAAGTCGAAAAAGCCACGGTCGGGAGAGCCGGGCAGACGAGAAGAAGAGAAGGGTCGTGACATCGTCATTTGTCTGCGCTCATCTGTTCCCATCTTCCATTTCGGATAGAGAAAAGGGGAGGAAAGAAGAAACGAGTGCAGACACCATAGCAAAGCGAGGAGATCGGAGGGGGGAAATAGCAGAAAATGCTGGTTCGGTACGAACGCCTTATAGAGTAGAAGACCATAGGAGACGTAGGGCTGGGGAGATGATACAAAGAAAAGAACGACAAAACAACAACGCAAACAAGCGACAAAAAAAGCACACATTCTTCCATTTTGGCTCTTCACTCCTCGGTGCCGACGCCCTTCTTTTTGGGCTGAATATGTTTTTGTCTGGTATTGGCTCCAGGACCTTTTAGCTCGAGAGCAGAGCTATCCTTAGCCGGGGCCGGCAACCGAGAACCAGCATCGTGCTTCTCAGTGAGGAGGTTCTTCAACCAACGATTCTCCATTTCGAGCTGTGCGACGCGAGCCTCAAGGGCAGCGTTCTTCTCGGTAGTTTCCCGAACAGTACGTTCGAGGACTTGCTCGCGCTGCTTCTTCTTCTGACGGAAGCGGGCGCTGGCAGCGGTATTTCGACGACGACGATCTTCCTCTGCGGCACCGCGGACGCCCTCCTCTTGATCGAGGGCGGCGGCGATGCGATCGCCGGAGATGGTGGTGCTGTACTTGGTGTTTCCCATTTGGCCGTTGGGCGGGGAGATGGATGAGGAAACATCGGATGGAGTGAGGGCTCCCTGTGCGTGACCGAGCTCGTCGGGCGCATATGGGACTGGCGGGTAGATTGAGTGTGCTGAGTAGGGCATCATGTGCTCTGGAAGATTGTAGTTGACGGACTTCTCGCCGGGAGGACCTATGGATGGAGTAAGCGATCGAAGTCGATATAACCCCGAGGGAGTGAGCCCCATGGATCGGGAAGTGCAAATCATATTCCGGAAGGATATAAGCTCAAGAAGGGTTTCAAGGGGATGTGCAGTTAAGCGTCAGCAGGCAACCACTGGCGTTTGTCATTTCATTGCGGGATTGCGTGCTCGTGACATTTAGGAGCACCGACGGTGATCTCTTTCCACCATTGGAGATGAAGGATGCATGCCAACTGCTCACATCCTGGGCTTTGCAGCCTCGAGCGCTTTTTTTAAAAAAAACAAATGAAATTTGAACATGTGTAGGGGAGGGGAAAGAGGGAAGAGGTTCAGCAACCTGGCTATCCAGGTGTCTTTTCTTTTTTTTAAAAAAAACCAAAATAACCAAGAGAGAAAATCAGGCCCCAAAAAAAATAGACAGATCGAACTTCAATTTTCAGAAAGAACTCAAAGCCCCGGAACTAAAGCTCAGGCGCAGAGGCGCGATGGCGTAACAAATGCAACATTGGGCACAAGAGATCTCAAAAGCTTGACACGTACCGTGATAGGGATAGCCTCGGAGATCGAGGGAGCTGCGGTCGTCTTCTATACTCTCATAGGAACTGACAGACAGACCGCCCATGCCTTCAGTCTGATCATAATCCATACTGACGTTGCCAAATGGGACCAGCCCGGTATCAGCGTCAAATGAGTACTGTCGAGTCTTGGCTGCTGGATCGTGACGCGACATCAAAAAATTGAAGTTCTCAAGTTTGTCAAAGACTGGACCTGGACCTGGCAAAGGTGGTTGTTCCCCCGGCATGATGTTGAAGAGGGAAAGAAATAGAAAAAAAGAAGTTCAGCCCCCTTGACCTTTAGGGTTATGTGAGTTGAGAGAGAAGAGGGGCTTATGATGTTGGAAACCCCAGATCAGGACGGGATTTTCTATGAAGCAAATCGGGATCACCAGTTAAAAAATTGCCTAATATAAAATCCAGGTGAAAAAAAAAGGCAAAAGAGTTTAAAAAAAAACAAATAAATAAGAGTGAGACACAAAGTACTCCGTAGATGAGTAGAAAAGACCGGGAAGTTGAGTTCTCGGCCACGATCACCTAGTCAAAAAAAAAAAGGTCACTTCATCGTCGCATGCCGCGGGAGTTCCACCTGAACGAATTAAAAGGGAAATAAATGGAGTTGTTTTAATAAAAAAGGGGGGGCGAAGAGGAAGACGAGGAAGAAAAACGATGCTAGTCGATGATCTGATAGAATGGAGAAATGTCGTGATCGCGACTTCTGGTTCGTCGGTTGGGGGGATTCACCGCTTTGGGGGGATATAAGAGGGAAAGGTATGGGGTATCCCGTACAGACGGGACCTCGGGAGGGCATATAAGGATATAAAATAAAGATAACCAATTTTTAAAGTATATATAAGAGCTTTCTCCAGATTCAAAAAATCGAGATATCAAGCTCTTTGACAAGACAAAATAAAAAGGGGGACCTGGACAATCCCCACTTACCTCGGGACCAGTACCTGATTCAAGTTATAGGTACGGAGTAGTTACACGAAGTACTACAATGTACAAGTGTATAAAATGTGTAAAAGTTGTAAGGATTGTAAGGATTGTACTAAAGTGCACGTAAGTGTATTCTATATCCTCCATGATTTGTTTAATGTCATTTCAGTGCATCACGGATGACGCGGACTAAAGTCGCAACAGCCAGTAAATACCCGTAGACCACCCCGAAGCTTGGCACCGGAAGCAAAATCCCCCCTCCCGCGTAGTCTAGAAACATTCGATCGTCGTTTTTATGACATCTGTTTTATGCTAATGCTAATACGGAGTAGTACTACTTTATACGGAGTACATGATTCAAGGTTTACTCTTTCTTTGCCTTTCAGCGATGATCTGGGAGGCGTCCTCAACCGTTATACCTCGCACTCGATGCTCCACTCTTTCCTCCCCTAATATGGTATCTTCCGCAATGGTCCGATAGATCTCAGCAAACCCTCCATAAACATCGGCTCCGACCCCATTCCACCCACCCTCCGCATCAAACGCCTCCCCAATCCCACGCATTTCATCCTCCCACCGGTATGCCTTGGGACTCATCCCGATCACCCCATTCGTCGCAAGGGCCGCAGTACGGGGAGAATACTCTTCTAACAATGCCAGCAATTCCGGCAACATCTCTTCCTTCTGCGCAGTGGAGAACGACAAAATAGACAGCGCGGTAAGACCTTTGGTCAGCGCCGCAAAGGATAATTTGAGCGTGGATGCGGCGCCAATCCGAGGTGAGACAAGCCTTATATTCAAGACGCTGGCTAGTGTTGCAAACCTAGGGGCCAGATCCACCAACCCGGACACCACAATACTAGGTTTCTTCCAGCTCCCGTCTTGCGTGCTTTGCGTTGGCGGCAGCCCAATGATTCCGCCATCGACGAAGTGGCACCCTCGGCGCTCTTCCGGGTCTGTGGTTGGTTCGCTGAATAGCGTCGCCATCTCCGACGCCAGTCGGGCGGGTACTGCGTTGAGCTCCAGGTAGTATAGCTTGGACCTCTTCGGCTTGCTTTCTACATCCTCTATTGCCTCTCGGAGACTGCCGGTCGGTGGCTGGCCAGATGCGTCTGCGATTCGTCGTGCGGTCGCTAGGGCGTTCCGCGGAGGTACGATCGAAAGTACGTAGTCGGCTTGGATTACTAGTGCTTGGTCTGTGGGAAGGATTTCGATGCCTGCGGAATGAATTCGGGCCAGTGTGTGTTCACTGGCGACCGTCAGTTTCTCGGGTTGGATTTCCCGTCGCTGGAGTCGTACCTTCTTCCTTCTGCGACCGTGACAACTCGGTAGTCGTGTGCTTTTAGGAGCCGGGCCATACCTAGGCCCATGTCTCCGATCGACACAATTCCAATTGTAACGGGTCTCATGATGAGTGAGGTGATTGTCTCCTGAGGTCTTTAGATGAGTGGTAGTATTTTTTAAGTAAATCAGCAAAACACCGAGTACTTGTATCAACACATACTGCGGGGGTACATTTGCTCCATTTGTCAGCGAGATAACACCTCGGGAATTCCAACCTGGTTGGTTGTGAATATGTATAACGTTGTTATCGTCGGGTTATCGCGATTCCCAGATGTGGTATAGAGACTAGAGAATTTAAGCTTATCTTCACCTCTTTGCCTGTCCTTCTAGAAAGCGGCTTCCAAATGATACGTCTATTATTAACCTCAGACGATAATTCATTACTTAATTCTTTGCATGGAGATCAGACGATGGCTTGAGATACCCGTGATCACATAATATATAAAATCCACTTCCATACATATTCCAAGACAAGATGGCTAGGTGCTTGCAGATACTTGGTACACCTAGGTACACCCAGGTACATGTACCTTGTTAGCCCACAGAATTGTATACAAGGTTCCAGGGGAGTTTGAAATCACGTCATTATATAGTGCTCGACTTGATTGGAATCGGGTGATCATCACTACATATTACACCTAGGCATGTGCCTACATACCTCTTTTGCCCACTTTCGTGATCTCACTCTTTCTCGATATGGATGCGTAAGTCCCAATCTGGTAGTACGATGTTCTAAATCACCTGTATGAACGAGCCAAGCACTGCGAATCCTTCTTTCTCTCCCCTCGTGATCGCTAAAGTCTCGGAATCCAAGCTTTGAAGGTGGTAATAACAGATGATCAAATTCTGAAATTAGGTAGGCTAATGAAACAAAATATAGAGGATAAATTCTCCTAAGGCTGTAGCCCGTGATCCATGCAAAATAGAGCCCTAATAGGTCTTTTACGCCCTAAGGGGTGTGTAGTCGACCCCAGGCCTCAGGCAAACACAACGGGCCGGCCCCGAAGAATGACACCCTCCCATTGGACGGCGGGGCGGGCGATCACCAGCGGGCCCGAAGAATTCCTTCGTCCTATTGGACGGTGCGTCGGTGATCCGGCCCCGAAGTGAAATACAGCTCAGCCATTGGCTAGATGATAGGCATAGTAAACTGTTCGAGGAGTATATAACAACTGAGGTTAATGTCTTGTAGTATAATATTAAGAAACTAAGCTCTTTATCTCAATATATCTGATACCAATCCAAAGATGAGCAACAAGAGCTCAAACGACTCCGACGAGGGCTCCCACGAGACGAAAGACCTCGAAGCAGCCAAACCCACAACCCTAACCGAGCCCTCTCTCAATGCCAATTCCAACAAAGACCCTGATCTCGTTACATGGAGTGGACCAGATGACCCAGAGAACCCCAAGAACTGGTCTAAGGGCACAAAATGGAAGAATACCTGGGTTATCTCCCTTTTCGTCTTCATCTCACCAGTCTCATCATCCATGATTGCCCCCGCCATGCAAGATCTCGGCAAGGCCCTGGGTATGCACTCCGATATCGAAATATACCTATCCATGGCAATCTTCCTCCTCGCCTACTCAATTGGCCCCACCTTCTTCGGTCCAGCCTCCGAGCTCTACGGCCGTGCACGTCTGCTCCAGGTTAGCAATGTGTGGTATCTAGCCTGGAATCTGGGATGCGGTTTCGCCCAGACAAAGTCCCAACTATTTGCTTTTCGTTTCCTTGCGGGTATTGGTGGCAGTGCGCCGCTCGCAATTGGAGGAGGTGCCATTGGGTTAGCGAATAATAAACCCCCTCAGAAATCCTACGTATACTGACTAGTCTTGCATGCAGCGATATGTGGAGCGCCGAAGACCGTGGCAAGGCCATGGGCATCTATACTCTTGGTCCGCTTCTCGGTCCCGTAATTGGCCCCATTGCAGGCGGATTTATCGCCCAGTACTCGACATGGCGTTGGGTCTTCTGGGCAACCTCTGCCGCCGCCGTCGCGGTCCAGGTTGCTGGCTTTATCTGGCTGCGTGAATGTCACCCAGCTACGCTTCTACGCAAACGACGCGACGTCCTCATCCAGAAGACGGGAAACACTAAGCTGCATACCGGCGAGAAGGTAGAGACGCTTGCCTACAGACTTCTGCATGCCTTCGAGCGACCTGTGCTTTTATTCACAACACAACCTATCGTCTTCTGCATGGCAATCTACATGGCCTACCTCTTCGGTGTCACGTACCTCATGTTAGCGACGTTCCCGGATATTTGGACAGAGGTCTACCACGAGAGTTCCAGCATTGGCGGACTAAACTACATCTCCATTGCTATCGGGTCATTTGCCGGTCTCTTCATCAATCTCAAGCTGGTCGACCGAATCTACAAGATCCTCAAGACTCGAAACAACGGCGTCGGTAAACCAGAGTACCGCATGCCGTCGTTAGCTGTGGGTTCCTTCATTAGCACCATCGGTCTATTCTGGTATGGCTGGAGTATCGGGCATACGCACTGGATTATGCCTAATATCGGGGCGTTGCTCTTCACCGCAGGCACGATCTCCTGTTTGCAGGGCATGCAGACGTATATCGTCGACAGCTATGAGACCTACGCGGCTAGTGCGATGGCGGCCTGCGCCATTCTGCGCAGTTTGTGTGGGTTTGGGTTCCCGCTTTTCGCGCCGTATATGTATTCGTCTCTCGGCTATGGCTGGGGTACGAGTGTTCTGGCTTTCATCACTATGGCTATTGGTTGGTCGGCGCCTTTTGCGTTTTATTTCTTTGGGCCTAGGCTTCGTGCTATTTCTAGGTATGCTGCTGGTTAAGTTGGGAGTGGATTGTGGGGTGTGAGTGAGGGGTGTGGATGTAGCGGATTGTCTAAAATAGCCAAGTTCGTGGGGATTTGGCAGACCAGGGATTTGGTTCTTTATTGCCTATACTGTGGGAATCAAAGGTTATGTGTATATAGGAGTGTCGTTTTGTACATCCTAGGCTGTTTTCGCTGTTTATATTCTAGTTATAATACAAAGAGGGGGGAGAATATCTATGAAAAGAAAAGAGTACTGAAAAGGACGTCTCAAGGCCGCGTAAGCGGCCAACTATTGTTGTATATAACTAATTATAAATTGTATTTTACCCAACCCGACACTATCTGGGAGTTTACTGTTTGGTTCACTCCTAACTTGTTTAGGTGCGGATTTTGGATAGAGTTGGATTATCCTGTTTGATATCTACACCACCTTCATCATTTTCTGTTTCAAAGTGGGGGTGCATTATGCTTCTTTGCCGACGGAAATTGAGTTGGAATACCGCATTTTAGTAGTCGGATTCCGATGGTGAGATACGCAAGACGCATCCAACCTACATGTGTATAAAGTTAGTAGCCTACATAGTCACGAGAAAATGTTGATAGCTACTAGATCTATAATTTAGGAAATCTTTGGGCGGCACTTCTAACAAACCTTTCGGCATTAACCTGTGCGCGCTCCATGCTGTCCGTCCTTTAGAAACACATTTCGGCTTCTCCTCCCCTATTGATCCGGATCCATCGCAGCGATGGATATAAGCTACCTAGGTACCTCGAGAATGTGAACTCTTCCCCCGCCGCGAATCAAAGCTCGGTGGCGGAGGCCGCCAACTCAGCCCCGGCTGGTCCCTCAACACAGCTGATCCCAGAAGACCCAATCTGAAGGGTCAACCCCGCCATTTAAATCCAGGCTTGTCCCATCAATGTTGCCAAAAACTTCATCAAAATTACATCCGTCCGCAAGCTTGGTGATTTCACCTCTTTCATCCATGCTCTCCTGCTGTCTGTGCCTGCTCACTTTCGGTTCGTGTTGGGCACACAGTGCGGTTATGAAAGTAGGCTCTGGGGCGGATTGACTTGGGGGATTCGCAAGCCAGGCCTTGAGGGTTAGCTTACCGATTGTGACATGTAGGGTTCTTCTGCCCTTGACAAGTTCTTCGTGATTAGAATACACATCTGCAACCTTGCCCCAGGAAGTATTAAGCTCGGAGGCCGAATAGAATCCGACATCTGCGATGCTACGTAGAATGCAAAGAAGGGCATCCCACAGGAAGAAAGCTTGTATTTGCCATCGATACTTCCGCATGCTGGGGTTGCCGTAGATGGCGCTGGTTGTATCGAGGATCCTTGCTGCGAGCGCACAAATATCCCTCCTTTGCGCGTCTGTGATGGTTTGCGTCATAAGTAGCGGCATTCTAGCCCGCAGTCGAACAGCATTGGTCGCAGATCGGGCGATTCCCGTGGTGAAAAAGTGCAAGGGGTTCAGGATATCGCAGTACCGAAGAAATTTAGTCTCGATAAGATCTTCGACCTCATCAATAAGTCTCTCAATGTCTTCTGCATCCTTAAATTGAACCGTGTCACCAACTCCTTTCACTTTGACGCCGGTTCGGGTATAGAACTTTGACAATTTCATCCGAGACAAGCAAAATATCATTTCTGTGGCGCTTCTTTGTTCGAGGGGCGGCTCCGTCATACCAGGGAATATCTGATCATCGTTTATATTCAATGGTTGCTTAGTATCCCAGCTATTCGGCGATAAAACAATACCAGTGCCGGAAACCTGACTCGCATAGCTGTCTAGCGGAAGCAGTTGCCAAAAAAGTCGCCGTCGCATCTGAACTTCAAAGGGTGGTAATCCGAGGTTTTCACCATCACGGTGGAGCCCCATGCGTTGTGCGAGGCGAATGGCAATACCCGTCAAAATCCAGAACGTGTCAGAATCGATTTGAGTGCGCATAGCGATGAGGAATAGTGTGTAAGCCTGTAATACCGGCATTGATGTTGTTTTCAGCCACGACGCATTGATAAGTGCTTGGTGCACAGCAGTCCGATATTTCGACATCAAATAGCCCCTCGGTTGGTTAAACTCTTGCACACAGTCAGCGTCCGACATAGAGAACACAGCGAAATAGTACGTGACAAAAAGCAGGCATTCGTCGCTTTTCGAGGCCACGGAGGGTTGCTTTGAAACGGTGTCGACCATTTTGGCGACAGTCGGAATATGAAGAACTTTACACAGGGGCTCCACGTTGTGCACGTACGTATTCCAGAGCTTGGTCGCCTCCTCGTGGCCAGGGTGTTGCCCGGTGATGCTCTGCGTGCTTCCAAGGATGGATCCAGAGATGGTCTGTGCTGCCAGGACGCCCAGAAGACCCGTCGGGGTACTCTCATCAGCTCCGGTGTCCTCGCGATGGCCGTCATCCTGGTCGGAATCAGATACTTCACACAGGTCGCCCTCTTCAGCATCAAGGAGGACACTGTCCTGATAGCGAGACTTGCCGTCGGCGGACAGAAGTTTTCCCGAGCTGGTGGGTTGCAAGTCCGGCTTTGGGGTTGGGTTCCGCGTGCTGGCTGCTGATGCCTCCGTCTTTTGGCTATATGGGGTCGATACCGAGGCTGTATGGAGAAGATTGTTGTCTCGCAATATGCGCTCGTACCGCACTAATCGCTCATGTACATCTTCAAACGAACTTCGCTGTCTCTTTCGTGACGGGGGAGCCTGGTAGACGCACTGGAGCTTTGCTTTTCTGCAGCTCGAACATGCTGGCACCGTCTTATCGCATTTGGTTTTCTTGCGCACGCAAGCTTGGCAGTTGAAGCGCATTGCGGTTATGTCGGGACCAGAGCTATTTTGGACAGCAATAGATGGTGTCCGAACCGGCGCCGGAGCGATTGGAACCAGATGCGAGACGACATTATTGACATCCATGACTTGGTAGTACCGATAACCTCGGCGCTTCGCAGTCCTCCAGATACAGGATTAAATATGTATGATACACAACGAGACTAAGTCTTGTGAGCCATGTCAGGAAAATTGATTTTGCCACTCCGAAGGATAAAGAAGGTTGGCCGTTGCGCCAGATGCAGTGAGGTGATGATAGTGGTAATTTAGTGCTTCGGCATCCCCCCACCTCCCGAAGACGGTGTGGAGGGTCAGAATGGGGACTCCCAGGCACATAGCACGAAGTCACTAGTATCCTTGATGGTAATTCTATGGCTAATAAATGTATATATCCTTCTAGCTATAATACCGTTATCTAGAATATCATCCAAATAAGACATTGGAGTTGTTATCTATAGCTATATGTACTCCATACCGTCACTCCATTTGACATTACCACCCCATATCCTTGAGATCTGGTTGTACGTTTCAACTTTCTACTAACATAATGTTTTACGGTATCCATAACAAGGTACTTTGCATGTAGTACCTACTGCAAGTGACTCCAAGGTTGTCCTAGTAGAATACGCGCCGGCTTTCAGGGCAGGATTTAGTTACCGCCCTACGTATACATAGTCTCATTGACACTGCCAACCAACTTTCCCTGTCACTGCCACACACACACACACACACACACACACACACCATCTCTCACCCTTTATCCCTTTTTCTCCACTTGACCTCGCTATTTCTCTATGGAGATGGATGCACAAACCCTAATTAGGCGGCATGATGTTCTAAAGAATCTTCATCAACAAGTCAACGACTGCGAATCCTTCTTTCTCTCCCCTAGTGATCTCCAAGGTTTCGGGATCCGGGCTTATCAAGTAGGGATAACAGATGATGGGGTTCTACAATTTCACCCATGCTTTTTCCTGCCTCACCCGGAGAGAGTCCTCCAAAAATATCCAATCGACACTTCGCAAATCTCGGTCGATGACTGTCCAAAGTTAAATAACCGCCCAGACTTTGATTCTATTTTGAGAGACGTCCTTATAAGCAATCCAAACGCAGAAGACCCTTTTACTCTTGCAATGGAGGAATATGAGGAACTCATGCTTGTGGCGGGCCCGCACGAGTGGGAGAGCCGTGCCCATGAAACACAGTACTATATGTCCTGGCATATTAGTACCTACCGGAAGGGGCGTCCGATATTCTCTTCTCTTGTTGGCCTTGGATCTCTTACAGCGTTATGGCGGTAAGTAAATAGTAAAGATTTTAGAGGTTTGAATATATATACTAAATATTAACTAGGACGAAAAGAAAGACAACCGGCCCTCGGACTTATGAGCGCGGCTTTGGCCTACATTGGCGGATTGAGAGCCTCCTAGAAGACAGTGACGAAAGCTCACCTATACCACATGCGATTATGGAAACTATCGCACACGTCCCCGCAAATCATGCCGACCAGAGTCTTACTCTTCATGAAGTAAGAGCAATTGTGAACATGATGCTCATTCGAACATCTCAGAAGCCCTTCCGGAAGTATCCTATCCACCCGGTAAGTGACTTACACCGTATAATAACCCTAAGTCTCACTAATCCCCTATCTCTACCTATATATATATGCAGTTATTAGTTCTCTCCTATATGGGCGAACAGCACGGAAGGATCATTCAAGCTTCATTTGATGGGGAAAATTTGGTTCTACAGTACTCTCAACTGTGGAGCTTCGAGGATGACGATACAGCACCGGTGGAACTCTTCATGCGCTACAATATAAGCCGGACAGTTGGACTAGAGAGATCGGACGCTTGTGTCCGAGCACTTGCGGAATCAGTTGCATCAATGAACTTATAATAAATATCTGATACTAATAGTATCAATAATATGAATATGAATATGAATATGAATGTTATATTATTTATCACAATTTAGTTATAGAACAAGAAGAAAAGGTATATATATAAAAAGACACGTGAAAGAGCATCTCAAAAGATATCTAAAATGAATATCCAACAAAGAAATCAGAGTGTTATCCTACATATAAAGTCCCTTATATCATCTTGAACCACTTCATGGTTGGGCAGATAAATCATATAATGACAGAGACATACAAAACCGACTACTCTCGTCATCCTAGTCTCGTTATAGTGTAAGCTTCTACCTTCACGGATGAGATTTCGTTTGTGAATGGAAGTTCAGGGGGTTGGAAGCCTGTGGAGCGATTAAAACCCCGCGGGTCCCGTTGCAGGTCCACCAAAGCCGGGGAGCACAGAAGAACGGAATTCGGGAGTCCCGACATCCGCGTTGATTATTCATCCCATTGGATTTTCTCTTTCTCTGCAGATTCTGAACGATTTACCTCTTAGGTATAGATGGATATCAAGGAGAGATCGAAATAAGGAATAAAGATCTCCCGCTAGTCCTCGCCATTTCCGCCGGGGCGACTTTTTTTTGTGAAGTCTTGGCATGCACATTCATGACTCCCACGCAATCCACAACCGTCGGCCATCAAGGCAATGAACCAGTCATCTTCCCAGAACTCATTATCCATGGATTCTGCGATATGGAGAGGACAGCACCTGAGGGTGGGTTTCGCTTATCGTCCCGAGTTCCACTATTCCGGTGGACTCCGGTTTGGGGGGAACCCAGCATTGCTGACGGCCATATGACATCTATCTAGGCTTGTGAGATGTGCCATCGAAAAAAGACCAAGTGTGAGGTTCAAGGGTCTAATTCAATATGTATACAATGCATGCGCCGTAATACGCGTTGTATCTTTCCGGTCCAGCATGAAAAGCGGGATGATTACCAAAGGTACAGTGATATCGATGTCCATTACCATTCCCGATCTCATGTTCATCGATCATGACTAATTCAATCACAGTAATGGCGAGTACGTCAAGTCTTTGAAAGACCGCCTCGTCAGGGTTGAGTCGTTGTTGAGGACGGCAGGCATCTTGCAAGAGAGCGATATGAGCCAAGACGACCTTTCCGATGAGGATGATGACGGACTATTTAGTCAAGACCCCTCATCTACTTCCAGTCCAAAGTCAGATTTCGGGTCGTCTCTTCGTTCAAAGGGTGGCTTCATCGAGGGTACACCCATCTTCCCGGCGGACCAAAGAGACGATTCTCGATATTTCGGTGAGTACGGTTGATATGATGCAAGACCGCCGAGACTAACTCAACGCACAGGGACATCGTGCTCACTGTCAATTCTATCGCGAACAGGTATAGAGTGGATTAAGAGCAAAACAGGCGATGTCAGCTTCTTGCGGATCATATCTCCTGAATCCATCCATGAAAACCCGTGGAATCAATGGCGACCAGATGTGTTCCACGATCTGTTTGCCTCGAAAGTTTTTAAGCCTTTGCCCTCCAGGTCGGAGGTATTCTCTCTTATGAAAGATTTTTTCCGGACGGCCAACCGTCTGTTTCCTATCTATCTTGAATCATCATTCATGAAAATGGTTGAATGGCAATATACGCAGCAAACCTGTGATGACGCTGCCCGTTGGGCCAACATCAACATGGTAATCTGCTTGGCATACGAATATCGATCCTCGAATAGCTCCAAGTCAGAAAAAGACAAGGAAAAATCCGAGTTATACTTCAAAAACGCCATGTCGGTTTTCACGGAATTAGCCTTAAAACGCACCGATCTACTAAGTATACAGGCTTTGATTAGCATGGTACGTCTCCTGCACCCTTGGCTCTTATGAAAGCATCTAACAATTTGCAAAGGCGTTCTTCCTTCGGGGGAATTCTGGAACCCAATCAGCTCTGCCACTCATCACTGCGGCTATGCGGTCCGGTCACCGAATGGGGCTTCATCGAGATATTGCGAGGCCGGAACTTAGTCCGGCTGAGCAAGAGGAGAGAAGGCGTGTTTTTTGGGTTGCGTTTGTCATTGATCAAAGGTAAGAGAAGCCCATTTAAACCTCGTCTCAAGTACTAAAAAGGATGTTCTAGTACATGTCTAAGAATTGGAAACGCCCCATCACAACATCAAGATGATTTCGATGTCCCTCTTCCTGAAGAACTGGAAAGCGATAAGCATGGTGAAACCGCAAGCAACATTCCATTCTTCCGCGAACTCTGTCGGATGTCGCTTATAAAGAGCCACATCTACAGTCGATTGTATTCTGTTACGGCATTAGAAAAGCCCCCCGTTGAAATTTACAAGACGGTTAAAGAACTATATGCAGAACTTGAACAATGGAAACGCGAATCCCCATCTCTCGCTGAACCGGCAATGAAACCCACCGAACGCGACTTCCTGTTTGGCTTTGCTTCTATTGGTCTCCATTTTGTCTATCACAATGCTGTGATCATGATTCACCGGGTACCTATCTTTCTTAACTACATGATAACAGCCAGAAAGGAACCAGAGAAGGTCCAGTCGATCAGCAAAGCACATGCCTCGAGATCAGCAGCCATTGGTGCACAGGCTGCCCGAGATACCTTGAAGGTTGTCAATAACATGCCATGGGGAGACATCGCATGGACCTGGTAAGTACCACAGCCTGTCTATATCAGTTTCATTTCTCACACTCAAACCTCAGGT
Organism: Penicillium sp. BW_162_3FA; assembly: GCA_008931945.1. Lineage (NCBI taxonomy): Eukaryota > Fungi > Ascomycota > Eurotiomycetes > Eurotiales > Aspergillaceae > Penicillium > Penicillium sp. BW_162_3FA. The sequence goes on from MUGJ01000059.1 coordinate 444,261, forward strand.
CATTATTATACTACGTCTTCCTGGCAGCATCAACATTATTCTCAAATATCCTACGGGATACTCGCCATTCAAGAGTGCGAGAAGACCTTCAATCCCTCAACATGGTCGCAGCATTCTTCGCAACTCTCGCCCCAGGCGAAGGACCAAATAATTACGCTGGCTTCATGGCCCGAATGAGCGCGACCCTCGAACGCATCGCCAAAGTCGCCATCGAGAAAGATGAGAAAAGAGCCCGCGCCCCAGACGAAGAAGACCAAGAATATAAACCACCAGGAGCCAAAAGGCACACCTCTCGAACACAGCCAGCACCACAGCACCAAAGGCAGCACCGACGGCCCACAACCCTCCGCACAACAATGACCCCCGCCACAGCTCCCAAGTATCCAACATCAAGCACCGCCAACCCCAACAGGATGGACATCAGCATCCCCGAAACCCTAGAAGGCCTTCCGCCAATCAATTCCTCGGGCTACGTCGTCCCCATGAGCCCATTACCAGGCCCAGGGGACAGCAGCCAACCCCCAATCCAAACCCCATATCTCGCCAATCAACCCAACACATACTCACCTTCAGCCGCATTCCTCCACGAAGCAGGCGACAACACCTTCCGCGGACCACAAATTCCATCCTGGCAACTATCCCAAGACTTTTCCACACCCACAGCTCAACCCCAACCCCAAGCCCCAGGGTCATCAGGCATGACCCCCAACGCCATAAACTCCATCAACTCCCCAGACTCCTTCAGCAGCACTGCCAACTCAATCCCCGATTTCTTCCAGTACCCAATGTCCGGTGACTGGGGCCACGGCGAGAATATCTTCGGCGGACTCTTCCCAGAATACAATTTCCCGCCTCCCATTCCAACGGGCACTCAGTCTGCCAATGCATATCCTTCCATGCCGATTCTATCGGCTGAGTCGTTTATTCATGGTGCGCCTGCTATTGATGGCCAGACAGCTCAGGCTGGTGGCTTCGATCCTCAGAGTCTGGGGTATGGCTATGCACCGCAGGGTCAGGAAGATCCGAATCAGCCCCCTGATTCGGTCTGGCCTAATGGGTTTTTGGGGTTGTTTTAGGGATGGGTTAATCGGGGTCTTTTTTTTTCGAATTTGTTCTTGTTCTTGTTAGCGTTGTCGTTGCCTTTTTCCTAAGCACAACCTCTCTACTATTCTTCTTTGTATATGCATTAGCCAGGATTAACGAGTGTTCATGTAGCCACTATTAGTGTGGTATAATATAAATAGATTTCAGCTTTGGGGGATTTCATGTCCACGGGTGTTAGTGAAGAAGGATAGGTTGTCGGCAAGTCCGCATTTTTCACTTGACTGTGTCGTGTCACAGGGAGAATGAGTCTTATGAGATAGTGAGATAATCTAAGATTCTGACTTGAATAGGAAATCAAGGATAGAAAACAAATTATCAATCAGTGGATATGAAAATGAAGACTTAGGTAATGAAAAAACGCCCAGCCAGATCCCAATGTCAAGATATCTCATTGTCCCGCGCCATTGAACCCAAGAAGGGCATAAAAAAATATCCTCCTGCGCCTTCCATCCCAAATGCAGACCCAACCCGTCCAATAACCCAAATCATAAAAAAGCAAATATTCGAGAACTAAAACACAGATCCCGTGAGCGTGCGCACCGCCTTGCACCACACGCCGTTTCCTAGCTGAACATCACCGTCCTTATCCCGACCAAGGCCTTGGCCGAGAATGCTTTGCAACTCCTTGTCTGGAAGGCCGGACTTGTTGCCTGTTCCGAAACCATAGACCTTCGTCGCCAGAACATCAATATCAAAGTCCAGGAAACCGATAGTGTTCTCTGCATTGGTTTTATCAATGCGGGTACGGACAGTGAAGTCAACATCGATTCTCTTGGCACTGCTGTTCTTTGAGGCAGCGCCTTTACGGCCAGGTGTGGAGACTGGGGCGTTGCCGAGGAGCGTGCAGCGTGTGCGTAGAGAAAGAGAGCCTTGATTGGGCTTAGATAGGGTGAGGCGGGTGACACCACAGAATTCCAGCATGCGTGCTTCATTTTCCAGACCAGCCGTGCGGTCCCATGCACTAGAGATGAACCGCAAGAGCTGCTTGGGTGCGACAGTGGATTGCTGGATGGTAGCCAGGTGGTGCTGTAGCGAGTGGAGGACCAAAGATGCAATGGGAGAAATGTTGGCATTCTTTTGGGAAGTCAGTTCCATTGGGTAGTTCTTTCCCTCGTCCTGGCCTCTGTTTTTGGAGGCGAAAGCTCCAGGATAGAACTCTAGTTGGAGCTGGTCCCGGTAAGCCATCTTCAATAAGGGGCCCTCGGCATCTGAAGGAGATGAGGCCGAAACGATCGACCAGCCGGTTTGTTGTTGAATTCGTTGGACGGATCCTAGTTTTCCCAAGTCAGTATGCATCCACAGAAAAGGGCCCCATAAGGGAGGTGAGGGGGGAAGCTCACCCTTCAAATCGTTGATCTCCCGGGCACTCCAGCCACGGCACTCCTCCTTCACACGCTCGGCCTCCTGGATTTGAGCGAGGAATTCATCCCGCATTTCGGCCCCAGTCTCGATGAAAGTCGTCTTCTCCTGGACTTCCTTCTGCAACTTCTCAAGTTCCCGTCTCTTGGTTGCAATTTCGGAATCCACCTCAGACAGCTTGCTGCGTGTACTACGCAGCTCATCTTGATCACAGTTCTCCATCTCCTCCACCAACTGTTGTAGGTTTGTTGCCTCTTGCTCGAGAGAGCCATGTTTCTCCACAAGTAGCGGCACGTTCCTGTTAAGCAACTCTTCTCGTTCAGATAGCAGATCGTCGTCTGCTTTCATTTCCTCCACGTGGCGGATGAGTCCTTCCTTCAAACCCTCAAGCAACTTCATCCGCCATTCGTACCATGTAGCCTTACTCAGCAGACGGGCATGGGTCTTGACATTTCGGAATTGATTGTCCATGATGACTCGGATATCTGGTGGAGCGGTGACATACTCATTGAAGAGAGCTGGATTCTCGGCATATGTTTCTGCCTCGATAGAGCGGATCACTTGCCGACCTTCAGAAATATAAGATTTCAACTCCCGACATGACTAGAGACAGTGTGAGCAAAAACAAGAGTATCCGGTACAACAAAACTTACATGCTGGTACAGTTCAAGCATTGGCACTGTGCAAAAGCCAGCTGCCACACAATCGTCGAATGTTATAGAGCCTGGTTTAGGCATGTTCTCACCAGAGGGCCGTGTCAACTTCTTGGTGGCACTGCCAGGGGCAGTTGTGTGTCGTCTTTTTGTCGTAGTAAGTTCCATGAAATGAATATTAGTCATTTTCAGGAAGTCCTGCAACTGAATAGGCTCGATTTCCTCAGAGGATTCTTCGACAGGGGTATTCTCTTCTTCCTCTGGTTGTTGAGGGTCAGAAGCAATATGAAGAGCATCGATACCATGCTTGAGAGGAGTTGTGGAGGTCTGGGAAGCACTCCGTGGTTGCTGGGAAGGCGTGATGCTGCCCTTGGGGGGCGATGAGCTAGCAGCTCTACGGACGGGTGAAAGCATCGACCGACGGACATTGCCTTCCCTGAACATCGGTGTTGGCAACTTAACACCTTTGACTGGGCTGACATTGTGGCCACGCAGTCGCTTGGGCGAATTCTCCACTTCATCTTCATCCAAGTCCAGCTCGACCGGGCGCTTGCCCAAAACCCCGCGAGCAGCCCCAACATGGAGACTCTTACGGCTGCCAATCCTAGTCTTTTTCGGGCTCATATTTGAAATCATATCCTTCAAGCTCGGGGTTACTTCCCGATCTGACTGCAAGCCCGTGATATGGCCATCCTCTCGAAGTTCCTCTTCTTCGCGATCACGTTCTTCCTCGGCCTGCAGTTGCAGAGGATCCTCAAAACGTACACCGGATCGGGGCTGCTCTTGCGGAACAAATTTGGGCGTACTATCTCCTAGCGACTGGCGCCTGTCAAGTAATGCCGCCACGCGAGGGGATCCAAGACCTTCTTTGTCAATTCCTAGGCCAGAAGAGCGACGGCCCTCACGTGGTTGTAGTTTGAAGAGCGGGGTCGACTCTCCTGTTGCTATGTTATGCTCGAACAGGCTTTGGCGTAGAGACTTGCGCTTATCTGCTGATTGCTGAAGCTCGGGCTGGAAGAGCTTCTTTGGTGAAGCACTTCTAAAAGTAACATTGCTGGAGGGAGGTGTCTTGCTTGGGGTGGTAGGTTTCGTTTGGGGGGTGGACTGTTTGGGCGGAGTCAATGGCTTCGTGTGTGGTAATCGTTGCCGGCTTGCCGATTCTGGCGTGCCCGACGATCCTGGGGTGGAGCTACGCCGGGGAGGTCTAGCCCGCACGGTTGCCAAACTGGGGCTCCCGTTTTCGGATGCAACAGCAGCAATTTGATAACGCAGAGGTGATTTAGCGGGGGACTTGGCAGGTGACTGCCGAACGTTGTCTTGGAAAGGCGAGCTAGCGAGCTGACCCGAGTCTGTTTCGAGCTCCATCATCATCTTCGCGTGCACTTTGTCGTTGGCTTCAATTCCTGACTGCAGGATACCACCAATCGCACCAGTCATCTCCATGTCCATGCCACCGTCAGACTCATTGTCTTGATCGAAGTTCATCTGATCAGAGTTGGAGGCCTGAATACGTTGGTTGCCCAAGATTTTGCCAACGGCCGAAGTGAATTCCATTGTCATCCCTTCATCTTCGTCACCAATCTCAGAAAACTTTGATGGCGAATCCTCCTGGGTGATGCCGCCGACGACATTGGTCATCTCCATGGTTTGATCTCCGTAGTTGGATTCTTCTGCCACAGACTGGCGACGAGCCGTGCTCTGGCGACGGCCGGGAGACTTTCCAAGGATGCGTCCTACGGCATTGGTCACGTCCATGCTAAGATCTTCGTCCTCGTCGATATCATCTGATTCTGGCAAGCCTTGAGCAGTAGCATCCTTAGATGGGTCAACGTTCTCATCATCATGCCGTGCGCTAATATCTCCCCAATCGAAGCTTTGTCTTTGGCCCTTTTTGATCCACGGCTGGAAAGCACCAGTTATTTCTTGATCCGCAATTTCCATTGACATCTCTCCGTCCTCGTCTTCGTCAAGTTCGGTACCTGCTTCCTGTGCAGCCTGGCGCAGTGCTTCGTTGAGTCTGGCACTAGAGCTTGAGCTAGAAGTTGCGTCTGATTGGACGCTCATCCCTGAGCGCGCGGTCATATCATCCATGCTCATTGCAGTGCTCTCAGCATCAAATCCATCGTCGGAGTCTGAAGAATCGCCGTCGTCCTCTTCTCCGGCCAGGCTTTGGGCGCCGGTGTCTTCGCTCCCTTCCGAGCTTCCGCTGAACGGGCTAGAAGATAAATCCTGGTCGCCACCCCCAGATGATGGGCGATCTCTTATCTGATCCAGATCTTGTGTTCGGACAGGGGAGAATCCGAATTCCGACTCCGCTGGCGAAGATGGAGCATCTTTGGTGGGTGAGATAGGGGCGGGTTGGTTCTGGGAGTTTGCGGCAGCAGATGCGCGTCTTGTTGAGTTCGCGGCAGAGGAGGAGGTTGAGTCGTCCGGGATTTCCACCACGTTCCAGGTGTGTAGGGTTGCCTCGGGAGCAAAGGATACTCGGCGATTTGCTGTATAGATGTGTCAATATTCACTTCCATTACAAATTTGAATGAGCACACGAACCCATCGATTTCCTCCGCGCCGCTCGTTTCTCTAGGATATTCTGTCGTTCACGATCTTTGCGCTCCTGTTCATCACGCTCCTTGGTAGCAGCCATCTCCTCACGGATGGCAGAAGTCGCATTAAATGTATCGAACGGGTTCGCCGTGTCGTCATTGTCATTATCTGTCGTTGGAGGTCCTGGTGTTGCTTCAGAGTCAATCAAGAGACCCTCTTTCCCTTGGTCCTTTTGGCTCTGTCCGTCCATCGTGCCGTCATGGGTCTGCTGTTTACTACGAGCTGGTGTACGTCGGCGCGTTTCCTCGAATGACGGGATGTTTCGCACTGGAGAGACAGGGACGGTAGGTTTGAGGATGGACTTTAGTGGGAAAGAAGCTGTAGACTATGGATGTTTGAGTCAGAATTGTTCTGCATATGCGCGCGTGGTGTTCTGTTGGTAGCTACCTGGCGGCGATTGCCGTTAGAATTCTGAAGGGCATCAAGCCCACCGGGGCCCAAACTCTTACTCCGAGACTTCTTATCCTTCATAGCAGACTTTGTGTTATTCGAAAATGGCTGGGCTGCACCAATCTCCGTTGTCGCATTCTCCTTGTCCAAACCAGACGTCATCCGAGACCGCGGTACATGAGCGATAGACCGACGAGATCGTGGCTGTCGCAAAGCCGCGGAATCGGGTCGAGTTGACATTTTCGGCGGTCGAATGGGCGCATCCACAGATCAATTCAAGATCGCATATTCCATAAATCCGAACGTTAAGATCTCTAGATCAAACAGGACTGAGCCTGTAATCTGCTCCTATCGCACCTGCCCAAAGCGCGTTGCCTCCGCAATCACGTGATGTAAACAAAAATGCAGAGCCCTAACCCCAATTAGCCTAGTCCCGATCGGGACTAGTGTCGCACACTACGAATTACCAAAGATTCCGACGGGCAACGAATCTTCCTCATCTTCGACAGCCGCCAACCCGACCTTTCTTCGACACCGCTTCCTCGTCGAACAACACCGCAAAAATGGCCACCGAGTTGACCGTCCAGTCGGAGCGCGCTTTCCAGAAGCAGCCTCACATCTTCCTTAACACCAAGGCTAAGGCTTCCTCCAAGAAGACTGCCCAGGGCCGCCGCTGGTACAAGGATGTCGGTCTCGGTTTCCGTACCCCCAAGACCGCCATTGAGGGAACCTACATCGGTATGCACGACCTCCGTTGAGTTTTTATTCGAAATCTGGTGGCGGAATATATGGGTGGGTGGTCTTTTCAAGGATACAAAGGGCGAATGGAGGATCGCATGGAGCAATTGAGGGGCCTGGAATCTCTGTCGTTTCCCTCTCTCGCCAATATTCGCATTCGATACTCCAACTCTCGAACCTCGAAAAGACCACTCATGCCAGAAGAATTGCCTGCGATCACCGAATTCTTCATGTGTCAGATTGCTCATTTTTGAACTTTTACAGACAAGAAGTGCCCCTTCACCTCCCAGGTGTCCATCCGTGGCCGTGTCCTCGTCGGCAAAGTCGGTAAGTTGAATCAGAACTGTCTTTTTACAAGGCAAGACGATTTCCTAACGAATTATGTACAGTCTCCACCAAGATGCACCGTACCCTCGTGATCCGCCGCGAATACCTGCACTACGTCCCCAAGTACAACCGTTACGAGCGCCGCCACAAGAACCTGTCTGCCCACGTCTCCCCCGCTTTCCGTGTTGAGGAGGGTGACCTTGTTACCGTCGGCCAGTGCCGTCCTCTCAGCAAGACTGTACGTTCATCTAGTCATCCATGTCAATTTTCGCCACTGTTGGCAGTCTGCAAAACCACGCTCTATTGCACTACTACAACACATCGAATTTTGGCTCGTTATATTGTTTTGCGATGAAATTGATAACTAACCCATATTTCTATAGGTTCGCTTCAACGTGTTGAAGGTTCACGCCAAGACCTCCCGCGCTGTCAAGTCTTTCTCCAAGTTCTAGGTTAATAAACCGGGTGTTTTGAAGGCGAAGGAAGCGGTATGGACTGGATATACGGGAAGTTCTTGGATGGGGGTCGGGATAGTTTATGAGTTTCCATGTCCCAGATACCTCGCTGATGAATGTGTATCCACGCAAAAATCAAAATGATTTGTTCGGCCCTCCTGTGATGGAAACTGTACAACAACTCTGGTACAAGGCAAGATTGACCATGCATGGCAATCTGGACGGAGCCTCTCAATGCGCATCTCGAGTTATCTTCTCGCTCTTATAAGTCTAACATTGATACAGTAGGACCCTCGTATATGTTTTCTATGGAAATGGCAAACCACATACTGAGGGGAAGGGTTGTTCAGATGTCTGTAGGCTTGGTTTTGATCGTACCAACTGGTCTATCCATGGATATATTGTGTAGGATGTGGACAGCCCTGAAATGCCCGTGCTGTGGTGTATGTAATACAAATCACGTGCCTGTCTCCTCCCAGCATTTCTTCCCAAAAGCGTAGGCGGTATAATTCTGCCAGAAAGTGAGGTTATAATGAACTGTTCGGTGTTCCTATCGCCCTTCGGGGCATATGGTCAAATGAAAATATACAGAGAAGATTAGCATGGCCCCTGCACTAAGGATGACACGCTCAATCAAAGAGAAGCTCCCTAATTTTTTTTTTCTTTTCACATTTGATATTGAAGGTATAAATATGTGGTGCAAATACCTAGGTATGATTGGTGGTGCTGGATTAGTAAGTCACGTGCCATCGGCCAATGGCGTCGTGGGTTCGAGACCCGCTCCGCGCGAAATAGCGGTCCTTAACCAACCACAGCCGAGTATCTTCTATCATTTTGGGCATTTATTGGACTACCTAGGTAGCCAGGGTGCATCATATCCATGGATCTATTTACTCCTCTCGATGCCCAGGAAGGTAAAATCTGGATATGCCCACTTCATTTGCTTTATTCGTGAATGCACATACTAGGTACATACCTACAGGTGTCGTAGATAATTCTTACAGGCATTACATATGTTTAAGCAAACAGCGTTGTCACAACGTTTTCATTCAACTAATATCACACAGGCATATTGACATATTGACATATTAGGGCTTCCTCATCTTCACATGGCTGTGCAAAACAAAGATTGTTCAATGTTCTCTTCCACGCCAAGCATAGATTTTCTCTTCGTGGCATTTCGCATATCATTCTGTCAGTTTTCATGATGGGCCCAATTTCGGACTTTCTCAAAAAAGTCCATATCCGTATGACCATTTAGGACAAGACTGTTGGTGGTCCTTTGTCCAGATTGCAATGGGATCCTTCCCCTGGTTTTCGTGGGCGTGTCGGGGTACATATATTCATCGTCGGACGGCCAGTCCCGTTGCAATGCCCGCTGAGAACTAGTATCCTCGTTATCCGAGCTGAAGTCAATTACCTCTTGATGATGTACCGGTCCCGAGGAGGGTTCGGGGACATCGTTTTCAGGGAACATCCCACTAGACAGCGTCTCATGTGTTGAGAAATTTCCATCATCTGATGTTTCGGTCATGTCGCAAATTGTCATAGACTGAGACTCGTCCATGTATTCCGACTCTGATGTCACTCCCGACTCTTGGTCGGTCTCGGGCGGTTCATAGTCTACATCAGAAACACAGTCAGATGGAAATGGCATATTTCGGGAAGTTTTCACGGGCGTCTTTCGGGGTGTGGGCCATGGAACCTCACTTTCAGAATCTGACAATTCCTCGGACAGGTAAGGTGGCGCACTTTGAAGACCACTATGAAACAGAGCGGTCTCTTTCGCATATCTCCAACCCCATGATTTAGCAAATCTAGAGGCTATGTTGTCCCAGTGGATCGTTGGGACTTCAAGAAGAGTCAATAACTTTCCAAATGTTCGACCGGACTGAAAAGACGACTTTCTTTTTGCCGCCAGCATGTCTCGCAACTCCGTACTGCAGCGTAGAAAGCTACGGATAAGGGTGGTTTGCATCAAGCGAGCGATATCGGCGTGGGACTGTACGATTTGCTCGAAACTTGTGATTTCCACGCTGAAAGCAATTGCCTCAAGTGGGATACGGCCCCAGATGAGGTACTCTCCATACCCTTTCCAGCTGTAGGTGAAAGTCCTAGTCCGAATCGCAAGCGGGTGGGCATAGAATACTTTTGTTTCTAGCTTCGAGGTGTCAATGACGGTCAACATGGCACCGTTTTGATTAGCAATGGCACGGTGAAGTGGTGCCAAAGGAGAATGGGAGGTGGAAATTAAGGGCGTTTTGACCTTTCTCTTGGTGACATGGTTTCGAAAGAAGCTCTCGAAACGGTCCCCGGAGATGTCTTCAGGGTCGAACAGTTCACCGTTGCAGAAAAGCCCGGCTAGGAAAACGGTCTTCGAGTTGACTCCTTGCGAGTCACGGTTTGACCACCGAAACAGCAACGGTGGCATTTTGTCGGCGGGAACTCCTTTCATGGCCAGCTCATGGTCGTGGTGATAATCTTGCTGGCCATGATGCGGGTCGCTGCAGCCTTGGTATTCTTGCTGTTGATCTGGCTGTTGGTCTTGGGGATAATCCTGTTGGCCCCAATCTTGGTGCTCTTGGTGCCGATGCTGGGACTGGTTTTCGTCGGGGATTTCGCGTTGGTCAAGATGAGTATGCTGGGTCTCGTCATTGGGGCCATCTGTCTCATCAATTGCCACCCCATGCTCGCACCAGATACACGTCTTGCCATGACTGGTAACAACAGCCTCATTGTTTTCCGAAGGGTTGATATGTCCCGGCTCGTCGGCCCATTCCTGACTCTGGTCGACACTCATTGTAATACTCTCACTTGTTTGGTCATCACTTTCGGCAAAATAATGGCTCCTTTCCTCGGCTCTTCGCTGGTGCAGTGGAAATGATATGGGGCGGGGGGTCTGCGGGGGGGAATCAGTTCTCAGTCCCAAGGTCGGTGGCACTCGCGTGCCCCATTGAGCAGTGTCGATGTCATCCTCTGGCTTCTCGATAAGAGGGAGATGTAGGGTCGATGCTGTGGACTTGATGCGTTGGATGACGTCCTTCCATTCTCCGTCCATGTTGAACTCGGTGTTCCGATGGACATGCGACCAGATAAGATCGCCAGTGTTTCTCATCCAGTTCCACTGTGCGTGGAGCGTTTTACCTGGAACAAATCGATGGATTCCACGTTTTCTCAGATTGTCGCGGAACATCGAGAAGAAGATCTCCTCTTTCTGTTTCTTGTTGCATCGGAAAAACCGGTACAGACAACAAAGAGCTTGCCGCATTGGAACGTCCCATCTTAGCTTGGGCCTTTTTCTCTCCATTTTGAATGTGAGATGAGGGCAGGGGCAATGTCTCAGAGCAGCCTCAAAACTGTGGGAGGGAATGTGGAGGGAACGTGTGTGAAGGATGGCGGCTTGTTCAAGATGACCGAGGACTTGACAAGAAGTGAGGGAATGTTACAAGGATGGGAAGAAGAGAGGAGAGGGAAGCAGAGTAAGAGAAGGTTACAACAAACGAGAAAGAAATTCAGGTAATCTTGGAGCTTAGACTTGGAAGAGAAGAGAGAAATCTCCAGCTCGTCCCTCGAACATTTTGGGAGTATACATACTATGCTCGGTCCCTTGTATGCGACTATATCTTCTTCCAAGAAGCTAATAAAGAGCAAAGCCAACTTACTATATGTAGCCTAGAAAGAGATCTGATCATATTTTGTATCTCTCTTCAAAAATTACTCTCATGTTGGGATACGGTAGAAGTTGGAGATCTCACTGTTCCAGGTACACATTCTGCCCATCTCGGGCTGACCAGGCAAATATGTACAAGATAACTGTTTCCTACCAAAAGAATAAGCACTTATATACGATTACCCTGAGAATCATAATTTTATAGACCTTCCAGGGTTGGTTTTAGCTTATGACTGGCTTGGTTCTAGCATACCTATGTAGGTATCACCAAGTGGAGTATCACATATATAGTTCCAGTATGCAGCCCTAGATCTACCTCAAGGTATTAGTATGTAGTCTTCTACTTGCCTAGTGAGTCCGACTGTATTTTGGCCAGAACATCCTACTCTTTTCTCTTTCTGTCCAATCAAGATTTTAGTAAAAAAAAAAACACACAAAAAAAAACAATGAAATATTGCTTTGTCGTGTACGGGCAACTAAGCATGCCACCTTTGACTTAATTATTATTGGTTTATACTACCTGTCTGCCTTTATCACCGCATTCTCAAAGCATATACTAGTTGATGAATTTCTCTTCATTTGCACAGGAATAGTGGATCCCTTATGCGACCTTGTTATCTCTTTCCAGTGGTCTTTTTAGATATTCTTTTAAATGTCTTTTTTCATGTGTACACGAAGGCGGTAAAAAAGCATATTCTGTAGAAGAGACCTTTCCATATAACTATAATCTTTGACCTTTGATACATTGTCGACTTCTATTATATGCTTCAATTTGACATACTTTTCATGGAGTCTAAAATAATAAAATGAAATTGGTTCAATATAGTACAAAATGTCTACAGGGCGTACAGTAGTTGATTATCGACTACCTAGGTAAATTACTGCTGGCAATATGAACCACTAATAATAATTAAGTCAAAGGTGGCATATTTAGTCGCCCGTAGTCGTGTTTCCCTCAATTATGCAAAGCACCTAAATGGATGTTACAAGATTTCAATAATATTGCCAATAACAGATATACTTATGAGATTGTCATCTAGCTATAGTCTGTATTGCCTATAAACCTCTATATATGAACTGATATGTTAGTTCGATCTAAGTATATAATTATATAGTTAGTATACTCATATACTCCCCCGTGCACACGCGGAACTCTCAACCCGCGCTAGTCTCGATTTGGGTTACCTCTAGGAACATGCACTCCGCCCCAACTCCCTTTGCCCTCACCCTTGAGATTATCCTATTTGCTATCCTTATCCCTCAATTTACTTTTCAGTCCATATCACCTCTGTGGTTTTTACTTCTCGCCAATCCCTAATCCGGCCGTTCCGATCGGACTTTGGCCCCTCGCCCCTAGAAACCCACCCACTTTCCCCAGGCTTACAGCATGGCTCAATGAGCCACGTCATGAACGATACGCATGATTGAAGGTTTTCTCGGACACTACAAGGGCATTGATTCTTGGAGCAGGCTCTCCAGTCTTTTCCCACTGTCTTCTGACAGACTTGCATTCTCCTGAGCCATTGAGAAGTTGGGCACCGATTCGCGACTTTCACAGACAACATGCCCGGAGGATTTGAGAAGTCAGTAAAAGGGGCCACGAAGCTCAAGGTCAGTTTGAATGTTGAGCTTATTGTTTTCTATATGCGACAATTATTAATTATTTGGCGTGAACAGCTTGCGGCCCCTAAATCCAAATACATAGAGAACATCCTTGTGGCGACTCATACCGGCGAGGCAGGAGTCGCAGAGGTATTCCGAACCCTCCAAATACGACTGCGAGACTCGGCATGGACCATTGTTTTTAAGGCGCTCATCGTCCTCCATCTCATGATCCGAGAGGGCCAACTGGATGCTGCGCTGGGATACTTATCCGATAACCCGAAGAAGATCGCGCCCAGCAATTTCTCTGAAGGTTAGACCAAGAGTTACCTCATAGGGATATGAGCGCATCTTACTGACTGTTTTTACAGCCCAATCGCAGGGACATAATATCCGACGGTATGCCGAATACCTAATCACGCGTGCCAAGGCGTTTGAGGCCTGCAAGACGGATCATGTACGAAGCGGACCAGGACGGCTGAAGAGGATAGGTGTGGAGAAAGGACTATTGAGGGAGACGGAAATTGTACAGAAGCAAATTCGTGTGTTACTGCGCTGTGATGTAGGTGAATTCCGAAATTGGGCCTTCTTTTGGTGACTGACAGTGTATAGCTATTGACTGATGAGCCCGAGAACGAGATCAGTCTGACCGCGTTCCGTCTTCTCACGCTTGATCTATTGACTTTATATTCAGTCATGAATGAGGGCACGATCAATGTTTTAGGTAAGTAGGCAGCCCCTCTATTGATCGGCGTTGGTCTAACCTTGAACCCCCAATAGAACACTACTTTGAGATGTCGCGGCCGGATAGTGTACGTGCCCTGGCAATCTATAAGACGTTCACGAAACAAACGGAAGAAGTGGTCCAGTTCTTGGGAGTGGCTAGACATTTCCAATCTGCTACTCGCTTGGAAATCCCGAAGCTCAAGCATGCCTCCACAGATCTGGCGCGCCTTCTTGAGGATGATCTCAACGATCCTGATTTCGATCTTCGCCGACGGGAGTACTTGGCCAAGAAAGGTGTACGCGTTCCGCCGAGCATGGAAGCCAGTGCGAGCGCAGATGTATCAAAGCCAATGCCGAACACACCGATGTCGAACCCGCCGGCGTCAAACCAACCCAAGCAGGCCGAACAACCGAAGCCACCACCTGTGGACCTGATCGACTTTTTTGATTCAATTGAGCAGAACCAACAGCCACTGGGGCAACAGAACCCAGTGCAGTATCAGCAAACAGGGTTCCAACAGCAGTCACAGCAACCATTTTATCCCCAGCAGACTGGCTTCCAGCAACAGCCCCAGGCGATCCAGCAGCAACCCCAGGCGATTCAACAGCAGCCTTTGGCAACTGGATATGCCCAGCCGACCCAATATGGAGCGCCTTATCAAGCACAGGGCCCAAACAATCCATTTGGGCAGCCGCAGCAGCAGCAACAACAGCCGCCGCCACCACAGCCACTTCAAGCTATGCCAACTGGCGCTGGATTTGGAGGGTACTCTCCCCAGCCGCAGTCGTATGGCTTGCAGTCGCAATTGGCTCCTATTCCGCAGGAAGGAATTGCTGCCTTTCCTCAACAACAACAACAGCAGGCACCTCAATCCTTGCAGCCCCTGCAGCCCCAGCACACCAATCCGTTCCGCCAGTCAATGATGCTCAACACTGCCACGGGCGCTCAGCCACCCGCCGCGCCTCTATCGCGACAAAACACGAACCCATTCGCTAGACGACTATCCTCAGCAAACACGCAATATAATCCCTCAAATGAGCAATTTCAGCCTGCGCAACCCCCGCCGCCCCTTCCTCAGCCACCGCAAGCGCAGCCGATCCAGCCTCAGCGGACGGGGACCAACCCTTTTGCGCGCGCCTCGCCTGCTCCGCAGCAAGGTCTGCAACCCCCCGCAGCTGCCCCCTTGCGGCCTAACCCAACTGGCAGCACCAATCCTTTCCGACAGAGCCAGTTTATCAATCAGCAGACCGGACAAGGTTGGCAAAACAGCGGGCAGAGTGGTACAATGGGTGGATTAGAACAGCTGGACACGATGCCGGTCTTCCCGCGTCCTGGCATGACCTAAATCTATGGGCCCAACACCATTTGCATGGCCTCGGAATGAAACCGACGTCCGTTATTAGATTACCTCCCCGCGACTATCTCATTCGTTCTATCTCACTTGCTCCCCACATCGCCTCCACATTGAGTAGACCACGGGTGTTTCCGTGTGAAACTAGCTCTTTGATCTTACCAATATCGTATGTTCTATATTGTAGATCTCAAATCATGTACGCAATCACCTTAGGAAGCGCTTCAAATCAGGTACTTGTACTCCAAGAAACAAGATTGTAACAAGAAGATCAAGGCCAGGATCATCCACATAGTTTGAAACTTTTAGTTGCACAGCCTCGGGCTTATACGACGCCCACTATAACAGATTCAAGGCTAGTGCTGAACGGGGAAAATTCTTGACTCAACGTCTACGGCTTTGTAGCCGTTGGAAATATTTCGTCATGACCTCACAGGGGGGCCACAATGCAGATCATCTATACATAGGGTTATCCGTATATTTGGGGTGTTTCATGAATAATACTAAAGTGCATTATTCGAGATGATCATATTGGATCACGATGTCGAGGTCTTCCTGTAGACATGTGTTATCACTCTTTTTTAACACCACATGACCTCAGAAAGAACAACCTCGGTGAATAATCCCATGTCTCCAAGGTCAAGTGGATATTGGGAACTTCCAAGGTTGGGATTGTTGTAGCCCTGGAAAAAGGGGGGATTATTGTGATATCGACGAGAACAAAAGAAATCATTAATTTCCCTAAGTGGCCTAAATGCTTTCCCCTTAAAACATCTTAAAATAAACCTGTCGAATACCACTAGAGCTCTTAGCGGGGCCGATGATTCTGCAATGTGAAGAATCCAAATTTCTTGTGATTTCTACCCCGCCGGTCCGGAAAGGAAGTTTGTCCTCTTCTAAATCCCTCCCTTCTTCTAGGCAATGCCTCGAACGTCCAGATAAGCTCGATGAATGCCAAGGACCTCTTACCGGGTTACGAGCAGACCTTGCCCGTGCTGTCTCGGCCATCGGCTGCGGCTTGGGCGGCCGATCCGATCCACTCCCCCTATGCAGCTCCCATCCACTTCGATCCCAACTCTGTACAAGCCGTGACCGAAGCACCGACAGCTCCTCCACCAGCACCAGCAGCAGCAGCACCAGCACCACCTCCTCCTCCTCCCACAGCCCCCAGTCGAAAAACAACCACTAGGGTACGCAAACCCCGCAAAAACAACAATGCATCTACGGGGAAATCGACGTTATTCTGGGTCAACAGTGATCAGCAAACGGCAGCGGCAGGCACAACGGATGAAACCCTAAAGCGGATCCGGTCCCATGTTATGTCCGAGCATAATCGCAAGAAGCGAATGGAGAGTACAGAACAGTACAATAAGAGCAAATGGAAGCACTCGTCTTATCAGCCCCCGACGACGAACCCCGGGGCACTCGTACCCGCTCAGCCTACCCGTCCGTCTATTAGCTCGTCTGCCAGCTTATCCGGCAGTCAAATCTCGGAGGAACAAGAGCTAGAACAGGCCGAAGAGCTTGTTACATCAACAGCTGTGGGATACCCTGCTATGCAAGCCGCATCATGGGATGACTGTAGCTTTGGTGGGACGATGGCCTACCCCGCTGGACTATCTGCATGGTCTTACGTGGGACAAGGAGCTAATGATCCTTTTAATACTGGGCATACACAGCTTACAGATAGAATGATGCGACATCTGCGAGTCTGTGAGTGATTCTTTCTTTAACCCCCCTCATGATATAGTAGAGGTTGCATACTGACGAAGATATAGTCCTCTGGGATCTGACACAAGAAGCGCATCCATTGCAGACGCGGTATAAGCCCAAGCTGCAGGCGCATTGGGCGTCCTTGATCCAGCGCGACCCGGCCATTCTGCATGCAACAATTTGTATGGCTACTTCCAATGATGCGATGCGTGCAGGCGAGCTACCCATCCGAGATCCCAAACAAAAGCGGAGTCAGTTGGTGATTGACACTTTCCACCACCGTGGTGAGACTATTCGACTGGTCAACGAGGGCCTGTCAGACCCGGTCAAAGCTTCGAGTGATGTTCTGATTGCTGCGGTTTCTACCTTATTGACTATTGAGGTGAGTGTATTTTGCGAAGTCAGGCTTGGGATTCCCGAACCTAATACATGACCGTAGATCGCGTCGGGGAATCCCGATTATCTCAAAATCCATCTGGCAGGCTTGCGGCAGATGATTGCAATGCGAAAGAACTTTGACGATGTTCCTTCAGACGTGCGGTTCCAGATCTCATGGTTGGTATACCCTTTCATCATTAGATACAAAGCTTGCTAACCTCACAATTAGGACTGATATCCGAGTTGCTTGCATGGCCCATGCCAAACCTATATTCCCCTTTGTTCGCTACACCCGCCCAGCGCGCCTCTCTCTCATTCCACCCAACAACGACGTAGCATTACTTTCCACCAGCCTCTTCCCTCTACTCAAAATACCCGGCATCTTCGGCGAAGCCATGCCGCAAATCGTATATGACCTCCTCGAACTATCCTGGTATGCAGAATGGATCAAAGGCAACACCGGGTACAAAGAGTTCAACGAGGAGACCGAGGACTACTTTAACACAGAAGTGCTGCACGTAGAATACCAACTACACACAGACCGATATACAGCAACAGGCCAGGTAAAGGGCGACAACTCCATCGAGGGCTGCACTCGTCTCGCTTTACTGCTATTCCACAACAGCGCCATCTGGAACTTCTATCCAATGGTCGCCCAGTTGCTGCCAAAGCCGATCCAGGCTCTGCACATTGCCCTCGAGGCGACTATCCCCTCGGGCTTATTCGCGCTTTGTCGCGACCTACTCCTCTGGCAGCTTTTCATGGGCGCGGCGTGCAGTCTAACCCTGCCGTCCGAGCGGGCCTTCTTCGTATCTGAACTGGCCAATGCTGCGCGGCTGCAGGGAATCCACTCGTGGCAGGAGGCCCGTTCTATCTTGTTGGGCTTTTTCTATGTTGATCGCATTCACCTGCCTATGCTTCGTCAGATTTGGGATGAGTGTCATTTGCAGGTAGAACCACCGACAGTATGAACTTGGATACTTGGCTCTGCCATAATAGATCGGACTTTGTCAAAGTTGGTTACATACAACCCCTTTTGTCTAGTATATTCTTAGGCTTCGGACTTGCCGTCTTGTTATCAAGCCCATGAGATGAGCGAAGGTATAATGTACATAGTTCTATTCCCAATGATTGACGACTACTCCTCTCTAAACCAGCTGTATAGCCTATCTACCACTTCTCCAAGCCTGGAACTAGATGCACTTTATATGTAAACCGTATTGCTACGCCTCGCTTACACTAGAAGTCTAATGTTATCTTGTACTATCCCTACCTCAAACAGCCAAGATACCAACCCCCCCTTGGCAAGCACAACCAACCACCGAAGCCAAGCACACCATCCCGATCAATTCCGATACATATTTGATCATTCTCGGCATCCAAGCCCATGAATCCACAAAAGATAAGCACGGCATCCCGATATCCGAACAATCTCCGGCTATCTCTGTACGCAACGAAGCTGATACGCTGTAAAAGCCCCCCACCGAGCATGCACCGAGTTTCAGCCGGGTAGTTATCGGCTTTGGCTCGGCGTTGCGCGCTTTTTGATAGATGCAGGTCTCTGCTTCCCAGCTTGCATCATCTTTCTGGGTTATTCCGTTGCGTGTTTTTGTTTTTTGAACTTCGCTTTCTTTCTCTTCACTTTTTGTTCCCTCGTTGATTTAACCAGAGACACACAACACATACTTTCTACAAAAGGAAGTATGTCGGAGAATGTAATGAGCATCCACAACATATGAAGGTCTTGGGGACCCCTGTCAGCTCTGCAGGTCTTAGCTTAGACCAGACCGAGAAATTACCGACATTATATCAGACACCAATCTCCACTCTCGGGCGGCTTGATCCCGGGCAAGGCCAGTCAAGGGTCTGGGTATAATAGGCTCTGGGTGCTGGAAGGGAAAAAAAAGACTCATTTCGGGTGGTATATACATACTTCCATCCCCTTTTACTCGTTTCACTTACTTCTCTCTCCTACTGAAACACACTCTTTTTCCTTCCCAATACAAAACATTGGGCCTTTGCCTTCACTGGATATCACTTCATGAATCACATACCAGGCTATCCATGGCTTGTCGGCCTTCAGGCCTTCCCAGGCCGGAGGGCTTGACTAGCCATGCATATCCTTGGATGGTTGATGACAGATGTGTTCAGTGCAGCATGTTGCTTACGACGTGATGGATGCTTTGTATCTCTGGCTCAACTTGCTTTTGTCAGCTCGCAACAATGACCTGATTTGACTCGCATGCATGGCTACACAAGATGATTGGGTTGGATTTACAATGGCCCAGGCCAACAACAGCAGCCCCCGAACAAGACCAAGCACAGGACAGGAATTCGACATCAAAAGCTCCAGGACAACAGTCTACAAGATGGAATGGACACATTATGAAGAATGTTTGATGAATTAATTACTGAGTCACCAGAAACTCGCAGGTAAAAGAGACTAAATACAGCAAGGAAAAAGAACACCCAGAGAGCACAAGAGATCAACCAAGTGCTCCCGAAAAAATTACAACCAGTATCAACCGACTTTCCAAAACCGAAAAGCGATGACTGGTGGATATTTTTGCAACTGCGCCAGGCATGATGTTCCGTATTGATCATCCATGCACACAGCAACAGTCACAGACGAACAGACAGACCTTCCTCCAAACCGCCAACCGCAACCCAACCGACAACGAGCAAACGAGTCGATGAGCACAAAGCAGCGAACCAGGAGCCTCGGTCTATCTGCAGCCTATACATACAACACTGGGTATCGAAAACATTACAAGCACCAAGCGGGCAGCCCGCATCCCTGTCTCTTTTCCAATAATTTTATTGGAAATAGTCGCTTATGCGAGCTCACGGTCAGTCTTACCACGGCGGACACGGCCAGTGGGGGACCAGGGGAAGTGAGCGACGGGGATGATGAAGAAGCTGTTACTGGTATCGGCGATACCAGCGAGGGCATTGTACCAGGCGGCGAAAGCAGCCAGGAAACCGAAGAAACCACCGGCCTTCTGGACGTTGGCGTTGGGGTGGCCGTCGGGACCGCGCTGCAGGTAGGCAACACCGAGCAGGAGGAAAGTCAGGTCCAGGGTGAAGAACAGCATGAAGAAGGCGACAGTGGACTTCAGAGTGCAGAACAACATGATGGTGGTGAAGATGAACCAGCCCTGTTATGACATTGTCAGCGGGTGATTTCTTCTTACATTGTCTCTTTACAAGAGACAGGGGAGTGACGCAAAAAAACTTACCATCAGGAAAAGACCCATGGAGTCATAGAATTTGGAAGCATCACTGCTTGACTCGCCGAGAGCCTCACCAATCTGGAACCCACCGGGGGTCAAGACGATAGCAAAGGCGATCCAGAAACCACCGTAGGAGGAGAGAGCGGTAGCACCAAAAGTGTTACCGACAGCCATTTCCCTATAAAAAAAAAGCGCGAATTAGCCGCCGAACAAGGCTGTGAAACCCAATGGGGGTTACGGAAGCACGGGAAAAAAAGGTAGGGGTAACATACCACATGCCAGCAAGCAGCTGAACGAGACCACCGTAACCGAAAGCAAGACCAACAACGATGTTAGGGCTGGCGATATCCAGGGTTCCCATGTTGATGGCGCTCAGGACGAAAGTGGTGAGGGCGAAAGCGCACAGGCCGAGAGGCGCAGGATTGGCGAACTTGCGGCCCTCGACGGACTTGTACAGACCGGGCTGGAACTCACCACCGAAGGGAGGCAGGGATGCTTCTGTGGTGTTGACGTGGGCGAGGGGTCCGTAGCCGAAGCGCGCGGCGGCGCGTGCTACCTGGTGCTCTTCGGCGGATAGCTGGGGCTGCATGGGAGCGCCGTTGTTGCCGTTGCCCAGGCCGTTCTGGGGAGAGTGAGAAGGACCCACGTCCTTCTCCAGCTCGGCGTGGTTGATTGCTTCAGTTCCAGACATGATGCAGTATCTGATTCGTTAACAAGAGGAACGTAAGAAAGAAGAAAAAAAAAAGTATGTATAGAGGTAAAAGCCGTATAACACAGTTATAGGTATAGATGTAGGAAAGGATTCAGATCAAGCACAGCTCTGGGCTAGGAGAGATGGAGAACTGGGAAGCTGGGGAAGGGGAAGGAAACTATTATACTCTCTTCCAATTGAGAGAGCCCTCGAAGGCGAGCACTTCCCTTGGGAAAATTGGATTTTGGGAAGTGTGGAACCAAACTTACATGGTATTAGTGTTTCGGTATTATATATATATTACACCTGGGCATATAACAAATGATGTGCAGCCGCCAGGACCCGTTCCCACTAGAAGTTTAATAAAAAAAAATCTGGTCGAATATAAAGTGGAGAGAAAAGGGAGAGAAAAAAAGAGAGAAAGAAAAAGGATGTCGGGGGAAGGGTCTTAATTATACAAAAATATATCTCGTTATTAGACTTGGGTTTTAAAATCATTGTTTCACAGGGATCAGAAAGGTATCCCGTCTAGAACAATGTCATGTTAAGCCAGGGACGGCACGGAGGAATGGGGGAGAGGACCGTTCACTGGGTTAATTGGGTAGGCAAGGATGAAGGGAAAGGACCTAAGCCTGGGGAAGAAAGTGGAGAGAGCAGAAACGATCCGGGGAACAATATGATTGGTAGACCACTTGGAGAATAATCATCATCTGTTGGGGGAATTAGGTTGACTTGCTTAAATTACTTAACTTTACTTAACTTTACTGCATAATTCGACTTCTATTCGGCATGTACAGAGTACAACATATACAACCTATAAGCTGATAATCAGTTGCATCATTTCATCTATGGCTCTTAGGTCAGTGCCATGGACAGTATCGCCCGTACGGAAATTTACTGGACTCGGTTTAGGAGACAATAAGATTTCCATGATCATCCGGCAGAGTCCACTTTATTCCGTACAGGGTATTGAACTACTATGGCTATGCACGATGTACGGAGTACATATGTATTTGTACAGTACTTTGACCATTGCACTAAAGCAAACAATGCTTTTCAGGTAGAAGATACTTGTTGGGACCGGCATCTTCGGTGGTAACTCCCGGTACCAAGTACCCTCTTAGCCGAGACTGCGTCACGACCTCGGTCTAACGGTGGAATGCACTTTTTGCCTGAACATACCACCTGTTGCCCTGGGGCCAATGTGACGGATTATGAAATCATTCGATCATTATTCTACAAAGTACACCAAATTCACTCCGAGTGGGAAAAAAGTACGGAGTACGGTATATAAGATTATAGACTCTAAGTTTAGGCTAATATATCCGGACAGGATTACGCACCAATGAATTCATCGATCAAATTCCCATTTCATCTGTGCATGGATTACAGAATATCTGATGTATTATGGATGTACACATGTGTACGCCGTACCTAATATTTATTGTTATTGTTATTTCTTTTTCTCTCTCTGTGATATTCATTTTCCCCCCACTTAGCGCAAGTCTCGCCCCAAAATATACCCCCTTTTGCCCCTTTTTTCAGACCGGGTACGAAGCACGGATACACCACTAACAATGCACCTATAACACATATTACCCACTAGTCACGGATATACGGTGTACAGAGTACGTACCAGACACCGCATGGAGACCGTTGTCCAGGTCCAAGTCTGTGCATTGTATGGAGTACTTGGTACCCGTTGTTTCAAGTCTCGGGGAAACGGGACGAATACCATATTCAGGTTGACGTGCAAAGAAAGAGGTTAAAATCGACAGTGCACAGCCGCGAACCAGCTTGACTAGACGTGCCGTGTTCTCTCGAATGGGCCATCAGTCCGGGGGGGAACCTAGATCGGCGCACACCAGGCTCGGACCTGTTTTACTCTTTATTTATGTATTTATTTTTTCTCTCGTAAGCCCCGTGATATGCGAGAAACTAGCCCTAGAGAGATGGGAACTTGTCAAGCTTCATCTCCACATGTGGCTCTGCGATAGGATTTACGGCTAACGCTAATGACTGACACGGTGGAACCCATGGATGTCTGTGGGCGTCTCTCTTCCAGTCATTTTTCCCTTACTCCGTACGGAGCTTCCGTACTGGCTTGAGATTCGGCCCGGGACAGAGATTTCCCCGTTCTAATGCAGACTAATGTATACAGTTTGGCCAGGGTGCTTTTTTTTAGGTCTGTTGATGTCGTGGCAACAAGGTAGTATTGCAGAGAAACGGCGACAGGGTTCCTTGCTCGGGAATAATAATATCATGCAAGATCCCATTCAGGACCCGTGAACGGTATGTACTCCGTACATCATACACGGCAATAATGGGTTCCACTCATGCAGTGCGACAGTCGAGGTCTTGCTAAGACTAAGCTCTCGGTGTGTAGGCCTCTATAAAGCCGAAGGATTGTCTCCAGTTTGTAAGCGAAATCTCTGGGCAATAGCTTGGATTTGTGGCGTTTGCCAAGTAACAATAATAAACAACACACACCTGGGCACACGCCACATATTACCTTTCGGGTCTGAAATATTATGCCAATCCTCCTCTCTTGGTTAGGTGGCCCTTTAACTTCCCCCCTTTGAGAGTTTATAGTTTATCTTGGATATCAATTTAGCCTGTTTTTGTTCATGAGACATGCATCGGACAGACATGGATGTATGGGAAAAAAGCAATCTAATATGAAACAATGATTGTTAATTAAGTATTTTGATTCAATTTTGTGATCCAGACCTGATCCGAGCGCAAACTCTGCTCTATCGAAGGTGGCACCATACAGACATCCATGGATGGATACATTATATTGACCGTTCATAATTCATGCACATTTTATGTCTTGACCAATCATACTGGTCTCATCTCATGCACAGATCAATAATCAATAATTGTTTGTATGGAGGTACTCTATACCAATTATATTAATTATCCCAATTACTAGACCTACTCCCTTACCCCAAATTCGAAGGTACAGCGAATAGTACTATGTAAGTACTATATATCCTGAAAACTTGGCGTTGCTCCCTGCTCAATACGGCAACACGATGCGGGGATATATTTCTCAGCCCTGGGCGATCGTATACCCAAAGAGCATCATGCATTGTCATGCGAATACGAACCCTTAAAAAACATATGATTTTAGCGATGATTAGGCTTGGCGAATTGGCGAATTGGCATTCTTTTAGTTCCCCCACATTCTGTTCATCTGATCCCCCACAAAAACCAATACATACCCCAATACACAATATACAATCCATGGTTCCTGTCGTCGGTTTTACCCTCGGCTGTGTAGATTTTCGGCTCGGCGGAGCGGAACTTTCTCTTTCGGCTTTTCCAAGATTCTTGGTCTCCGTGCCAAGTCGGTGCAACCCACGTTTTTGGTAATGTGGGGGAATCATTTACAGGCTTTGATCCAACTATGTACCGACTGCGATGCATATGCACTGGCTATACGAGATCTTCCCCCGCGTTTCTATCTGACCTCTTTTGAACAGGGTCCAAAGTCACGTGTGGAGTGATCCTTACTTGTCGATTCCTCAGTTACGCTCAACAAAGGAGTGCAATATATTGTTATATGAGTCGCATGGAATCCTCATCTACCCTTTGACCGAGGACAACACTCCTGTGAATAGGATCACCTCCCAAGACTACTCATACTAAACCCCAAAATAACCCCGAATATTAGAATGGGAACCTGGCATCTGGTATCCCGGCACCGGCATAACACCAGCACAACCTGATATGAACTTATGAATATCATGCCCAAGCACCAAATTATTCATATATGCTAACTTCTATTCCAAGTCTAGCTCTATATACATCTAATGATCTATACAAACATCGCTAACCAACTCATGATATCAAAACTAATCCAACTCAAGCCGCAGCCTCAATAGACTTCTGGAACTCAGCACTGAACGGAATTAATAATACACAATGCGATTTAGTTAACTATGTACGGAGTAGGGAAGTACAGTATTTCCGGAAATACTCTTTCTTTATTCCCCAAACCACACTAAGCTACTCCTGGAAAAGCTTTGTCAGCCTCATGTGTTTTAGAAATGTACTGTAATTTACCGGATTATCATATTAGCGGGGCAAATGTTTATCACCTGTAAGACGAGAAGCTGTGACCCGAGTGGGGTTTCTTGGTTGGCACTTCCATTGACAGTGCAACGAAATCGGATTAACCTAGCAAGGTCAAACCTCGTCTTGATTCGTGATATGATTAGCAGTGATGAATGAAGTAGCTCGGAGGTGGGGGCCAACTGCCGGTTGCATTGAGCGAGCCATTACTAGAATTTGGTCTAACCTGCGCTTTTTCGGTAGTTTCAAAGTTCCTCCTATGAAAGCTGGACGGCCACGGCACATCAACCCAGTTATGCGGGAAACTCTGTGAGATCATTTACTTGAAACACCGGAGTCGTGCCTGTTGTGATATGAGGCTGTTGCAGATCAAGAAGCTTCCAGTTCTTTCTGCGTGGAAGAAATACATGATGCAAGTAGATGCCTTCACTGTGTATATATATATAACCTCGTGTCTCCCTCTGAGAAAACAATTAATTCATTCCTCTGAATTACAACAGTGCCTTCATGAGGTGGAGCTCTGCCTTCTTGATGAATCTGGTGTATCCATACTAGTCCAAGATTAGCGATGTCCTGCATTGTATAGGGTGGTCCAAGAAGACAGCTCGGTGGAAAGCAAAAGAGCACAACCCAGATTTACGCCACAATTACTATCATCCTATCTCAGAATGCAGCTCATACCAACCACCTTTCCGTATATGAAACTGGATTTGATAAGCTAAT
The DNA here is from genome assembly GCA_008931945.1 of Penicillium sp. BW_162_3FA. NCBI lineage: Eukaryota > Fungi > Ascomycota > Eurotiomycetes > Eurotiales > Aspergillaceae > Penicillium > Penicillium sp. BW_162_3FA. The sequence continues at coordinate 470,059 of MUGJ01000059.1, forward strand.
AGGATTGTAAAAAGTGGCTGGTCACCTATATATTTGTGCAAATGTCAAGATTCCATCACAAGCAACGGTATCAGAGTCTACTTCATATGTCTTCCGAGGAGGGACAGTGCTTCATGTTTTGAAGATTTTTTCGAACTCCTCCATCATTGAGGAAAATACTCGCGCCCAAGTCAGTTCACAGCATAGACAATGTATCTTCCATCGTTCTGAGAGAATATAGCAACTATACTTTGATAAAAGAGTCAAACGCGTCTATTTGCCCCTATACTCCCTGATTTGATCCTGATTGAAGAGTTCTTTGCGGAGCTAAAAGCCTCTCTTCAGCGTCATTGGACCCGCCTGCTAAGCCAGACTGCTGTCGTTTGTAACCCAATTCAATAAAAAGAATAAGTACAGTATGACTTGGGACATATGCTGTAGCTAATGCCGTGTATGACAGGCGGCGCAACGAAAAGTTCCAATCTGGTATTCCCCACGTTCCATTCTCACGTTCAATGCTGCTGAACAATGCCGACAATGACGACGTGAGTTGAGTTTTCGAGCAAGTACCTGAAAGTAGTCACATTCGCTCGGCTGTTTGACTCGTCCCTTTTGGACTAAATCCAGGATTACCTGTAACCCAAGGCATCCAAAGGAACTTAAGACAGGGAGAATAGTGGCTCTATCGATAAGTTCGAATATATGACTTGAAATAATCACGGCGATAATCTCCTGCAATTTGGTTTCATGAGGAGGAGTCAACGCTAGAGCTTCTTCAACTACCTCGGAAAATATAGGTGAGTCCCAATTTTCAGATACCCATTTTGAGAACTTCTCTGAGGCTAGATTCTTCAATGGATCGATTTGAAATTTATCAGCGGCGGTGAACACCAATATGTTGTTTAAAGCCCTTGCTTTCAAAGCTTCCGTATTGTTGGATGTATCCCCTTGACTGACTGAGTCTGAAGCATCAATGGAAGGAATAGGATCTGTAGTAGGCTGGAGTAAAACCGCATGCCCATCATCCTGGTATTCCCTCAAGTAGAGGAAAGAGAGAACACGTTCGATTGTCTCTGGTGTCTCATCTTTCAAATTGATGGAGCGGTCGAGAGATTCCTGGGAAAGTAAGTAACTGAGGTATTTATCAAAAGCTTTCTACTTATACCTTGAAGCCATCGCAGAGTGCGCTATTGAAGAACCTTGACTGTGTACAAACAATAGCACGATGAGCTTTGAAAGTGACGTCTTGACAGATGATTTCCATGTCAGAAAATTGTCCTTCGAGGAGCAATTCTCGCATGAAGTCTGAACTGTTCGACAGCGCTGACATGATTTAATTGCCCTTACACAGAAATTTTGAATCAAAACAATCTGAAGCTAGTCCAGCTTTTGGTCTGACGGCCTTCAATGCTGTTAACGCAGAAGGTACTGGGATGTTCGGGACAGTGGATGACAAGGAGAACATGATGTCAAGATATTCATGACCACTGACTTCTGAAATCATGACGAGTACACTCTCAAATTTTGGAGCCGCTAAGCTTTTGATTTGCGGGTAAGCGCCAGGATGGCCACTCAGGCCACGCTGGTGGACCAGGTTGTCATGTCCAGCGTTGCTGAAGTTGTTTGCATTGTTTGTATCAACCTGGAAGGTTCTAGTAATACTTGTATTTGCTATACAGACATAGAAGTACGGTATGTAATTTAGATTTGTAAGTCGCGTACCGTACCATATTAGTAAAAAATCGGAAAGTTGCTATTTCTATTTTCTGTCCAATAAGGTCTAGTTCATATTGGCAGTTAGGGTCCAGGAAAGAGTACAGGGGAGAACACTGTATTATTTACCTCTGTGTATAATGGAGAATAGCAGATCGTCATAAATTGGAGATTTGACGTTTCTTAGACATTCAATGGTAGCTGAAAGTAACACGTAGAAGCTACCTAACTATGTACTTGAACACATCGGGGACTTGTACAGGTGAAAATACCGCAAACGCCATCCTCTGGCCCAGCCATGGACTATAATCATTGCACAAACACTGCTTCCTGGTATCATAACGGATTGTAGAAGAACGCAGAACAAAAAAAAAAAAAGAAAAAGAAAATAGACATCATCGCTCTAGGCGACCAACAGTAGCTTCGAGCTGTGCGTTGAACGCCCGGATCTGGTTCAAGAGACCGCCTTGTGCTCCAGGGGCCCGGGAACTCACGTCGGCAACAGTGCGAAGCATGTATTCGATATCCGTAGAAGAATCCGCAGTAGAAGCAGAACGTTGCTTGTTACGATCGAGGGCCAATTCAAGGCTGTGGAAGGAATTGCTGATCGTGGATCGTGACTAGAGATTTATTGTTAGTACTGTTTTCGTCAGGGCTAGTTATTATGGAAAAGGTCTTACCAATTTGGCCTTCTCCTCTTCAGTATGTCTGCTGCGCACTGCATCCATCTGCAAAGCTATGTTCTCACGTTCTCGACGGACCCGGTATAGATGATTCCGTAGATCCATCATCTCCCGTTTAGTCTTCTTCAATTGCACGCCAAGCACAAAATTGCTATCGAGGATCCCGCTCAGGTCCATGAGACGGCTCTCAAGCTCCGAACCGAATACTTCAACGGCTTTTCGCTTCCGCGACCACTCTGCGCGTCGCGTGGCATTCGCCTCGTTCGAAATACCATCCTTGAGTGTATTGAGTGTTTTCTCCAGAGTCTCGCGGCAGATCTGGCTCAATACATCAGCTGGGTTGACACCGCCGCGGTTGGGAATCTTGGCCTTCTGGTGCGTGGTGAGTTCATCCGCGGATTCTTCTTCATCTCCCGACCCGTTGGCCGTAGATGTTGTGCCGCCTAGAGAATCGATATTTGCGAGACGATAAACAGTGACCGGGACCGTTTCTCCACGAGGCTCTCGAGTCTTGCGACGAGGCTGTTCTTGTGTAGGCTCAGGCTCGGGTTGATATTCTGTCTCCGGCTCGGGCTCGGGCTCCACTGCGCGCTTAGCCTTCTTCCCTGGTCTGCCGCGCTGGGATTTGGGTGCTGCAGATTCTGCTTCAGGCTCTGGCTGATCTTCCGTGACAGGCTCCGCTGCGCGCTTCGTCTTCTTTCCGGGCCTACCACGTTGAGTCTTGGGTACTGCAGATTCCGCTTCGGGCTCCGGCTGGTCTTCTGCGACAGGTTCGGGCTCCGGCTCCACTGCGCGATTTGCCTTCTTTCCAGGCCTGCCACGTTGGGGCTTGGATACTGCAGATTCAACTTCGGGTTCTGGTTGCTCTTCTGCCTCGGGCTCGGGCTCAGCTTCGGCTGCGTGTTTGGTCTTTTTCGCGGGTCTGCCACGGGATTTGGGTACCGCGGATTCTGCCTCTGGTTCTGGTTGGCCTCCTATCGCAGGTTCGGGCTCTGGTTCGGGGCCAGTCTCAGCTATGCGTTTCGCTCTCTTCCCAGGTCTACCACGAGACTTGGGGGCCGAAGATTCTGGGCCTGGTTCTGCCTGGTCTGCTGCCACAGGCTCAGGCTCGAGTTCAGGCTCCACTGCTTGTTTCGTTTTCTTTCCAGGTCTGCCACGTGGTGGTTTGGGCACTGCAGATTCCACCACAGGTTCTGGCTGGTCATCCTTTTGTGATATGGGCTTGCGACCCCGACGTGGCCCCGAAGAGGACTCCGCGACATCTGGTATGGGTTCAGGCGAAACCTTCTCAGTCTCGATAGCTTCAATGGTCTTCTTGTTAAGCGAGAGTCTCACACGAGGCCGTTTGGTCTTTGGGGCTTCCTCAACTGGGGCTGTCGCGGATTCATCTTGCGCCTCGGCTGCAGGTTCCTGTGCAGCGGCTTCCGCATTCGGTTCTGGAGTGTTGCTTGTGGTAGGTTGATGCGGCGGACGACCCCGAGCCTTTTTCGTCTTTATAGAAGACCCCTGAGATGCCTGACTGTCTTGCTCTGGTGCATCGTCCTTGGATGGTAGAACATCCTCAGTCATGTCGACATCGTTATCAATAATCAGCGCACCGCTAGTTTCAAGAGCCTCGGTGGGGCTACCACGTGGTGATAATGCTTCCGTGGTAGATTTATCTGTCCGAGCAACTGGAGAAGCGGTTTCTGTAGTAGCCCGTTGATTGTAATTGGTTCTTTGGATTTGCTCCTCACGCTGTGGTGGTGACCGAGTATTATGTCGTTTCTCACGTAGTTGCTCTGTGTCTTTAGGCTGTTCGACCCCGGACTGAGCTTTAGGTGATGAAATTGGCGCTTGCGATTCTTCAGCTACTGCAGGCACCGTAGGGCCAGACACTGGTGATGTGCCTTGGGCTTGTTGCTCTTCAGCGGCTGATGTTGTTGGTTCCACGCCATTGGTCCCCTCTTCTATCGGGTGTTGTTCTTCGACTGTGGTCTCTGGAATGGGCGAGATTTGAGGCTGCGGGGATTTATTGTTGTTGATTTCTGATGGAGGAGGTGCATCTGTACTTGGAGGTTCCTGGGCGTGGCTTGTTTGAGAGTCTGTGCTACCTCCACTGTCATCGACGGGGGGTGTATCGCCATTACCAGGTCGCTTGCCATTGCGACGAGAAGGTGTGTCTTCTGTTCCATTGGGAGGGCCTGAAGGAGTATTAGCACACATTTCTGGCATAGCACGCCGGCCTAGTCCATAACATACTGATCTTTCTCCTCTTGTTGCTTCGTATTTGTTCAGATCTATCGTCCGAGGAGGGTATTTCGTAGGTCGAGGGCCGTTCTGGAAGCTTGTTGCGCGCACTTCCCGGTGTGCGCTCAATCCCTCGAGCTTGCGATCCTGGTTGCGATACCTTCGACGATCGTGGTGTTGTGTTCGGCGCGGTCTGTGTTCGCGGTGGCTTCTGAGCTTCAGGGACAGTCGCAACCGGTGCGGGCGCTGGTAATCCCAGCGCTGGGCTACCAAACGAGAACCCAAAATTGACTTCTTTTGCTTTGCGCGTCCTATACCAGCAAGTCAGTTTGTATGTTATGGTTTCGCGGGGTATAGGTAAGGCGCGTACCCAGCTCCACGCTGCCGCATTTGCTGCCGCTCCTCTCGCGCTGTCAATTGTTAGCAATTCCACGCATATATAAACACAGCACCACAACACATACAGGCTTCCATTTTGGAGGAACGGCGTCGAAAAAGACGCGTCGTGTTGATGGTTGAGGAGTAAAGACGAGCGGTCGGAGCCAAGGCGATCGGAGCCGATCCATTTTTGTGCCGATTTCTCCGCGCTTCTCAACCTTCAACACTCTGTTGCACATTCTTGGACATTCTCGAACTAGTATTTCCAAATGGGTTGGTTCTGGGGTGACAAAAATGATACTGTCCAAAAGCTCGATCCGGGGCTTCGTGACTATCTCGAACAGGAGAAGCCCGACAAATATGTGCCTGGACCCAATGTGAAGCCGCCCTCGACGCCCGCGCCATCGCCCGAACCGTCTGATTCCTCGAAATCGAAAGTTCCTGCCGCATCACTCTACCAAGATGGCCGTTATGCCGATCTCTGGAAAACCTACAAGCCGCCGATGGAGCTTGACGAACAATCCGGAGTCCGCGGAGCTTCGCGAGTGATTGAAAAGTACAAGGAGCGCGGCGACACAGTGCAGCGAGCAGCAATGGAGAACTGTGCCTTGGAGCATGAAGCCTTGACACACTGTTTTAAGACGGGCAATTGGCGCAAGCAGATTGAAGCCCGGCTGACCATGTGCTCGGAGCAGAATGGCACCTTTTCGCGATGCTTTACGACTCAGACTGTGAGTTGGTCCTAGAACCCATAGCTTTCTCGTTTATGTCGATTCTAATATGTTCCCGTTCAACAGAAATTCCTCCAAGCTCTCGGTTACGCCGCCGGCTTCGACTATGACGCCGAAAAAGAGGAGCGCATTCAGATGCATGCCGACAAGCTCTACCACCAGATGCTAGACTATGAAAAGCGAATTGAGGAAGCAAAGGCCGCTGGACTTGAACCACCACCTCTCACATCGCTTTTCAACCCAGAGAAGCCATCACAAACCCCGGAAGTCGGCCTTGAGATTCCTGGAGGGGAGGCCATCCCGTCAGAGCTCAAACCGTCGAAGCCCTTACAGAAGCTCACGCCACACGAGCGAGAGTTGGAGATTCGGGCACACTATGCGCAGCGGGAACAGCACAAGATGTATGCGCAGGAGGCTGCGCCCTTTATGAAGACTCAAGATGATGCTCGACAGAAGCGACAGGATAGAGCCGTAAGCTGGTTTGGAGAAACTCTGGGCAAGTGGATGTCGTAGAGGAATCTGAATTCTTGTATTTACTATTTTGCTTTGAAAAATGGCGACTGGAGAGGCGTTGGGGTTTGTTTGAAGTTACATTGTATAGGTCTTTTCCCATAGTACTCTGTAGAGAGTAATTAGTTACACTTGAGTGTCATCTTTGAGGTCTCTGATGTTATTCCTAGGCGTTTCTCTCTGTCTTTTCCCTTTCTCTTTTCCTTTTTCTATCTGCTTCTAGTGCTTACTTCTGCTGGTATACGTAGTAGGTAGTTTGGGGACCTCGGGTAGTGAGAGATTGAAACATAACATGAGCATTTTCAGTAGAAACAGTCAGGTTGATGTAATCTAATAGATTATAGATGTATAGAACTATAGATGCTATATAATATTTATATCTAACACAGAATTCGTAGTATTCATGGAGATAATAAAGAAGAATGTTAATTAAACCGTCCATCGCCTATCTAATCGTCGGTCGCGTTCTCCCGCGCAAACAACTCGAAGCATCATCGTAGAATCACGACTCTCTTCCTTTAACCTTACTCTCTCCAACTCCTTGTCCAACTCACTGTCGTATCTTTTTTGATCTTCTTCCATTCCTATTTGAATCACACTTCCTGTCTTCCGACCTGAGAGTAACTATATCCTCTCCAATTCAACAGCTACCCCGGATATCACCTGGCGAAAAAAGATACCTGGATCATTGGACTCGGAAATTCTCTATTGTCTCCTTAGGCCATATTTTCCAACACGAAACCGGTGGTGCTCAACAAGCTGAGCTGCGGCGCTCGCCATGAAGGCCACCCCGTTGCTCATCTCATGGCATAATGACAATGCCCCTATCTACTCGGTGCATTTCGATCCCAATGGCAAGGGCCGGTTAGCTACTGCTGGAAAGTAGGTTATATCTGTGCTCGCAAAGGGTTGAACGGTTTTACTGACTGCTTTCTCTTTAGTGACAATAACGTCCGAGTATGAACCCGTCCTCCGTCGCCCTTCGCACACCTTAATCTGACATGTTCTACAGCTCTGGAAAGTCGAGTCCACTGGGGAGGAAAGAAAAGTCTCTTATTTGAGCACCCTGATTAAGCACACACAGGCCGTCAATGTGGTCCGTTTCAGCCCGAAAGGTATGTTTTTCTGCAGGATAGCATATGGCCGCAAGTCTGACAGGTGTAGGTGAGATGCTGGCATCTGCCGGAGATGATGGAAATGTCCTCCTCTGGGTACCATCGGAGATACAAACACAAGCTGGGCTAGGTGAAGATCGGTCGGACGATAAAGAGACCTGGCGAGTGAAGCACATGTGTCGTTCGTCTGGCGCCGAGATCTACGACCTGGCCTGGTCTCCCGATGGTGTTTTTATCATTACAGGTAGCATGGACAACATCGCACGGATTTACAATGCCCAAACTGGTCAGTTACCCTCGAGTAATTCTCACACAGCTTGATAAGCTGACCGAATTCTACAGGGCAAATGGTACGACAGATTGCCGAGCATTCTCACTATGTTCAAGGTGTAGCATGGGATCCGCTTAACGAGTTTGTCGCGACTCAATCGTCCGACCGGTCCGTTCATATTTATACATTGAAGACCAAGGATGGTCAATTCACATTGACACCACACGGGAAGGTTCTCAAGATGGATCTCCCTACCAAACGTATCGCATCCAGCAGTCCTGCACCTCCAGATGTGACTAACCGGCCTCAACAAAATGCTGGAAATTCCATTGCTATTGCCTCGCCTGCTCCCTCGACTCCGGGGACTCCAATGGCTTCCAACCTACCCATGGATCCTCCTCCAGTCTCACATAGCCGGCGTTCTTCGTTCGGCTCGTCTCCTTCCATCCGGCGGTCTGCATCTCCTGCTCCGTCTCTCCCGTTGCCCGCCGTTAAGCCATTGGAGGTCTCCTCCCCTAGTCTTGGTGGCCTCGGGGTCAAGAACGCCAGCATTTATGCCAACGAGACGTTTACTTCTTTCTTCAGGCGACTGACTTTTGCTCCTGACGGAAGCTTGCTGTTCACACCAGCTGGTCAATTCAAAACTAGTCACGTATCAGCTACGGATTCTACGAAGACGACCGACGAGATCATTAACACCGTTTACGTCTACACACGGGCTGGTTTCAACAAGCCCCCGATCTCTCATCTTCCAGGGCACAAGAAGCCCTCTGTAGCTGTCAAATGCTCCCCGGTCTTTTACACGTTGAAGCAGGGCACGCAGCCTGCGAAAAACATTACCCTTGACACGTCTTCGGGTGAGGAGACGTTCTCATCTCTTCCAGACCCCGTGGTATCGGGAACCGCATCTTTCACCAGCCAACCCCATACGGTCCCTCCATCAACAACGGCCGAGCCATCAAAGCTTCAGCCATCCCAAAAGGCTACCGAGGACGGCGGCAATGAAGCAAGCCAGAGCTCGGCGCCTGTCTTTGCACTTCCTTATCGCATTGTATATGCCGTTGCCACCCAAGATGCTGTTTTGGTATATGACACGCAACAACAAACTCCGCTATGCATCGTTAGCAATTTGCATTTTGCTACCTTCACTGACTTGACCTGGTAAGCACTACCCTAAACCCTAATACCCATGTCTTGGTTTCTAACATACAGCAGGTCCGCCGATGGGTTAACATTGATCATGAGTTCCTCTGATGGCTTCTGCTCTACACTCTCATTCGCACCTGGAGAGTTAGGTCAAACATACGCAGGACCAACCTCTGTGACTCACAACACTGCAAACCCAACCACCCCCGCGACAAATGTCACACCTCTGCTGACACCAACGCATTCGGCGTCTCCACATGTACCATCTCCAATCAAGACGAACCATGCATCCTCAAACAGCACAGGTCCCGCGCCACCAGCTAGCCCCGCACGGTCCAACTCAACCTGCTCAGTCGCGACGCAACCTTCCACACAACCAACCCCCGCGGGAGTTGTGAACAATCCTACTCCGACACTCGGAACTGTTCCATCGGTGACAGCAACCCACTCTGCGCAGCCACCAACACTTCCACTCACAACCCCACCACAAACGCCCATCTCAGGCGCTCCACAGAACGGATCTGGTAGTAGTGTTCTGGGCAAGCGTGACGCAAGACCGGTAAGCGAGTCTGAAAAAGAAGAGGGCAAGGGAGATGCAAACAATGCATTGCAGCAGCCGCCAAAGAGACGCCGTGTGGCGCCCACCCTAATCTCGGCAGGTACTGATGGAGCTTCATCTTCGAAGGACAGCAAGTCCTAAGTTGAGATTATGTGGAGACTTTGGTTTCTTGAAAATTTTCTCGGCCTCTTGCTTTGCCAGCTGCCGCTTCTTATGATTCATGCTTTTTTTTCTTCTAATCATTGCTCATGCTATATCCTCATCGTATTTTATGTTCTGTATTTGCACTATCTTCGTTTTTGATTTTTTTTCAATTATCGGGTTTATGGTGGATGGAGTTGTGAGAGCTGATCTACCTTCTCACTCATGTTTTGCTGATCCTTTTGATCTATGCATGAATCGTGGCATGAGAATAAAGAATTAAAATGTACTATCTTTACCTTCTAAGTAGACGATTAGGGAGGTCATCTAAAACCACGCTCTCTCGGAATACGAAATGCCACTGTAAAGAATCTAGCGCAATGCTAAAAATGAGATTCTGTAGAATGAATGTATCAATTATTTCGCCATTGGAAGCTAGACTGCACGTCTCTTGTCCCTCGATCCCTTGAATTTCGAACAAAACTATACCATAAGTCATATCGCTTCGTGATCCGTCTTCCATCATACACATGGCAGGCAACAGCCCGCATGGTAATAACAATAGTGGCCAATCACAACAAACCGAGTAAGTCATTTAGTCTCCTCCCCATTGGACGTGAAACTCGACAATTCACCCAAAACGTCCAAAAGCGAGCAATCAGGCGGCAACACCGACCTCGCCTCAGTAGCATGTGTGCTAGTCGTCACGGTGGTGACATAGAGCGTTTTCCCTAGCTCAGACTTATCAAAGCGAGAAGCAACAGGGGCAACAGCCAACTCATTTGCCCACCGAAACAGCGCCTCGCCACTGCGAGAACCACCAGCTGCGAATAGAAACTCGGGATATTTGATATTGGGGAGATGGTCTAGAATATAGGTAGCCACTCTCCCATTTCCAAGGGCAGCGTGTGATGGTTCAACCTTCACAGATGTTGCCTCGCGGACGACATGGAAATCCGCGCGCCCGCGTGCACCGTTGATTTGATCGGCTAGTTCGGAGGCCTGGCAAGCGGCTACTTCGCGGTCAAGCGCGCCGTCGTAGTGAAATGTTAGGGAGCAGCGGCGTTCCTCGATTCGGCTACCTTCTGTTCGCTCGTGGAAATACTCCATCATCTTTCTGATACCGAGACGCCATTTCATGGCGTTTTCAGGCACAAATGGAACCCATGGATCTGATTCGTGTCCTTGCAGGAAACATCCATTCTCGACAATAAAACCGAGCTTGCGGGGGAGTTTTTCGAGTGCGTCTTGGAGCTGTTTGGTGCTCCGGTTACTGATTATGTATAGGATGTTCTTGGGGTCGTCTATGAGTGTTTGTAGGGTTGCGCAGGCTTCGTTTGAGGGGTGAGACTCTTCTATGCCGAAAGCTGGGCCGAAGATCGCGCCGTCTTCTAAAAAGAACATTCGTGCTCTGGCGGCGAGGTATGACCTTTTCAGGTCATTAGGTAAAAGGGGAGAGAGGCGGTTTGTCTGATTGATTTGTTGTATTTTATGGGCTTTTATGAGAGCATCTTGTAGCCCCATGTACCATTTGAGAGCAGTATAGGGAGATTTGCACTTGAGCAAGAAATTCCAGTTGAGTTTCCGCTCCGCCGGTGTCATGTCGAGTGCGGATTTGATTGCATCGGCACATTGTTGATAGTCCCACGGATTGACGAGAAGCTTATGGCCACGAAAGATGGAGGCACTACCCACGAACTCGCTGAGGATCAGGGATCCATGTTTTTGGGAGGCAAGTTGTCCATCTTGACAGTGGATGAAATCATGGCTGGTCAAGTTCATTCCCTCACGCAGATTGATGGCCATGAAGATATGTGCAACACTTAAGAGGGCGATGAATTGAAAGTGACTGATGTCTTGTCGAACCAGGACCAAGGGCTGATGAGTGATGGTTGAATATGTTGCATTGATCCTCATTGCGATTTTTGAGATCTGCACCTCCAGTTCTGGGATCTCAGATGCAGACGACATTACTTGGACTAGAACCACCTGTATAGAAAAACAAATCAGTGGTGGTCACAAGCAATAAGATAAGTTAGTTGACTTACTTCCTCTCTCCATTCTGGATAAGTCTTGAGAAAAAGTTCATATGCCAGCAATTTCTGCTTAATCCCTCCGGGTGCATCCAATCGATCCCGCGCTACAATGAGATGCCGTCCTTGGTATTTATGGCCGATGCTGTGTATCCAACCCTTGACCTCTGTGGATTGGCGTAATATATAAAGTGACATGGGGTCAATCCCCAATGGAGAATTCACAACACTAACGTACCGATCATTGAGGTGAACTTGGTTGGCAGAGACCTCCAGACCCCTCAGCCGGCTGCAGGAGTGAAGGAAGTGGTTGCAGTATTCCTCTGTCTGAAATCCGATCAAATCAGCACCCAGAAGCCCATCCAACAGTTCTTCGCGTGGGGTTAAACAACGGAAGATTTCGGAGGAAGGAAACGGGGTATGCAAGAAAAATCCAATCTCGGCCTGGGGTAATCTTTCTCTCAGAAGACCAGGAAGAACCAGGAGATGATAGTCATGCACCCATATTCTATCACCTGGCTTCCAGTGCTTGATGATTGTTTCTGCAAATGCCTTGTTGAGCTTGAGGTATTGAACCCAAGAGTAGCCGTCGTACTCAGTATGCCGAGGGCTTTCTTGCATCTGATAATGGAGGGCTGGCCAAAGTACCGCGCGACAGAAATGGGTGTAATGACCCTCGAACTCGTCGTCACTCACAAACACAGTCAACGAATCATACACATCCTGGAGGGTCTCGGCGATGTCCGCCCTAGTAGGGTCTATCAATGAGTCGGTAGGCATGCCCAGAGTTCCCACCCAAGTCTTGTCCTCGAGCAAGTTGGACTTTTCAGCAGCGTGTATGGCATTTTGTAGACCTCCATGCCCTTGTTCGGCGGCCTTGACGACCCAGTTAGCATTGGAGAGCGAGGCTCGTGTGCCATTGTAGTATTTCATGCCCCATCTATCCTGTGATCCATCCAAAGACAAGTCCCTTCTCATCGAAATGGACGGTGTGGGAGGATCTGTCGCCTTGGACTGAGGCTGATTAAACCTCCGGCTGTGTCCCCAGGGAATGGCCCGGGGCTCGCTGGGGCCGTGCCATAATCGGTCATTGGCAATCGGAATCTCATCTGCCAATCGCCAAGTATATCCTTTGAAGACCGTCTCGTCTTCTGTCGTGGCTCCGGGTGTCAGTGGGAGACAGCCAATGGGATGAGTTAGACAATAGGTATCCGATGGACGCCCAACGATAGATCCAGGACCATCGACATTTGCATGGCTAAACAAGGATCCGTGATGTCCATGCTTGGGCTCCGTCACTTGGAAATCGATGGTATATGGGAGGAACCTGGTATATGCTATGTCAGACCTGTCACCTGTGGAGTTTTGTAGGTGAGGAAAGAACCCACAAAGATGCAATGAAGACCGTCATTGCACTAAATTGTGAACCCAATGTAGTATCTAGGTTGGAAATAGCCAAGGGGTTCAATTCACGATACAGTTGAGTCAAGAATAGTTAAACAATGAGGATGGAGGGGCTCGGACTTTTGAAGCGGAAGGGACAGCTCGTTGCTACTGCCATATGTATCTCGCTCTACTATATTGTATTGGGCAGGATCCTTTTTGTACTACCTATGTAGGTAGAGTGACTTTGATTAAATAACATTTGAACTGTTTCTATACTCACTTTTAATGCATCTAGCCTGTATTTTTGAAGCATTCTGTTTCATGGACAGCGGATATCGTATAAACTACTATAAAGAGTCGGTGATCCTTAGATATAAACAGGTTAATCGCAGCAAGAAAACCAGTCAATGGCATTTAAAAATTGTGGGTTTCAAAGAATTAGCGAATGTTTTATAGGATTGAAGACATGCACATAAAAATGAAAATGCCGAGAGAGGCTCGGCCTTTTCGCGCGTGGATTGAAACATTCTGCGAATAGTCCGAGCAAATTTAGATATAAATAATGGTTGTCAAGGGAACTGCAATAGAAATCTAGACTGCGTGTCTTTCTCAGAAGACATTATTACTCTCTATTCGCCATCAACTCTCGGAATGTCTACCTCACATATTGGCCGGGCTACACCCAATAGCTCCGAAGGGCCTGAGCCTGATCGACTCGAACTTGAAAAACCAACAGAATTCCCAGAGGGCGGCACTCGTGCTTGGATGGTGGTTTTAGGGGCATTCTGTGTGTCTTTCTCAACCTTTGGATACATGAACGCTTTCGGGTAGGCTCTATACTTTTCAACTCTATCTTTGATATAAAAAAATCCAACTGATGCATGATACAGAGTCTATCAGGATTACTACGCCGAGAACTTTCTCTCCAACGAAACTTCATCCAGTATCTCTTGGATTGGGTCTGTGCAGGTCTTTTTTCTCTTCTCTGGTAGCCTTATTGGTGGGCCATTGTTCGATCGATACGGCGCCTCGGTAAGGACTTGGAATATCTTTATGTTAGCAACGACCATTCCCTGATGATAACTCTCCATGTTAGATCATCCATATACCTGCAATTGCCATCGTGCTGTCAGTAATGATGACATCTTTGTGCAAAAAGTATTATCAATTCATGCTTGCCCAAGGGGTCCTGGGTGGGATTGCTTCTGGCATGTTATTCGCCCCCGTCATGACATGTGTGAGCCACTACTTTCACAATCGACGTGCTGCAGCCCTCGGCGTGACAGTCTCTGGATCTTCCATCGGGGGAGTGATATTTCCCATTGCCCTGAGCAAGATGCTGAGAAATGAATCCCTGGGGTTTGGATGGTCCGTCCGAATTGTAGGATTCATTATCTTGTTCATGGTACTGATAGCAATGGTCACTGTCAGAGAGCGACTTCCTCCTCGTCATGGCAAAATCCTCTTGCCGGCTGCTTTTACTCGCGCTCCTTACACTCTCGTCACACTTGGTATCTCCTTCATGATGTGGGGACTTTTCACACCATTTTTCTATCTTCCGCAATATGCCCAGTCGTATGGCATGGACTCACAGCTTTCATCTTACCTTTTGTCCATCCTCAATGCTGCTTCCATTTTTGGCAGAATATTGCCGGGTATGGTTGCGGATAGGATTGGTCGTTTCAACATCTTGATCATCAACAGCCTCTGCACAGGGATTCTACTTCTGTGCTGGATCACGATAACCTCAAATGCGTCAATTATTGTCTTCGCGGGGCTTTATGGTTTCTTTTCGGGCGGCATCGTGTCGCTGATGTCTCCTTGCATTGCCCAAGTGACGCCGAGTCCGGATCAGATTGGCACTCATCTCGGCATGTCAATGGCCATTATTGGCCTTGCTGGTCTGACTGGAACCCCGATATGCGGTGCCTTGCTCGAAAGATACGGAACATACACACAGGCCGCAGTTTTCAGCGGTGTGGTGATGTTGTTCGGAGTTGTTCTTGTCACCGTGGCGAGGTTTTATCTGCGGGCAAAGCTTCTGGAAATTGTGTGATCTTGCCTCGACCCTCCTCGAGCGGCTTTTGATCCAATCTGTATTCTTCGTTAGATCTGCTATTTTTTTTAGCTCCAACTGAGTGAAAGAACTTTGGAGTGATATACCTTTCGGGCGACATACTTGAGTAAGGCTAATTATACATAGAAGTTGTAATCAGTACTATCATTAATAAATCCCAGATCTTCTAAAAACTATTCAATCTTCGTCAGTGGATGCGGCGTGGAAACCTCAGAAACCAATTACATACCATTGAACCGAGTAGTTCGGCGCCGTTGGGAATCATAGAACTTGCATCCTCTGGTAAGTTAAGCCCACGTAAACTTCCATTATCACTGCAGACAATCAGTATAGGTTCGTATGGCGCATTTCAATGGAATACTTACATTGAACCTAGCAGAGAGTGATCTGACTGAATGATAGCCCGCCGCCGCGTCTGCAGTATTATGCAGATTTGGATCACTCTATCTGCTGCCTCTTTGTCGGATATTGCGCACGAGTCTAGCCACAGCTTAGACTTGACTAATCCAAGTATCATACTGAGTAGGTAATATTCGTTTAGTCCGTGGAAGGTCACGCTGAGCCTCTTTTCCAACATTTGTAGTGCCTGCTCAACAGTGGCCACGAGAAATGTCGAGACTTCGGGAAATATTGTCATCGTAGCTGATCGATTCAAAGCTTTCGATTAATTAGTTCTGCTCGTTTCTTTCATGTACACAAAATTAAGAGTGGAGTCGCAGGATTATCTTTTGCTTACCATGAGATCCAAAATTTATGTAAATTTCATGGCAGATATTCATTGCAGCAAGTAGCAATCCGGCCCTGCAAGCTTGTTCCGGTACTTTTTCATCCTGAATGAGCTTTTGGTGATGGTCAAGAACCTTCAAGGATGCCTCCAACCTTGCACGTCGGCAAATTGTAGATTTGAATGAGGGCGTAGCTTGGATTGCAAAATGGATGTGTAACAAGACTGTATACTGGTGCAGGTGGATTTCCAGTAATCTCTTCACGTACATCGTAGTCTGCTGCTGTCGCGGATTGTCTCCGGGATTATTCCATTCTGGAATATCCTGGAGTGCTTCTTCTAGCTCCTCTCCAAGGTGCAAGACCCGGTCGAAATCATCTTGTTCGACACATCCATTGACGAATGCACATACTTTCAATCTGACAGACAAAGACCGGTACATATGGGCCTGGAAAGATGTGTCTGTGAATGTGGCAAGCAACATACCTTCCAGGGGATCTTGACCCGACTCCTGGAGCTTGTCATCGTCGATATTCAGCGGTGACTTTATGTTGAAATCTTCCATTCTGACACTTGGTGGCATCCCCCGTTCTACAGAGGCCTGGATATCGAGCTCAACGATCGTCATCCACAAGCGCCGACGCATCTCCCGATAGTACGATGATATTCTCGCTGTCGAGAGTGATTCATGGTGATATCCTGCTGCCATAGCCCATCGGACCAGTGTCCCGGTGTGTGTCCAGAAAGAATCCTCCTGGAAATAGTTTGCACGCTTCGCAATGAGCAAGAGACAGTGAGTCGCCAAGGTGTCCCAGGATTGAGGAGGCTGACTAGTCGAGGAATTGAGCCATGACTCCGCAGCTTCAATCCAATCAAGTGCATGGTCACGGACGGTTTGTTCACTCATAACGTTGATGCATATTTCGGGGTGAAAGCTTGCAGCGGCTGCTGCCACCAAGAGGAATTGCACCAAAAAGGAAGTGGGCGTGCAAAGTGGACTGGCCCAATGGCGATTGTAATCAGCCATGAAAGCCGATGTGTTGAGCACCCGGTGTATGATCTCAAATCTATCAATATAAGCCTGGACCAATTTGTCTGCGACCTGCTTCACGGGAACCAATAGTCTCAAGGTATCCTCAGGCACAGTATCATGCAGCAGCCCACGAAGCCGATAATCATCATTGGCTAGAGGATAAATCTCGTCACGAAGGGTGTTGATGGCCGGGTTTTTGGACTTTATTTGAACGATGTAGGATCGAAGCTCGGCAAACTGTCACCATTGAGGAGAGGCTCCATATCTGTTGGATGAGATGGTATGGCGTACCTGTTGGTAAAAGTTCAGGGGATAGCTATACCCATAGAACTTGGTGATGGTCTCTTGTCCTTTCAAGTGGGTCATTCTCCCATTCCGGTCAGAGGAGGCCTTAGGTCTTCCCGGAGTCTCTGTCATTGAGACGGGAGTACGCGATGACGTTGTCACGGCACCAGCGCTCCCCGAATGATCATCACTCAACATTCCATTCACTGACGAAGGTTTTTCTAGGTTGCCACGGTAGGTGCAGCTGTCGGCATTTCCTGTCTTCAAGCAGCGACTGCAGGATGGAAGCTCTCTTCCACATTTGAGCTTACGCTGATAGCACTGGATACAGGCCAATGGGGGGCGTCGCTTCTTGGCGCCTGGCTTGACCACACGCCGTGAGCTGATTGGTACGCGGTTCATCGTTTGCCTTGGGATTGATTCTGACATTATTGGTAAGTTGACATGAGAAATTGCCGAGAAGCTTTTATGTCGGGGGTGACATCGGTGATTTCGGCGCGGCAATTTCGGGCTCGGCAATTTCGATTGATTGAAGGTGACTTGCCTTAGCTCGCAGCAAATTTTGTCCAGGGGCCTTCTAAAATGTAAATATAAGTTAGAAATTCAAGTTGGATTAATGGCCCCGCGGGTAGAGACTGCCGTTAGGGTATCACAAAAATCAGTGAGCTTAAACAATGCCACGACGGCAACCATCAAATACAAGTCCTATCCCAACAGCATTTTTGTCTCCAAAACGGTACCACTCTCGAATTGTAAAACAGAATGCCCGTACAAACCGCTATCATGACCAATGAGTGTGGCTCGGTGAATGAGCTGGCAACCAACGGTGGCGTGCGAGGGAAGTCGTCCCTTCTTTGCATCCAGCAGTGGGGTGTAGCGGCGGTTATTGAAACTGCTCTACAACGTAAGTCTTCTTTGTCAACGTGAGATGGGGTTCAATACCGCACTCTCGCCGTTAGAATCGCTTTTCCACTCTCACGCAATATCAACCCCCACCTAGCTGAGCGGAGACCCCCATCTACGGGCAAGGATATCATATAGAAGACCGCGTTTCAGAATATCAAGACTGAGTCAATAATTCCCACTTGGACGCCTCTGATTATCTCTAGACTGTATAATAGGAGCAGGGAAGCTTCAGGACCTTTTTCCTTGTAAATTCGAACGGCTAGAAATTCAACAGTGAGTTCACCCACCTGACTGGTACGACAACCATACATGCAAAAGGCTAAAACTCATGACAGTGTCATCACCTGACACCGAAGCTATCTCTACCGTCCTTCACGCCTACGGGGCGGCTCTAAAAGCCCGGAATGTGGAGGAGGTACTGGCACTTTATACCACAGATGGTGTCATTATGCCCCCGCATTTCCCGGCGAGTGCGGGCCTCAACTCTCTACGCGCATCGTATACGCGCATTTTCCCAACCATTGAGCTGGTCATCACTTTCCAAATCGAGGAAATTGTTATGATGTCTCCAGAGTGGGGGTTCGCCAGGACGACGGCTGAGGGCACCAAAACGATACTCGCCCTGAACGAGTCGGAGCCACACGCGAACCAGGAATTATTCATCATGAAGAAGGAAAATGGCAAATGGCTGATTGCTAGATATGCCTTCTCAACCATGAAACCGCTGGTTCAGAACGGGATCCAGAGGAGCTGAAACATATTCTTCACGGAATGGAAATTTGTGACCTGCCAGTTCTTTCAAATAAAAGAATGTATTTCATAAGCTGTAGTTGGGGAGATACTGGCAACTATCTTGAAATAATTAATATCTTGTTAAATGCTATTTGGTACTGTCTGACGCTTCTTCCTCCCAGGTCTTCATTATATGCTAATATTTACATAGATCGTTTGGCAAATGTCCGTCGAAGTGAAAAACAGAAGAAAATTGCTTCTTCTACAGTAGCTTAGGCATGAACCTGCCGAGTTATTACAGTCTGTCCGCAGGGTTTCTGAAATTAACAACTATCAATTGCCCAAGGACGGATAATAGTGTGGCTGTACACAAGATATATATATAATAGACATGTTGTTATTGTTTCTGCCAGTTTATCACCGCGAAGTTTTGCTGATATTTTTTTAACTTTGATATTTAATACCCGAGAACTGTTTAAAGTTGATTATAGTATTGAATTTGTCAATGCGAGGTGCTATTAGATGTTGTGTGAAGGCTGGTGCTTACTTAACTATGTACGCATATCATCACGCTCCTTTCAGTGGCCGAACCATTTGAGATAATATTAGTGGAAATGGTCTCTTAGTGACTATAAGTAAGTTCATATTTTGGTATTTATTCAATTCTCTAGAATGAGTCTGACGATCTATCAAACAAGGGCTATCTCATCTGGCCTACTCATAAGTTCATGACCATCAACCCTATTGCAACATTGAATGACAACAATGATCCAATCATGCAAAGAGGGAGTAGGCAAAATAAAAACTAGACCTACCCATTAAGATAAGAAGTACGTCAAAACAAAAAAAACAATGAACAATCGACTATTAGTGTTAGTTGTCGAGAGCACGTGACTCATCTCTGTTTGCTAGGATTTAGTCTTAGTTCGTAGATAGTTAGAGAATGCCTTCTTGCTAGCAGTTTCTCTAGTGCTATACTATTCCTCATTAGGTCAACGGTATATCGCGCATCTTTGAGCACGGACTGACAATTTAGATCTAAACGGGTCAGCTGATAAGACGCGGAAATTTTTTTCAAGACCCAAGAGCTTGCGACAACGATAGAGCTAGAGTGGATTAGCGCATGACGTTTTGGCCCACCCTAGCTAACGCTATGATCGCATATATCCGTCGGTTTCACTTTCGAGTTAATCAAAAGACCACATGGAGTAAAACGTCGAACCATGTCAACGTAAGGCCAAGCTCAGGAAGTCAGCTGCACGGAGAGCCACCTATGCTGCGTGCGTGTCCTCTGTTCCTGGCGGGGGACGGAACACCCACCACGTCAGGTTGAGGAACCCGCTATTACCGCGGTATCACAGGATTGACAGAAATTCGAGAGATGCAGAGGGACACGCATATATTGAATGGATGTCGACGCGTGGAAACCAGATGCAATGCGCGTATACATCCATGGGAATGGAGCATCGACGGTGCATATAGCCTTGGCACCTTGAAAAAAGAGAGCCAAGCTCATAGGACACGACAGCAGTCTTGCAGGATAAGCTGCGTCTTGGTTTAATATGTCATTCAAGCAATAAAGTCAAGAGACTCAGGAGAGACATGAGGTCTTGGCACTTGGCGTCCGGGGATAATTGGCTCGGTCGGCTTGATGAGCCCGAATTGAAGTTCTGCATTTCCCCCTTGGCTTGTGGCATTGGCGTATCCAATCCCGTGGGAATAATCAGTGCCAATATGAGTGCCTTGCGTGTTGCGTACGAATCGTACTACCTAACTGTTGTTAATCATTACGGTCAATACTGCCGACGAGGAGAGAAAATAACATATAACTGATAAACAAAATAAGCGATGGTCAAAATACCAATAGGTATTGCTTGTAAACGACCCGGTTTTTTTGCGAAATTGGTGCTCGCGCCATCCGAGCTAAGCATCCAGGCACCTTTTCTCGGCATCGGAACTATAGGGAACGTCATGTTAGTAAACAGAGGGATCAATACTTTTGATACTTATGATGGATAGTTCAACTACTTATGGGATTTCAACAATAAGAACTCATTCGATCGCACAGCCACCCACCATAGCCTCGGAATATTACTAGGCTCAAACGCGGCTCAGAAGATGAAACGACGGCGGCGGTGGATCGGTTTCCCCAGACAGAATGCCTGGTCAGTAATTTCCCGAGTCATGGGATGGTAATAGAATTCAAGGCTGAATCTCGGGAGCTTGTGAATCTAAAAAAACAGCATAATTGTACTCCGTACGGAGTATTGTATCATTGGCATGCCACAGTCAACGTAACCCTAACTATATTCTAATAATTTACTCTGAATAGTTGCACCCGTGGGTCCGAACATGAGTGATTATTAGTTCCATTGAGCCGGCTAGACGAGACATATTTGAAGAGCCTACTTAGGTATAGAACCTTTCCCAACCCTGGTTATTCATGTGCAGGTCGGCTCATTGGGTATGAAGTATACAGAGCGCGGGTTCTGGGGATGGGCGAGTTGTACTCCGTACGGAGTAGTATGTACACACAACATGTATAACAGATCGACACGACCCAATCCTTTGCCTAACCGAAAAAGGAAAAAAGATGATTCCCCAACTCGAATCACTATTTTCAGGGTCTCCTTGTGGGTGGTTCAAACGGGTTATTGTGATTGGCGATGGAGTACGAGTTCCTGCGGGTTGTAGCGTTGTACGGAATTAGCCCTAATGATCCGCACTATCATAAATGTACGGACTATTTTTTTTTAAGTATGAGATCGGAGTATGGATCTCACATTCACATTCCCATCGAAGATGGACGATTGAGTATCCCAAGAATTAGGATCTCACGTTGCATAGGGCATTCATACCAAAGAAGACGAGGATGCCTTGGAAGGCGCCCCCTTCATAGGGACCAACGCTAAACCGCATTAGGCTGTAAGCACCGCCTCAAAGCGGCTTAGCAAGCTGTCGGCCCCGATCGTGTGAAATGCCAAGACGGACGCTTGCGCGTCTCCAGCCTTTGAGTGGAAAAGCGGACGGAAGAGTTGAGCTTTCGTACCTTGGCCGCGCGTTGACCTTACAACTTATTCTCATTAATATTATTTCCTTTTTTTTTTTTCTTTCTTCTTTTTTTCTTCTTTTTCTCTTGACTTTAGCTTAATGTTGATATGGTACGGAGTACGGAGTACAGTCAAATGGACTCCATACAAAGTATACTTCGTACTCTTACCAAGTACATATACTAACCCAACCATGAGCTTTGATCATCGCCTTACGAACCTTCAAGCGTATTGATCTTCACTGTTGTACCCAACCACTATTATTTTGACGACAACTTTGGAAGACTTACGTGTTGCGTGATGAACCAGATTAGGGTATAGGATACTCACATACAATATGTACATAATGTACCCTGTACTCCGTACCTTGAATATATACCCAAATAATAATATTAAGGTAACTAATGAGTATATGTATGTCAAGAATAAAAAAAAGGATATAGAAGCCTTCAAGCCATGAAAGTATAGACAGCGCCAAGAAACCAACAACGATCCATGAAAATCTGGATGTGGACGTTACGTGTTCACGGGAGCCAAAAATACAGAAATTACGGAAATTACGGGGAAAAAGGGTCTTTTCCTTGGCCTTTTTTTTTCGCTTTCGCACACGCGGCTTGGCCGCGGGGCCCGTGATTGGGGCCAGATGCTGACGACGCTCGTAATACTGCGTATGCTGCTCCGTACTCTTGTCCTCTCCCTCCCTCTCTCTTTCTCTCTATCCAAGGGCTTGTCTTTCTTTCTTTCCCTTCTTGATTCTCCAATAAGAGAGTGATCTTCAAGTGCTACGTCAACTTGAGCGAGGTAGTCCCTTCTTTACTACTCGTCTCTGACATCCCATTTCTTACTCCTCTCCCCCTCCCAACCTTGGGTCAAATTGGACCTCTTTCGCCGAAACTCGACTGTTCGCCCATTTCGAGTCATTCTGGATCTCAACCTCGATTCGTCTTAAAGAAGTCTGCCGTGACTTCCTCATCGACTATGGCGGACGGCAGACATCGGGCTAACCAGCCTGCCCCGAATGGCTACGATGCCTCCTCTCTAACCCACGAATTCGAGCAACTGATGCGCACCAAACGACTTAACCGACTTCATGAACCTTCTCGCTCACATAATAACACACCATCACCGTCTCCGATGTCCAGCTCAGCATTCCCTCCACCACCGACGCGAGCTCCGCCACCACCTCCCTCGTTGGGCACCCCTGCCGCCGCTCCCTCCCCAAAGCCATCCACAACCCCGTCAGCACTACGCGGTCTTCCTATCATGCCATCGCCTCCCCAGGAGCCAGCCTCACTTAAATTTTACAATTTATTGAAGGGATTATCAGTTACACCAACTAAGTATGAAAACCCGGGTCTATTAGATGAGGCGTTGTCCCTCATTCCGCTCGATCGCCTGTATTCCGAGGCCGAGGAAGAATCCCAGATTATGCAGGCCCAGGCTGCCAGCGTGGGAGGGAAGCCGGAATGGGGCTACCAAGATTGTGTGATCCGAGCATTGCTAAGGTATGTTGGAATCCCTAGATGATCTAGACCCATTGCGCCCTTGCTAACATATCTATCTTTTATGCAGATGGTTCAAGGGGTCATTTTTCCAATTTGTTTATAACCCTCCATGCTCGAGATGTCACATGCCCACGATCGCCCAAGGCATGACTCCTCCCACCCCCGATGAGACCGCCCGGGGCGCAACCCGAGTCGAGCTGTACCGTTGTTCCGATGCTAGTTGTACCGCCGATGAGCGATTCCCACGGTATTCCGATGTGTGGCAATTGCTGCAAACTCGACGAGGCAGAGTTGGCGAATGGGCCAACTGCTTTAGCATGTTCTGCCGCGCAGTCGGGGCCCGAGTCCGTTGGGTCTGGAATTCCGAGGATCATGTCTGGACCGAAGTGTACTCGGAACACCAACGGCGATGGGTCCACGTTGATTCCTGCGAGGGCGCCTGGGACCAGCCTCGCCTGTACACCGAAGGATGGCAACGCAAGCTCTCTTACTGTGTGGCCTTCTCCATCGATGGTGCGACCGATGTTACCCGCCGCTACGTTCGCAACTTCTCCCGACATGGAAACCCTCGCACTCGCGCCCCCGAAGAAGTGGTTCTGTGGTCGATCCACGAGATCCGACGCAAGCGTCGCGAAAACATGTCGAAGACCGACCAACGCCGCCTGATCAAGGAAGATGAGCGCGAAGAGAAGGAACTCCGGTGCTATATGGCATCTGCTCTGGCAGCAGAAATCAACAACATGCTCCCACAAGGCCTTACCGGTCGCCCCGAGGACCAAAAACACCCCGGTGCTCGCCCGGAGGCCTCGACCGAGTGGCTTGCCGCACGAGGCCATGGCAACTCTGGACCCGACCGTTCCCGCGAAGGACGGTAAATTTACTGCTGGTTAACCTGGCATCATATCAACCCCTCGGCTTCTGAAATTTCATATCAGCCACACCACTTATCGAACGATTGTGCGACCTGGATATTCAATATTCCACAGCCCCCTTTCTCTCATCGGAGGACTGGCCGGGCGCAGCGACGTTCGAGAAACCCCTAGGCCACATTGGTTTTGACCATTGACCAAAGCCACTGCGGTCGCGCTGGGCACCCTCGTCTATGCCGCTGACATCCCTCTTGGGCGTCAGCATCAAAAAGGACGAGCATTCTATCTTGACAAAGATTCCAGCATGTGCGACCGCGGGCTTACACGGGCAGGCTCCCCGGCCTGCTCGCCCACAATGGCTATGTTGACCAATTGTCCCCCTGATCATCGATCATACAATTTCTCTCCTATGCCCGAATCACGACGATATTTTCCATTCCCTTACTCTTCTCTTGAGATACTACCTCCGGAGCCTGATTTCCCCCCCAACCATCTTGCACTTAATATGGGTCACAAGCACTTAATATGGGTCACAACCGGGGTTTTCGCTCGAGATGACAACAATATCTTCTATCCTTCTCCTTTCTCAACCTTTCTTTCTCAATTTTTATTTCTAATATGTTGAACTGCCCAACGACACATGTACGAGTCATGGGAGTCATGGATGCAGCTATTTTCTTTTTCTATTTACTTTTTGCATGTCCTGGCAGGATCGCCAGTTCGATCTTTTTTTCCTTCTTATATACCTGACCACCTTTTTCAAGGGTCGATTTCCTTTTTCTACCAATGTGCTTGCAGCATTCAATACCAATATTTTCTTATTCAATATTCTCCTAATGTACTCCGTACTTTGTATTCCATAAAAATACCATACTAGTTTGATTGGGATGTGCAATCTTCCCCGCGCTCTCCCTAGCGCCTCCGGTGGACCCGAACAGAGTTTTTGCCCCTGGCGACATCACACATCATCACACATACAATAAACCTGTTAGCTCTACGAAGTTCTCCATAGGGGTTGTCATTGTACATTGTGCAATGTACATGCTATGTCCCTGGAATGGAAAAATCAGACCTGATATAATCTTGATTCTACTTACATCATTCCTGCTTCGCGTAAGGCGAAACACGTGTTATATTTATAGGATGCACTAGTATTTAGAGGCTCCTCTTGGTGGGTCCAGGGTCTCACTTGAACGCCCAGGAGAGTACGGAGTACGGAGTATAGGGGATAAGGAAAAGTTGAGGATTTTAATTATACATGTACTTTGTACGTTGTATGTAGCAACTTAGTAGCATTGATGTATATTATCATGTCAGATTACAGGATATACGTACATGGAATATACAGAAATAAGTACATATGTAACTAGATGCCCGAGTATGTATCGACGATACTACAATATTCCGATATTCCGTCACTCCGATCCTAATATGTAGATCTGCAACGGTGTCCTTCAGCATACTCCGAAGTGATACCGAAACATTGCAACAAAACAAGGAGAAAGTGATAACCCGACGTTGTACAACATACATCGTCTATCAAACAGACGATCATTGCAACATGCATAACAAAATGATTTAATCACGCCATTGCGGATCTTGAATGAGCATACTCCGTACTCCGCCGGCCCCGGGGGGTACCTCACGTTCTCACACCGCTGATATCCAGCAATCGATACCCCTCCGCCGAAGATCCACCCCTATACGATCCAATTCATGCAAATAATAACATTGACCCTGAAGTCTCAACTCCCAACTCCCCCGAGACCCAGAAGCCATAGCCATAGCCGTAGCCGTAGTTGTAGCATTCGAATCATAACCCCCAACAGAAGAAAACGACCCAGAATCCGATCCCAAACTCTTACAAGAGTCCTCATCCGAACTGAACCCATCATTAAACCCAAGATCCACATCTACACCCACACCCACATCCGCATCCACATCCACATCATCCTTCTTGCCACCACAATCCCAATCCCAACCCCGCCTCAACCCAGACCTCACAACAACCCCGCGCAAAGGCTCCAAAAACCCAGCCAATTTCTCAACAGGCTCGCTGAACCAGTTGCTCTCAAGCACGAGCACGAATGATCGTAGTGATGTCAGCTGAGAGACTGCCCGACACGTCTCTGTCCACTGTGTCTGTCCTGCGGACACGTATACCGCGCGCACGGAGTCTTTGCTCGGGAGCCAGTGGCCTGGGAAAGACCAGCGTAGCTCGATTGTGCGGATGCGGTCGCGGTGGGAGGGTGGGATTGTTGGGAGGAGGTATGGGAGGGTCCAGGGGTTACTGAATTCTAGAGTTGGGAGGGTGTAGAGGAGGGGGATTGATTCGTGGTATCTGGGGTTTTTTTGTATTAGTATTGGGAGTGGGGGGAGGTTTTTTGGTTTGGATGTGTAGTGTAGTTCTCTCTCTGAGGGTAGGGTGTACAGAAGTATAGGGGTAGAGAGGGGCAAAGAAAGGATAAAAATGATTCAACCATACATCTGCCGACAAGTCAACGCCAGACCCAGTAGCTTAACCTTATTCCAGCGGAGGAGATCGGCCTCTTTGGCCGGCTGGGAGATGCCCGTGCCATGGCAGATCTCACATAAATTGCTCTTTTGGCGTGTGTGGCGTTTTGGTAATGAACACCTTGGCTCGAGCGCACATGGACACACCACGTGTCCGAGTCGTTGCTTGCTGCATTGGATGATGTGGATTCTTTGGTCGGCCAGAACAAATTCCCAGATCATTAACCGAAGCTCCGGTGATAGCCGGGTGAGGAGTCGGCTTTGGAGTTGGGGTGAGGGAATTGCTATTGTTTGGTGGTGGGGGAGGGGAGGGGGTTTGTTGCCTATTGGTTTTTTTTTAAGTCTGTTAGATTTGTATACCCAACAAGAAGTAGAAAGAAGTAGGAAAGAAATAAGAAAAGAAGTTATTTACTTACTCTGATACCGCTGGACCAGCACATCCTCCCATGAGAAGACCCCCTGTTTCATACGGGTCATTGTTGATAGTGACTTTGTTCGTCCCCGCTAAAATTGAAAACAAAGAGATATTGACATTGACATTGGCATTGACAGCGAGATCGGTTCATAAATAGTGTCACAAGATCTGCAACTGCACCTGATGACCCCTATCGGGCACGACACGTTCCCGTCAATCCGAACGGGCCCAAGTGGTCCAGTTAAGGACTGGCGCAAAGAGTCGGTGAAGGTAAAGATAAAGGGGGAGTACGGAGTATAGGTTGAGGTATTTATGTGGCTACATGTTTCTGGTATAGCTATCTGAGTCCAAAAAAAGATAAGGAAATGCGGAAGATAATAACTCGGGCTACTTGTAGATCGTTTTTAATTTAGCCGAATCTTGATCTATACTCCATAGGTAGTTCTACTCTAATTTCTCTAAACTTAATTGCATTCAACAGTAGCAACTAGCTTATAAACATTCGATAATATTCCTTTCAGGTTCTAACCTTTATTGCTTAGGTACCTCTATGTAGTATCCTCTGCTGGCCGAGGTCTTTCCATCTAAGCTACCGCTTTTATGAGGACGTTCAGGGCCAGGCTCAAAATATACTACGAAAACACGCAAGAAAACAACAAATGCAAGACTTACCCCACACGAGTAGCAGCAAGACGAGCAGAAAGATTCGAGACGGGGCTTGAGTGGGCTGCTTCGCGACAACCAGGACGGGGCACGCTCTCGTCGGAGCTCTTGTCGGAAAGTTCTTCTTGGATAATCCTTATACCAGGCTTGGAACGGTCAGGCTTAGATGGTGACGCTTCCTGTGATGGGGCCACATCTGATCGTCGAGGTGCACCCTTTTTTGGAGTCGGCGTTGGGGGCTTGAAATCCATAGCAGGAGACGGTAACGCAACAGTTCTGGACTTAAAGCGACCATTCTCGTCGTAAGGTCTCTTATCGGCTTTGGCGAATGCAACCCATTTGTTGAAACTTCTAACCAGATTTTCTTTGCTGACTTGGAGCCATTCCTTATGACTCGTATCGCATCGTTTGCATTTTTCTTTGAGTTTGTAATGCTTCAGGGAGAATTCGGCAATGATAAGTTGCTCAATGCGGTGGGCATAGGGTATGCGGTCTTTCTTCACTGCGTTGAACTCTTCATAGCACCGTTTATGATTGCCAAAACGCGCCTCGAGGTCTGTGGTGTGTCCGACTTTGAACATTTTTGGTTCTCGAGGGTGAGAGATGAGATAGATGAACCCGTCCTTTTTGTCGTGTTCTGTGAGGGGCTTGAGCAATTCACAAGTCACATTTAGTTGCACCTCGTATTTGTCAATAGGTGATTTCTTGGAACTGCAGAGTTCGAACTCTGTTGCTGGCGGTGGAGTAGAAATGATCGAGTCTTCCTCCAAGGAATCGGAAAAATAGGGTTGCAGCTTGCAAAGCAGTTGATTTCTCTTTTCATCGTTGTACAGCTCCTTTAACCATTGGCTCTTTGCGTCGTAGGAATTTTGGCGGTGCCGACGCACGCAAAGGCATCTGTTGATCAATTCCGCGAGGAGCTCATCGAATACACCATCTTTGTCATGAAACTTGCGGCCAGGTTCATTAAGGATGGCAAATAATTGCCTAAAATATCCTTTCACAGGTTCGAGGTTGGCTCCTGCGATTTTGTTGGAGCAAGGCTCCGTGCCATCTTTGAGCCGGGCACACCTGAGTATTGGTCCATATGTTATCTCCAGTAAGCTTGAGAGATGAATGAACACGTTGGCCGGGGACTCCATAGCAGACTGCATCATTCTAAGAGTATACGAGAGGTGAGAGCGAGTATTAATGAGGAGTACTCTGGAAGTTCAGTGTGAGATAAAACCCAGGACGCTCTTAACCAACCTGGGGAGGGGAGCGGGGTGTTTAAACCCAAGATCAAAGGACTTGAGAGTCCATATGTCCCCCTCTTTTTAGCCCATCTAATTGAGCTAGTTTGCAGTCCGGGCATACTCTCCATAATGCATCGGATAATGGGCAATTGGCATCGGCGGCGTTGCCTTCCTATTTTGGCTATCGCCGACAGGGGTTATGCGGGCGTTCCTGGGATGGTCTCACGCCAGACGGAGATGATTGGAGAATCTCGCGCGAAGTTAGGGACTTTTGGGATTTGGAGGACTGTGACAGAGAACCGCGTGCATTAGTATTGACAAGGATACTCAGCCGTTCTATCGCAGCTCCGTTCCCCGAGGTTGAGGTCGAGTGTTAGGCTGACCCAAGCCACACCCTGATGGCGCAGTAAATTCAAAGGCATACTCCGCACAACATACGAAGTAGCTTGCAAAGATCTATGAAGATTGATGCCTGCAAGGCGGATGAAAGTCAGGGGCTGTGTGTGCTAGGCACCGACGTTGGACGAGAACAATGTTGGGGGCCAAAAATCCAAGTCATTTGAGATATCGTGGAATTGCCCCTATATCTAACTAACACAATGTTTGCATCTTCAAACAATACTCCGTGCCTCGCTAGTCTAAAGCCGGTAGCCGATATTCTAGCATAAATTAGATACTCAACAATGAGATAATAATACATAAGTTACAGAGGAAGACAGTACATTACTTTTGCTGGCGTGTTGTATCTTATTGATTGATGTTCTATAGGTAACCTCACACTTAGATCAAGTGAGCCAACCAAGGTGCTCACTTCACTCAGTGTAATCTGTACATAGGTCCCAGATTTCAAGCAATAAGTAGCTTAACGTCCAGAGCCAGGTAGCAGCCGTGCTAGCACACGTACAATGTCCCACGCAAGACTATTGACCCAGAGTGTTAATCTGGGGCGTCACCAGCAACCCTTCCGTCAGCATACTCAACCCAGCCGGCTGCAACTGGTCAATAGTCTCCTCCGCCGGAAGAGTGCCCACGTAAGCATTGAAGTTGTAGATACCGCAGACGCACGTGTCAACAACATCCTTCAAGCTCGTCCCGGATAAAGCCTGAACCGTCCGGAAGCCGCGGGTTACCTTGAAACTCTGCGCGCCCACGCCCATGGGCACCGAGTGTGACCAGATCCCCGGAGGCGCGATCCAGGTCTCGGTCTTATCGCCAGACTGCACCTTCACCATCGCGGGCATCTTCAGCATAGTGACGACAAACACTTCGTCTTTCATTGTGTGGGCGCCGTCCGGACGGCCACGGAAGAAGTTGCCGGTGGCGTTGTTGTCGCTGCCTTGCATTGTATTGTCGGTTTCGTCGCAGTCGACGCTTTTCATAGTTGGTCGGTACCAGTAAACTAGCTTTTCTTCCTCTATGAATCTGATGGGAAGTCTCGACTCTGCTTTGTAGGCGGCGATGAAGGGCTTTGCCATGTCGAGCCAGCCGTTGTGGGGCCTGTTTCCTTGTTAGTTGGTGTTTTTATTAATTTGCTAGGGTGGGCTATCTCTACTTACATGTCCATCGCCCACTTCGAGGCACCGTCGTCTGTATGCGGTGACGCTAACGGGCCGATATAGTGCGACTCGCCATAGTCATTCCAGGTGATGATCTCCACAAAGCGAGGGCTGAGACGTAGGATCTCTCTCCACCGGTCATACCAGAGGAGGTCGGAAGGGAATACCCAGTTCTTGCTGTAAGAGACCTCGGGGCCATAATGAGTCGAAAACCAAGGCGAGATGGCTATTTACCAATTAGCAAACGTGCACAGAAGAACCAACATACTCAAGCTACTTACGTGCAATGTATGCTTTTCCCTGAAGAGCATCCTCATAAGTCTGATCGCTGTCTGAAACAGTGACCGTCTGCTCAGCAGTCGGAGCCTTGTTATTTCCATCATTGTCCCAACCCATCCAGTTCAGAGCACCATCGATCTTATCGAAATCGCTCTGACCGGGTTGGAAATTCGGTGCAAAGAAGATCTCGCTGCCAGCAGCGGATCTGATCGCATCGACATCGACCCCGTCGCCCGAAAATGACGACACAAAGACCTTCCCGTCGACCATGAGCTGCGCGGGATGACTCGCATACTGCGCGATCTTGGCGCCGACTTCGCTCGCCTGGCTGGCCTGCCACCAGTTGAAGTCGAAGGAGATGAATACTTTCATGTCATTGTTGGCGGCAGATTCATATGCATAGTACAGTTGGGTGTCGCCGTAAGAGTCGGTGCCAATATTTAACGCAAAGGCATCGATGCCCGCGTCTTTAGCACGTTTCATGTCATTGTCATAGTCAGAGGCGTTTTCACGGTTGCTGACGATGCCCATCTAGATAGTGTTAGTGGTTTTTCTGCTGAGGGGGTTAAAAAAATGCTATAGAGATGTGTAAATTACCATAAAATGACAAAAGACCAATTTGTTTCCGACATTTTCATCGGTGGAAGCCATCCTGGTAACGTAGTCGACTGGAGTCGGGAAAGCGAATGTGAAAGAAAATAGGCCAACCAGGGCCACGAAGAAGAAGAACATGGCTTTATAAGCGGTGAAGAAATCCAAGAACCAGCCAAGGAATATCTCCACTACGCGAAGCTAGAATGTGAAGATAAAAGGAATGAAAGATCCAGCTTAAGGAGTGACTGGAGGGGTGAGAAATGAAAGACGGTATCAAGGTAGGAACATAGGACTTGAGTTAAAGAAGTATTAGATGCATTATATGCATTGGGCGCTTTGTTTGAAAATTTCCACATTGTCTACATCCAGGTCCACTCTTTGTATGTAGGCAGGACAATAGATCAATCAGACAAGGAAGCCCTAAAGTGGGCTGTTGCCTTTCAAGCAAAAAAAAAGTACATGTAATCTTGCGGCGCCGACTACCATAGTGCTTGTCAGACCAGGGGTCCTCGGCGCTTCCAAAAATTCCGACGGGACCAGAAAGCCGAAAGATGTCTCTCTGTGATCTGGTTAGTTGAAATAAATTGAAGGTAGGGGTAGAGGCTGACAGGGAAAAGTATCTAATATCCCGTAGGGCTGCCGGATTGGCCGAAGAACGCCTCCATCAGCCCAGCGGCTAATTTCAGGAGGTGTTCCACGTTTGACATTTTGTGATAACAAGGAATATCTGGATTTAGCGTTCGGAGATATTCTAACAGATCTCATCTGAAACATCTTATACAATTTAAGAGAACAGGGGTCCATTTAAACCTTGGATACACCAGGTGGTGTATCCCCAAGTGCAACCATCGACCATGGGGGTACTTCGGCGTCAAGATGTTGCAATACCAGACCTAGAAATTGTGAGAATAACCTAGCCAGGGCAATTATTAAATCTAAGATCTTCTTTTTTGTGTCTAGATGGGTGATTTAAATGAGCGCTACAGTCCATCGCGTTCATGGCCCCCGGTGGACATGCAATCTTAAATGTTATATTAAACAAGCCATACCTAGCTAACTAATTTCTGGTTCAGGTACTCATGACTCGTTGATCCCAGCCGTACTTTAGCGATGGGCTATCTTAAAGTACAGCAAATGCAGAGACATAGCTCACCGAGCTGTCGTCAATCTCCTCTACATCCGAGCTACGCTCGTACCGCAGGAAGTAAAAGCGTCCTTCCTGGTCGGCTGCTTGAGTTGCCGTGACAATTTCCAGGGCTGCCATGATTACCCCGATCGGATGGCGCCCGCATACTGTGTTACCCGTGCGTTCAATAATATCGAGGAAAGACTTTGCAGATCCCGTCGTAATGGCAGCCATGGTAGCCATGTCAAATGCCGAGATACTCTCGTGAATGGAGGGTTCACGGCTTGAGATGCGATCGCGTTGCCGCAAGGAGTGACCAGCTGAGACCGTCTCGAGAGCCTGATCGATGCTGTTTGCATCCATTCCGGG
This sequence comes from Penicillium sp. BW_162_3FA, assembly GCA_008931945.1. Lineage (NCBI taxonomy): Eukaryota > Fungi > Ascomycota > Eurotiomycetes > Eurotiales > Aspergillaceae > Penicillium > Penicillium sp. BW_162_3FA. Next base: position 502,865 of record MUGJ01000059.1, read on the forward strand.
CTGCGGAAGTATATTACTAGACAATGGGAGTTGTGGCCCTGGCCTGGGTGCCTGGGGGACATAGTATGTGTAGCGGAATCGGAGGCCCCAGTGGCAGAAATCCGAACTTATCACAAAGGCGTTTTCTGGGTCCGCTAAATAGGGGGCTAGGAGGGCCCCAAATCCCTGCTCTGTCGAGGCTGAGGTATTTCCGACCATGATTGGGACCAGAGGTGGGTATTCAGAGGCTGGTGAATCTGGATATTGGAGTTGGAGCAAGCGATGGATGTAGGGAAGGTGCATCTCGATGCTGTGCTCGTCTTCATCAACCGAACGCGACATGGTTGTGAATCTAATCTTTGCCCCATTTGGTTTGGTTGCCTGGGTTTCGAGAAGCTGGGTAATCAGCTCGGTGTCTAGTGGGAGGGGTTCATCGGATAGAGGGGTACGGTAGGAGGTTAGCGTTGGAAGAGCCAGTGTTGCGAGCGCGACATGGTGTGATGGTCCCAGAATAAAAATTCGCTTCCTATTTATGAAGTTAGAACAGTCTCATGAAAGAAGCGGGAGATAAGCTTACGCTTTGGAGAGATCCAGCGCCTTGTATGCGTAGGCTGCGCAAGGCCCCGAGTATGAATAACCCGCATGTCTGGTTGATTAGTACGCTTGATTCTGAATAACATCGTATGTATGATGAGGGTCTCAGACATACGGTGCGATGATCACTCTGGCTCCTGGAGTTGGCAACGAGCCGACCTTCTCCATCGTATCTGGGACCTGTGCCAGCCAACCATCCAGCTGACGGGCCAGTGTGCGGGCACTATCTGAGTACCATGATCCAGAGTGAGAGGCCTGTCGAGATGGCATGATAGGATTTGAAGTAATTGATTAATGTCAGGGTCGAATGTGAGAGGTGATTCTGCCCTACAAGCTGAAGCTGAAGCTCTCTAATTGAGGAGAAGTGGGGGGAGCGGGGGATCCCGAACGCTCTAGCCGGCGCGCCGATAGGGAAGATATTGGAAGATGTTGGTATTCAATATTGATTGGACTGGATTTATGTACTTGGAAAATACGGAGAAAGCTTTGTAGTAAATATATTCCCTATATGAGTTTCTAGTCAATATCACATTGTGAATTTCCTTATCTAAATATAATTTAAAACCGTGAAAGTACCTATATGTACCTATACCAGGATATAGCACTGGCAAACAAAGTTAAAGGATCGAATAGCTGCATAGTTCCGAGTGGCTTTTTGTCAAAAGGTCAAAAGAAACAGGTGTCCGTTTGTACATCCTATGTTGTTTGAAGTACTCCGTAGTGTAGTCCGGGATACCGAAAGAATGATTGACTAGGTACAGTGGCGTGGTTGAAGCAATGGTATTGATATCTCTAGGTCGGGCATATATACTGAGAGTAGTAATAGCCTGTTTCCAAAGTTCCTCTAGAAATCCAGTCCAGAGTCCATGATGTGGAAAGTTGTTATCTGAGCATCGGAGTTTGTACCTATATTACCCGTTTGGGTTTAGCCTGACGGAATGCAACGCGAATCTCGGAAATGACGCGCTGAGCCAATTGTGTTCGCATCACCTAGTCCTCGTCTCAATTCCTCACATCTTCTCCTGTCATTGCCCCCGTGAGACTTTTTACACGCGATTACCTATAAATACCTCCTACCGATCTACCTTGCTATACACACCAAGCTCTTAAAATGTCACTCAAGCGGAAAGCTTCGTTCACTGCTCTCCCAAATAGTCCGTCAGTTCCGGCCCCCAGTGAATGGGGCATGGTGATCGATGGGAGCACACATCTCCACAGTCGGACACGGAAGCGCTTCAGAGACGATCGTCCTAGTGACCAAGTGATTTACCGTAAGAGCCTCGCCTCGCCCTTGTGGCACCCTCCCTTGATCATGTCAACGTTCAACCTTACTGACAGCTGGCAGAAAACACCCTACGATGGATCTTCTCCGCCCAAAAGCAGCAGGAGTCTACACAAGCCACCGATATGGATACAATGGACTCAGAGCCAACTCTTGAAACACCAGTAGTTGACCCCCGACAACAAACATTACACCGATTCTTTCAACAAAAACCCCAGCAATCATCGTCTTTCCGACCATCCCGCTCAGCACTTGCACCTCGTGCCAATGAGACCGCGCTCGCTCAGGAGGACCTCCTGCGCCGCCAGGCGTTTAATCAAATGAGCTCCGGAGACAGCTCGAGCGAGAGCAACAGCCCCGGATCCAATCAGATGGGTGCTGATGTGGACATGGATATGGACATGGATAGTGGAAACGGTGGTGATGGGTTGGACCAGGCGCCCAAGAACTGGGTGGGAGGAATGGCCTGGATGTAATTTGGTTGCACGGGTCCTTCTTCATCGTCGTGCGCTGGTGTTTATACCAGGAAAGGTTATCATTACCTTTCCATCTATTTCGTGATACCTATTGGGTTATTTGGGCAAGGTGTTACTGGCTAATTATATTGCTTTGCTTTTCTTCCTTTCTCGAAAGGAACCAAGATATTTTTTCGGTCTTTGGCGTCTATGGCAGCCTGGGAATACTTGAAAGACTAGGAACTTTAGCTTTTAATGAACATACATGGCAAGATATCTGGTTTAATTCGATATTCCAGTGACTTCTGACTTCAATTGAACCCTGGGGTAAGGGTGTCATTATTTGATCCGGCTCTGGATAGCTATATTGGAGGTATCGTGATCGTTTGCCTAGAATGGTAACTAGTTCGATATAAGCACTTCTGTATGCATAAATATAGTCTAGAGTAAGACTAATAGCAGATACTATTTAAAATATATTCACTCTTCGTTATTTAGACCCTCTATAGCTCTTTTTAAGTTGTAGATTTTAACTAGTGTGATGGCTATTATGCCGTTAGCCAATATGGCCTCAGGCACCAACAAAGTTGTTTGTCCACCCGACGTTCGACGTCCGTCCCTCCTTCAATTGAACCACAAGGTCAGGGGGATCCCAAACCGCAAGAGAACTTACGAACTTACTTAACTTTGCCAACGCCCCGAATAATCCGACTCTGTCCTTCCTCCTGCGTCGGAATCCTTTTCAGCTCAGCTACCCTCAGACTTCCAACTCCCCCGCACATTGGAGGCCTTTTGACTGCTGACACGAACAACGCACCAACCACAATGGATCACGATCAGTCTGTTCAGTACTTGGAAGGCCTGTTGGGTTGCACACTGCGGATCCATACCACGGATACTCGGATGTTTGTTGGGCTTTTCAAGTGTACCGATGCGGTAAGCAGTCACCTATGAACTACGTGCTATGAGATTTGAAATAGCATATAGCGAATGGTACTAATCAAAAAACCCTTGATAGGACCGAAATATCATCCTCGCCAACTCCTTTGAATATCGTATGCCCACCACTTCTGCCGTACAAGCCGCTGCAGATGAGAAGCAGTCGTGGGGAGAAGGGTCGGAAGCAAAGAGCACAACTGTCAAAGTGAACATGACGCATCGGTTGATAGGCCTCATTGTCATCCCAGGACGTCACATTACGAAAATAGAGCTGGAGTAAGCCTTAATCTGGTTCCAACTCGGGTTCGTGTCCACGAGACCTTCATTTTCCTACCTAGGGAATCGCTCTTTATTCTATTCTCGAATGATAAACCTAGCTCTACTGCCCCACAATACCAAGCAGCATGGCACCTATTGCACCCACCCACGCGATATGCCGCAGGAGAAGCCCGGTTTCTGCCCTGCGCCCACCATTACCCTGGACCCTGCTTTTCCGCCAGGACGAGAGTTAGGCGTGGGGCTGCCAAGAGGAGGCTTGCTTGCAGTGGCATTCGCTGCTCCATCAACGTGGCACCGGGATCACAGCAGCTGCACCGCAGTGTCGCAGCATCCAAGGTGGCTTGACCTGCCGGTCTGCAGTCAAGTTATCGGATAGGAAGATTGTTTGTGGCAGGCGTTTTTGGTCAACAAGGGGTGAATGGAGGGGCAAAAGGGCGGTGTCTCCGCCACAGATATCCCTTGGCATGCAGCGTGGTTACTTTCGTGCAGAACCAAGATTATCTGTGGCTCGTGTCCGCTTCCGCTGCGATCTGATCATGGGGCAGGGTGTGTGTTGTTTCTGAGCGGAGGCTACTATTCTCTAGCCGCCTTCCACTGTCGGAAGTGTTTGCAGGAGGCTTACGCTCTAGCACGCAGCGACATATAAATTTGTGATATATCATTTTGCTTCCAAACGTGGTGTCGAGTCCTCGGGTTAGTGGATGATGCACTTTTATCTCTATCACTTCTGATAGGAGATATGGCCCCGGTGGCGGGGTCCAAGCTCCGGATAGGTTCTCTTGCGAATAGCCGGGTAAGGTCGGAAAAAGATTCTTAGTGTCTGACTGCTTCTACAAATTCATTTGTGGTGGCCTTTTCAGGTGGCCCAGATTCAAATTGGAATGTAAATGCATGTACGTTGTAGGGAGAAGAGCATCGCTTATCGAGCGCTAATAGTGGGGGTTCAAAAAGGACGCCTCAAAAGGACGCCTAAAAAGACCAGTAAGAGAGACCAAAGGATTCATATAGAATATGGGGACATGCAGAAGGATACTGTTTGGATATTGGGAATAAAGTCAGGGCTCTACAAGATTAAAGAGAGAAAAAAAAACAAAGAAGGTATTTCCAAAATTTGTGCGGTGTGAAGCTGTAAAGAGAAAGATATACAGACTGACAAGGGACTTCGGATCTATGTGTACTAGTTTGGTTGGTTTAAAAAGAAAAAGAAATCAAATCAAATCAAAAGGAAAGAAGAAAAATAAAATAAAATAACCTTTTAATCAAAGCTGATGATAATGATGTATCAATATAAATATAAGAGTCTAGACTTCTCTATCTTCCCCTCAGGTAACTTGTCTTAGACCTCCAGAGCTCAGTTGGACTAAGGTTCTTTGTATAGCTCGGACCGAGAGATAGTCCGGCTGACCTAATCCACTCCCCGATCGAGACCGGGCCCAAGAAACGGAAACCACAAAAACAGCCACTTTGTGCCCGCGAAGTACCATTTTGCTGTACTAGCGGTGGCGGAGTACTTTTGCCTACATCTGACCTTTCTAGCCTGGACTCTCTCTCTCCCTTCAACTTTCCTCTTCCCCTCTCTTTTCTGGTTTTCATCGCAGGGACATTTCACCCTCTGCTTGTGATATATCCCTACGATTCTTCTTGAGGTAAATGATACCCCCCAGATGTGTCTGCCTGCGGCCTAATATTGTGGAATACCACCCGCTCAAACCCCCCCCCGTACATAATGACGCATTCCTCTACCCGCAAACCCACCATTCCCAGTCCCTCTCCATTCAAGGACCTCCCTTGCGTCTTTTCTTTTTCTTCTTCTCTTTCTCACCAATACCTCCACATGCCACCTGGGTTTCTGCGGAGTCAGCCCTGCAATCCCGCACCTGCATTGTCTCGTGCAAGTGGCTAACTTTCTGTAGAGCTTCTTCCTAAGTCTCTCACCTCGGAGCTTCCGCCTTTTTATCTTTAGCTTCTCACCATTCGAACCCCCCTCCACCTACATCAATCACAAACCCTCTGTCCCGCTACCTAGACCCTCACTGTGACCTCGCCACCTCGCCCGTTTGTCTCGTAACTGTGCTCAACATCTTGCACTTGGCTCCGCCCGTGTGTTCTTCAAGGTCCCAAGCAGGTGGATTAGGGATATTTAGTCCTCGCACAAATCACAGCACAGTCCTTGCAGAGTTTCTCCCAAGCTTTTTATAAGATTGCAGAAGCTCGGGCCAAGACATTCCAGCAACACAACAGGGGTTTCTCGGCATAATAGTTCCAACTTCCATCGTTCGTGCGATCTTCTCAACTCAAGCTTGGCAGTTACCCGAACCTTCTAGTGATGGGTCAGTCGCATTCCAAGGGCAACGCCTCGGGCGACCCTCTTCAGTCCTACCCTTCGTTTTCCAAGTCCGACACCAAAGAGTCTCTCCGCTCCTTCCGCGGCTCCATCCGATCGAAAATCCCTGGTGCTCGCAGCTCCGATAGCCCTCGGGGTTCCACCACTGCTCTCTCCCGAACTGAGAGTCAGACCGACAAATCCGATGCTGGATCCCTCAAGTCTGTTGGGAGCCGCCCTGGCTCCAATGCCGGCCTCCCCCAGTCGCCTGGCTCCGAGAGCGCGTCGCGACCCGGCTCCCCCCAACCCCCGCCGTCCCCCTCGCTTTCCACCAGCCTGCAACGAGGCCACAAGGATGTGAACGCGATGAAGCAGAGCGGCGAAGTCGACCATGTGTCAGATGGCCCTCCATCTGGGGGTCCCCCGTCTGGGGCCACCGCGGTCGCCGGTGAATCAATTCTGATGAAGCGAGAGAACCAACTGAACCCCATTTTGGATTTCATCTTGAACGCCCCACTTGAGACATCGGGATCTCCTGGGATGGGTATGGGTGCTTTGAAATCGATTGATTTGGACGACATGATTTCGCGACTCCTAGACGCTGGTTATTCTAGCAAGGTTACCAAAACAGTCTGCCTAAAGAATGCGGAGATTACCGCCATCTGTACCGCCGCCCGCGAGCTCTTCCTGTCGCAGCCTGCTCTGCTGGAGCTGTCAGCTCCCGTCAAGATTGTTGGCGACGTTCACGGCCAATATACTGACCTCATTCGACTCTTCGAGATGTGTGGATTCCCTCCCGCTTCCAACTACCTTTTCCTGGGTGACTACGTCGACCGAGGCAAGCAGAGTCTGGAGACGATCCTTCTGCTGATGTGCTATAAATTGAAGTACCCCGAGAACTTCTTCCTACTTCGAGGAAACCATGAGTGTGCCAACGTTACCCGTGTTTATGGGTTCTATGATGAGTGCAAGCGTCGTTGCAACATCAAGGTCTGGAAGACCTTCATCGATACCTTCAATTGCCTCCCCATTGCTGCAACTGTGGCTGGCAAAATCTTCTGTGTCCACGGTGGTCTCTCTCCTAGTCTTTCGCATATGGACGACATTCGCGGCATCACCCGCCCCACTGACGTACCGGACTATGGTCTGTTGAACGACCTCCTGTGGAGTGACCCGGCAGACATGGAGGAAGATTGGGAACCTAACGAGCGAGGTGTTAGCTACTGCTTCGGAAAGAAGGTGATCATGGACTTTTTGCAACGTCATGACTTCGACCTGGTTTGCCGTGCTCACATGGTAGTTGAGGATGGATATGAGTTCTACCAGGATCGTATTCTGGTGACTGTGTTTTCTGCCCCCAACGTAAGTTGCCTTCTTTTGTGTTTCACATCGATCCATACTAATCTTTTCATAGTATTGTGGCGAATTCGATAACTGGGGCGCTATCATGTCAGTCTCTGGCGAACTTCTTTGCAGCTTCGAACTTCTCAAACCCTTGGACTCGACCGCCCTGAAGAACCACATTAAAAAGGGCCGAAACAAGCGCAACAGCATGTTGAACAGTCCCGTAAGGAACCCCCCCTTGGAATTCCCCCCATGTGATCGTTGCTGCATCGTGCAACACTGCCGATCTTTCTGCCTGCAAATTATGCACCTACTGTATCCCGTATCTTCTTGAACGAATCGCTAACCCAATTCCAGCCTGCGGCGGTATCGGCGCAAAGTTATTAGATCCCACCGATCGTTCTACATTTGAAATTGATATCATCTCCTGCCATCCGTCATTGCTGTCATGGTCTCGATTACTTTCACAGTCATTGACCGGCAATGAACACGACTTTCACCAAACTAGCAGCGTGGTAGCCTATCCCTTGTTTGATAATGGCTGATCACTAAAAACGCTCTGCCACCACGGCTCGCACCAACTTCCGGACCCAATCCCCCCGGTATGGATGCCCAAAATAAGGCTTGGCGCAGAACTGAACCGGATTCCTCTGACCGGTCCGCGCATCGGGGCCTGTTAGGGCACCGTAGCATGCGTAGACCCGCAGATTCCAAATTTGCAGACTCAATGGAAAGACATGCTTGAAAAAAGGCACATGGAATCTCTATAGGCCACTTTATTGTCGCCTATCTCGGTTCCAGCTCACAACGCAGACGCGTCCAGACCCACGGCATTTCTCTTCGGCCCCTAAGAATCACAGCTATGTATCTCTACATGGCTTGGGTTATCAGGCCTCTTGTTTCTGGTGTGGCATTCTCCTGCATGTACTTACAATATCTCTACTCTTTTATCCCAAACAAATGGTATTACTTGGGCATCATTTTGTTTTCTTCCACATATCTAGGATTATGGAATGTCCTATACTTAAAATGCGTAGCATCTTTAGTTTCTCTGTGGTATTTCTCAGATGATTTAGCAATATTTCCTATATCGTCTAGGCTGCGTGTTTGGCTGGAATCTTCTGTGGGTGAATCAAACCCACACCGCTACATACTAAATGCCCTCGTAACTTGACCAAAAGCCAGCCAAACAGACGGGAATGGTTCGCTGATTCCCAGAAAACCTCTCTACAACCAACGCTGACCAGTTGTATGTCCAGGCCTCAATCGGGACCACCTCCCGACAAGTCTCGGCAGCTGGCCCGCCTTGTATCGAACACCTTACGCATATGCAGTGCCATTCGCAAACACTGGGCTGGATTCAAACTTGTAGATAAGGAAGTATTTACTAATGATATCTAGTAACTCACGCAAGTGTATCGACTTGCCTAACCATCCAATAATATGGTCGAGCTCCAGTAATTGCTTTTTTCCATGAACAACCCCATTTCGTGATAGACCAGTGACTGAAGGTCAAGCAAACAACAACCGAGACAAGTTCCTCAATCAAGTTTCCTTCCGACTATTTCCCTCCAGCTGGCGCAACCCACCAGCCGAATTCGCAACAGATTGAACCTGAACCCGAACCTTCGCCGCAAAAGGATTCGGATCGGTATTCTGATCCAAATTCCCTAAAGCATGATTCACATCACGATGCTTCGCCTCATCAGCACGAACATACAGCAACAATGAATGCATACAGCGTTGTCCCTCCGGCATCTGCCAGTACTTAATTGCCATCTCGGGAGCCTGCAAGCCCTCCCATCCAGGCAGATATCCATTCTCGAGGTCGAGAATTGCCTTCGAGTATGTGATCACTGCTTCTTCTTCTAGATATCCCACAAAGCGATGACAGATCTGAGGCGAGATCAGATATGCGAGGGAGAACCCGCTGAAGAATACCCACTGCGCGCCCAGGACCATGAATCGCATTGTTGGGCCTGGCTCGGCGAGTTTGAGGAAGGTTAGGAGGTGCATTCGTTCGTTGTAGGCTTCTTCGAGGAGTGTTTCTATCCTGTTTTGTGTGGAATGTTTAGATCATCTCCATCTCCTGTCTGGCAAGGAGGATATGGATGGTATCACTCACCATCCGTTGTCTCGCCTCATTCGCCGGATGCTTTTGAGATGGCGGAGCATGCCTGCTACCATTCCTGGAACGCCGGCTACGCTTTCTAGGAAAACGAATCTCGTGATCCATTTCTCCTCGGTCATGATATGGGCTTTGGAGAGGGTGTTTGTGTTTGTTGGTCGTGTGTGATATCCCGAGACGAGATCCATACCCCAGCGCAAGAGGCGCACGGTTCCGAGAGCTGCTCTATCTTGCCAGGTGTGTGCTTTGCGGTGGGCGGTTCGGACGGCGAGGATCTGTTCTTTTGTGTATCTATGAGGAAGGTGATATATGTCAGATACGATCCTTTTATTATAAGGGATAATGAAGGAAATGTTTTCTCCAAGGAGGCACTTTAATTGAACATACACTGGATGGGTCCATGATGACTTTTGGCCAATGTGTGTGCTTGTTGTATGATTTCTCTTGGTCGGCATCAAGGTAGAGAGCCTAGTATACCTGCTTGGTTGAGCATATGATACAGTGCCTGTCCTGAACATTGCGCTGTGCTGAAGACGAGTGTGCACAAGGGCAAAACGAGGTATACTTGTTTGGAGTTTCATGACCAATGAAGGAAAAGATAGAAGAATGAGAAATAGATACAACCAAGCTGAAATGTTTTGATTCTAGAATTGAGGAGTCAAATTCCAACAGAATTGTCCGTCTTTTATGCCTCGGATGTTCTGTTTCCTACAATGCAGAACGCAGACTATGACTCAACCAACAATAATTGTTGAGGATTTTGTGTTCTACAATATACAGTGTATGATAGGTAATAGCTTCACCAACTCCGCGAGATCAAATTAAAGATGGCTATGCAAGGAGAAGATCGCGCCTTGTTGAACCCTAATCTCCCGATTTCATCCGACATAGAGAAGACCTCGGGTGAAGAAGTTCTAGATCGCTTTTTCGTGACTCATCGAAAGTTACATGTTAACGAAGAGTTGCTTCTGTAGTAAAGAGTAATGAAGATGTATAAAAAGGGGTTGTGGACACTAGTAGTGGTCTTGAGTTTTGTCTAGTGCGTGTGTAGGCCGCCATCAAATTATGTTGAACTCAGTGGTTAGAAATTGAAGACTAGGGATATGGAAGAATGGAATAAGAGTTGCATATATATATATATATATATATGTTGGGAACGAATGAATCTTCCTGATAAGTGCAATAGTTGAACAATGGCTACCTTCGGTATGGCTGACCCAGGATGGTTGGAAACATGTCTTCTTCCTTTGGATTTATAAAAAATCCATGTTAGAAGAAATGGAGTGTATAAGATAGCTTATTCCTATGTACGAAGTGAATTAGTGATACATGTACTCTATACTTTGGGCAATTAGTCGGTTCTAAATTCTTAACATATCTCCTTCGGGCGATTTCGCTAAATAACTTTCCACACTGAATGATATTATTTATGAAAAGGAAAAATTCGCCATTGCTGCAATTGTACATCTGGTTAATATGCTAGAATTTGACTGACAATAAGATCTAAGAAATGCTCGAACACCACCCACCGGTCACGACCACCAAGTACATTGCCGCGGTTTGTTAAAGTGAGAAAATATTGCAATTTAGTGATACTCTAGGTTCTATTATACATTTTTATTTTGTATATCTCACATGGAAGCAATGATCCGCCTATCCCTCGATGAGATATGGTACATCTTTAGAACGGATCTGGTGAAGATTGTACATAAACCTTTCTGTCATGCCAGAAAGATATCAATAACCTACATAGTAAAATGAACCTGTCTCTTAACAATGACAACGCACACGTCAGTCTATCTTCATGTCACTTGATAAAGACCAAAATAGGCGCTGTCGGTAGGCATACCGTTGATAACATGGACAAGTAACCCCGCCACCGGCGAGTCTCCCGTACAGACATTCCACGACCGAATTATCTGGATCACCAATAGGACCAGTCTTTTGAATAAGCTCTCCGGGTTGTATTACTGTTTGTGGAGATACTGACCAGCACGAGCGATAATCACCCCGCATGGAGGGTTTCATCAGTTATCAAAGGCACCGGGCACCTGTCCGAGACGTTATCTGGTTCTATACGAGGGGAACAACAATGAAGGATAAAGAAGCTGGTCCCATCGCCTAATTTCATATGATCAGAAGTCAGAATTCATAATATCATTCAAAAGAAATGGGTACTGTACTTCCTGGGAAGCCTCTAACGGCTCTTGCACGATGCACTCGGCCAACGAGCAATGTGAATACATCAATTTCACTGCGCTTTACCTCAACACTACAAGCACACGCACAAGCACAAGTGAAGACTGCTCCAAGCCCCACGCTGCCACCCCTCTCTGCTTTACCGGCGCGTGTCTTGCTCAGATCTCTGCTCGTCTCTACGATATCGTCGAAGAGATTCCTCCTCATCCCCGCGCTTTCGTTGATGTCCTTCCTCTCCAAGCCCAACAGAATCTGGCTATTCGACGTGGATCGGAACCCGCTCCTGCATGGAATATTAAAGAAAACGTTCTACAATCAATTCTGTGCTGGAGAGAATGGCGCAGAATGCAGATCCACCATCCGCGAAATGAAAGACATGGGCTTCCGCGGTATGATTTTGACATACGCTGCCGAGACCGTGTTTGATCATAGTACTCAAGCTCAGCATGGAAAGGGCATTGCTGCTTTGAAGAGCGAGCAAGGGGATGTGTCTGTTGATGCTGCAGTCCACCAATGTCCAAGCATCGAAGCTTGGCGGGCAGGGACAGTTGAGACTATCTATATGACGGAGGCAGAAGATTACCTCGCAGTCAAGTAAGTTGTTTGGTAACCCACCCTTTCATGGAATAGCAACTGACCATTCATAAGGTTGACAGGTGCTGGCGTCAGCGTCACTGAGGCTTTCGCCGCTGGAGAGTTGCCCCCGCAGCAGATGATGGATGCCCTGCATGAGGTCTGCACCAAGGCCAAAGACAGAAAAGTTCGCATCCTCGTCGACGCCGAGTCTCAGCATTTCCAAAAGGGCATTGCACGGGTTGCTGTGGAACTTATGCGCACATACAATCGCGACGGTTATTCCACCATCTACAATACATACCAGGCCTACCTCAAAAGCACACCAACGACACTAGCCAACCATCTCGCTGTGGCAAAGGAAGATGGATTCACTCTCGGTCTCAAGCTCGTGAGGGGCGCATATATGGCCACGGATGAACGGTCCCTGATCCACGACACGAAGGAAGACACCGACAACGCATATAATATGATTGCCCAGGGGGCGCTGAGGAAGAATATCGGAGAATTCGGAGATAAGGGCACCCGCGAATTCCCCTCGGTGAATCTATTTTTGGCAAGTCATAACAAGGAGAGCGTGGTTGCTGCACACGAGCTCCATAAGCAACGTGTTATGTCCGGCTTGCCTACTGTGCCTGTGCGCTTTGCCCAACTCCATGGGATGTCCGATGAGGTTAGCTTTTCGCTGCTTCAGATGAATGATGGTGATGGAACACCGGAAGTTTATAAATGCTCCACTTGGGGAGGTATGGGTGAATGTCTGGCCTATCTTCTTCGTCGGGCAATTGAGAATCGTGATGCGGTTCTGCGCACAGATAATGAGTATCGGGCGTTGAAGACGGAGGTTTTCCGTAGAGTGAAATCGGTTTTTTCTCCTTCGCCATCTTCATAGCGTACCCAATGAGATATGAATTTATGATCAATGTGTTGCACTGAATTATACTCTTAATTTCTTTTATATACTAGGCCCGCGGGTTATATTAGACCTGTATAGTGTAGAGAGATTAAGTTGTCTTAGACCACTGGCTGGCGGCAGAAGCCGCAAGGGGCCGGCTGGTCTTCACCTTCACCGGAGAAAAGCTATGAGTTAATAGGTCACTTCCAATTTTGGCGATTACGACACATTTCAGAAGGATTGATTATGCATTATTTGGTTGTGCACATCTTCCGGAGTAATGTCAACGTTGATATATCTCAGTTTAGGCAAAGATCTGCATCTTGTCGGTGATCTCGGGGATAGTGTTATTATCGTAAGGATTGAAGTTAAATTTGGAATCGGGCCGGCCGCCTGGAATGGATGAGGCAGTAAGAATTTAGGAAATTTGGTCTGATGATCATTAATTTTCCTTATCATTGCAGGTAGCACATCGCCCTGGAGCTCACCGCAAGGATGACGTGTTGATGCTAGGGAGGTCAAGAATGTTTTTCGTATGTTTCACAGAGACATTCTCAAGGGCGTTAGAACTGAACCAGTGCGCAACTTGCGTCATATAGACCATCAAAATCAGCCAGAGGTGGGGAAAGTCATGTACGGGATAAGAGATATTCCATGAATTGGCAGGGGGCTATGTCACCTATCCCGGCCACCGCTATACTTCCGAGGTCGTCGCCTCCAAGTTCACGGTCCACACGAACAGACCCCCGCGTTTGAGCTAAGGGGAGGGGGGGAAGTGGATATGAGGTGTTAACGGAGGACGGTCACGCGGTCAAATCAACAAGGATGATGGCTCGTATAGCCAATAAATGAATCAGAAAGTAATCGCGGAAGTTTTGCCAAGTACCCGTCCTCGGAGTAGGTACCATACATATTCCAAGGTTGCCCATGAGCTACGCCTAGCGCCGCAGTGTACCAGACTTACAGGAACTCTAAGCTCCACTTAGCGTCGAACCCGGGGAGCCGGTTGGCCCATTCGGTGAACCTCCGAAGCTTGGTAAGCTTGTCTTTGTCTGGGCAGGTGGATAGCCCTAACCCTAGGTACTCTCCTTCAATCTGGGGCCCCTCGCTTTGGGATTTAGTACGGATATAGTGCGTGGGGGTATTACCCGGGGACACCGGGGTATTCTGGGGGGATTTTTAATCTTTTCTCTCCCCTTGAAATCATGCGAGAGCTGAAGTTTTTAAACTCCCGCAAAAGACTTTTCAACACCCCCAGTACAAGCCTATAGAGTGAAAGCTATGGCCCCTACTAAGCTCAGAGGCAAGTCCTTGAGCCTCGTCATTGGTCTTGTTGGCGCCGTCGGATTCATATTACAGGGGTATGATCAAGCAGTTGCCAATGGTCTCTTGACACTGGGCTCTTTTATCGCTGTCTTCCCTCAAATCGATACCGTGAATACCAGCGGTAGTGAGAAAGCTCACAACTCTACAATTCAAGGTATTTATTCGAATAAATCAGTTGTTAGAAGTTAACGAAAACAATGCTGACCATTACAAGGCACAACGGTCGCTATCTATGAAGTTGGATGCGCAATAGGTGCAGGTTCCTGCGCCTTTCTAGGTGACAGACTTGGTCGTCAGAAGACTATTCTTCTTGCCGGTTGCATAGCCTTAATTGGTATAGCCATTCAATCAAGTCCCTTCTCGCTCGGCCAACTTATCGCTGGCAGAGTCATTACTGGTAAAGTCCCAACCTATCATTTAACGACTTGCAATAAGCTAACCATTAATCCGTAACTGAACAGGTCTCGGTGTCGGTGGCTTCACCGCCACAATCCCAATGTACGTCTCCGAGTCATCTGGAGCAGAAGCCCGTGGACGAATGGTGCTGCTGGAAGGATGGTTTGCAATCGGCGGCGTTGCTCTCGCAACATGGCTGGAATTCGGACTATACTATGTCAGCGACAACTCTGCCAGCTGGCGTTTCCCCATTGCATTCCAGGGCCTCTTTGCTTCCATTGTTGTGGGGGGTATTATGCTCCTACCCGAGTCTCCCCGCTGGCTCGCACGTGTCGGACGTCTCGAGGAAGCAGGTGAAGTGCTAGCCCGCATGGAAGATGTGTCCGTCGACTCCGAGCATGTCCTACAGGAGTTGGAAATTATCCGACAGTCACTTGTCATTGACGAGAATACCGAATCGGCAGGCTCCTCTTCACCATTTGCTCTCACGAAGAACCGTCACCTGCACCGTACAGTTCTTGCTGTTGGTGTGAACATTTTGGCGCAGATGACCGGTGTCAATATCATCACTTTCTATTCTGATACTATCTTCGAGTCCGATCTGGGTTACTCGGGTACACTCTCACGAATCATCACCGGATGTCTGCAAATCTGGCAATTCCTCGCTGCGGGTTTGGCCGTTCTACTCATTGATCGTGTCGGACGTCGTCCGTTGCTCATTGCTGCCGCTGCCGGTATGACCGTTGCCCAGGTCTGTCTGGCTGGGCTATCAAGCGACCTTGAAAACAAGTCCGCAGCTGGCGCATCACTCTTGTTCTACTTCATGGCGCTTTTCTGCTACCCTATTGGACTTTTCCTTGTCCCATTCATGTACGCCGCAGAGATCGCACCGCTATGCACTCGTGCTAAGGTCACTGCTATGTCAGCTGCGTCAAACTGGCTCTTCAACTTCGTGCTGGCAGAGGTGAGCCCTGTCGGGTTCGCTACTATCAAATGGCGGTACTACCTTGTCTATGCATGCATTAGCGCCTTTGCTTGCGTGTGTTTCTACCTCGTCTGTCCGGAGACTAAGGGCCGTACACTGGAGGAGATCGATGATATCTTTGTTCAGTCGAAGTCTGTCTTCGATACTGTTCGCATCGCACAGGAGATGCCTTACCAGACGGAGATTCTGGCGCACGTTGGTGATACCGAGAAGGGTGTGGAGGCGACCCAGGTGGAGAATGCTTGAAAATGATATGAAGAAGATTGTGATGATGTGATATTTATCAGTGTTTAGATGGAAGCCTGCGATATATTATAGATTTACGCCTCTAGGTAGTTTCGTTGAGTCCATTGATCCCAGCGATTTTTACAGGGTATGAATATATAGTTAGACAATAAATTGATTTGTTCAACCCGATACTTTGGCATGAAAAGCAGATCGCAACTCTATATTCGTCAAGCACCCAATTCCAAATGCAGGAATAATACGGACACAACGCAAAAAGGTCGACGAGGGAAGATATTGCTGCGAATGCTTCACTCTTTCCAGGAAGGGCATAGTATATTGCCGTGTATACATATCCAACGCCAACAAATGCAATGGAGTAGCAACCAGCTGAGTCAGGACGGGCACGGTCAACTGAGTGATGATCGGCTTTGCGTGGGGATGAGTCGCCAAGCGGTCGGGGATTGCATCCGACAACCACGGGGCCAATGTAAATGATCCAAAGATAGTGACACCGTCTCGCACGAGGAAGATAGCAGCTGCAGTTCGTGCCAATGACTTGTTTTGGAGGGGTACAGAGATTGGAGTGTTCGATGTCTTGGCATCGGGACCCTTGCCGGTGCCGTATTCCTGCGCAAATCGGATGTCTTTCCACAGCGCTAGCGGCACGTTAGCCATCATAGTCGTGGCAAATGTGATCGTCCCCGCGGCGGTTATCTCAAGCTTGCGACTGATTGTGTCGGTCATATTTGCGACGGAATAGGTTGCCGCGTAGAGGGCCCAGACAATACCAAAGGGTCGCTGGAAGACAAACAGACCCGGTTGTCGGAGGGCCCCGAGCGCATGCCGACGAAGTCCGCGGAGAATGGGCTGTTTGAAGGCAGCTTGCTCGACAAGCGATCTAAAACCCCGTTAGCGCGGAATCATCGCGCTTGGAAGCGTTAAGACGAACCTGTCGATAATTGCTACCGCGGGTGTTACTAGGGACGCCGAGGCTGCTGCTGCGGCAAGATCGCCGGCCAGCTGTCCTAGTTCAGGACTGCCCCAACGAGCGTCATTCGATTGAGCTGCTTGTTGCATAATGATAATTTGAAGTACATAGTTCTGAGTCTCATGCTTATCTACTTCGAAAATATGGGATAGGAATGCACTACCCAATCCAGCCTGATACGAGCACCGGGTGGCCTCCCGATGCTGCAGATACTCGAACAGCAGCTATGGATTTAGCTTAATCTTGCCCGTCAGAGCTCAAGCTCACTGCAATCATCATGTGGGGTAAACGGGGAAGCCTCCGATATCTCTAGGAGGGGTCGTTGATCGTTGACGTTTAAAGCAGTCTGTTCTGTCGTCTCAAACTGATTTCTCAAGTTCACATTTGCCATTAACTCGACTCAGACTTGCTATTCATAATGTCTACTACACTCATGAGACTTCGTTCGGCACGGCCTACTGGCTCTCGCCTGCGCTCCGTTCCTGCAGCACTTTCTATTCAAACTCGTGCTAAGACTACCTTGCCATTCCGCCTCCCTGATGCTCGAAACGAACCAAACGTGAGTTTGATGGAACTATTTAGCCTAGCTTAATGCTAATCATACTACAGCCTCTATACAAGAAAGGCTCCCCGGAGCGCGCTAAGCTTGAAGAAGCATTGACCAAGCTCCGCTCTCAGCTGCCTGTGCGGAGCGAGCTCTTCTTTGATGGAAAATTCCAGGCGAGCTCCAAGTCCTGGGATCAACCATTGCCCGCCGAACATGCCACTACCTTCACAAACTACCCGCTTGCCACCGATGAGCAGACCCGATCAGCTATTGAGCTAGCCCTGGAGGCAAAGCAAAGCTGGCAAGATACCCCATTCGTTGATCGAGCTTCGATCTTCCTCAAGGCTGCCGAGCTGCTGTGCACCAAGTACCGATACGAGATTATTGCGGCTACAATGCTCGGACAAGGAAAGAACATCTGGCAGGGAGAGATTGATGCCGCGGCTGAGTTGGCGGATTTCTTCCGTCTGAACTGCAACTGGGCAGCTGAAATCTTGGAGAAGCAGCCCACTCGTGGCAGTGATGGCATGTGGAGGTTAGTTTCTGTTGAAGCCTTGAGCTATTGTTAGGGGATAATTTGCTAACCACTCGCAGTCGCATCGACTACCGTCCTCTGGAGGGCTTCGTTTACGCCGTCTCCCCATTCAACTTCACAGCCCTTGGCGGCAACTTGATCTGCGGACCTGCGCTGATGGGTAACGTAGTACTGTGGAAGCCTTCTGCGTCTAACGTCTACGCCAGCTCTCTGCTCTACAAGATTCTTTTGGAAGCTGGTCTCCCTCCCAACGTGATCCAATTTGTGACCGGTGACCCCGAAGCTATTACCGAGACTGTGCTCTCACACCGCGACTTTGCCGGCTTGAACTTCATCGGTTCTTCCGATGTCTTCCGTTCTCTGTATGGAAAGATTGGCCAGGGTGTTGCCGCAAAGAAATACCGCGAGTTCCCTCGCTTCGTTGCCGAGACCAGCGGAAAGAACTTCCACCTCGTTCACCCCTCCGCCGATATCACCAGCGCAGTCAACCACACCATTCGCGGCTCATTCGAGTACCAGGGTCAGAAATGCTCTGCCACATCTCGTCTCTACTTGCCCGAGTCTCGTGCCGAGGAGTTCCTTACTCAGCTGAAGGCTGGAATCAAGGAAATCACCATTGGAAACCCGGACAAGGACTTGGAGGCTTTCATGGGCCCTGTTATCCACCGTGGATCATTCGAGAAGATCAAGTCCATCATCGACGCTAGCAACAAGGACCCCTCGCTCAAGCTGATTGCCGGTGGTACTTACGATGAATCTGTTGGATACTACGTGCACCCTACTGTGTACCAAGCCGAATCACCAGACCACCGTCTCTTTAACGAGGAGATCTTCGGCCCCGTTCTTGCCGTACACATCTACAAGGATGCCGACTGGGCTTCTACTTTGAAGTCTGTTGATCAGAATGGAGGTGGATTTGCCTTGACTGGTGCTGTCTTTGCCAAGGACCGCGTTGCTATCCGCCAGGCTGAAGATGCGCTCCGCTACTCTGCCGGAAACTTCTATATCAGTAAGTCTCACAGTGTCTATGTGGATTGTTCTTATATCTAACCGTTTACCTTTACAGATTGCAAGACAACCGCCGCCCTTATCGGCCAGCAGTCTTTCGGTGGTGCTCGTGCTAGCGGAACTAACGACAAGGCTGGTAGCTCTGACCCTCTTCGTCGTTTCGTTAGCCCCCGTTTGATTAAGGAGGAATTCTTTGGTCAGGAGAACGGGTTCACTTACCCTAGTAACCACTAATGTTGGGATATAAAATGCATAGTTTATAGATTTTTCGCTAACACATGTACTTTCGCAATTCAAGCATACTGTTATTTATTTCTATTAAATCTACTTCCCAGATAGTAAGACATAGGAGTAGTCGACTTCGTATGTACCTGATAACGTAGGACTTGAGTAATATGATTTATCTAGCTCGGTGTGATATTGCACGCTATACTTCGATGTCTTTTAGGTGTTGTTTCAGATGACTTTAGAATATTCCTTTCTTGTCAGTGTTATAATTATGGGATAATAAATAATGACACGGAGTAAGGGTTAATAACTCTACGATAATATGTAGAGGGCTTTTCTACGTATACCCAAGGATGTCCACTACTTTTGTCTAATTATTGGTGTTATTCTATGTATCACAGAACTCATCCATATATAGAAAACGTGGTTTACATGGATTAGACTGTTGTGCAACTAGAATCTTATGTCTTTGTGTATATTTTGGTTGTCCTAATAAAATGACCAAATGCAACTATTCCCAAGGACTCGATCCTTCAACTACCCCTCACCATATCATATGATATTTCAGTTATCGTGTCCAGTTATGACCTCTTACGTGGCTCCAGTCTCTTATCAAGAATATCCCAGATAATCCAAAATATCCAAAAGCCCATTTGGGCACATCGGGAACCCTCCCGATAGTCCACTTCTCCGCAGCCCCCGCACTAGGCCCTGGTATCGGAATTGACGCCGTTGACTCATGGATAGCTGTGTAACTATAGATATAGAACAATTAGACCATCTGGTAGAAGTTCCCCATCGCATTTCACAATGGCTATCTCCAAGTCCGACCCGATCATCATTGTTGGCGGCGGAGCCTTTGGGCTCTCCAGCGCTCTTCATTTGACTCGCTCGGGCTTCACGAATATTTCCGTCTTTGAGAGAGATGAACAGATTCCTCCGCGCTATTCAGCTGCTAATGATCTGAACAAGATTGTGCGCGCGGAATACGAGGATCCATTCTATACCGATTTGACAATTGTAAGTCAACCATCTTGTCGATACAAATATAGTGATCGAGCGGATTACTGACCGATGTCTTGTTTATATTGTAATTAGAAAGCCATCGCCGCATGGAAAACCCCTCTTTTCGCACCTTATTTCCACCAGACTGGATTCCTCCACTGCGTGTCTGGCGAAGCACCCAAGAAAGCCATCGACACCCTCAATAGATTCCGGGCTTCGGCAAATGCGAGCGATCAAATCAAACCACATGTTGTACCCCTCAACGGCGAAGACGATATTCGTCAAGCCTGCTGGCAGCTCGATGGCCCATTGACCGGATGGAATGGATACCTGAACCGCTTCGACGGGTATGCACACTCCGGCAACGCGCTGGCGGGAATATACCGTGCCACACAGGCAGCCGGTGTGCGCTTCTACCTTGGTGAACACGGCGCAGTCGATGAAATCGTCTACGTCAGCACACTGCACGGCAAGAAGAGTTCCGGAATCCGAACGAAGGATGGCAAGTTCCACCCTTCTTCGCTGGTGATTGTCGCAGCGGGCGGTGCAGTCGGCCGTCTTGTCCCGGAGATCGGGAAGAAGGTCGTGGCTAAGTCATGGTCTGTTGCGCATGTTCATCTTACCGATGAAGAGACTTCTGCGCTGCGTGGTATTCCTGTTACCTATGCTCGTGATCTGGGATTCCTCTTCGAGCCTGATCCGAAGACAAATTTGTTGAAGATTTGTCCTATGGGAGGTGGATATATCAATACGGATCCTCGGACTGGGGTTTCTCATGCTCCTGGGACTTTGGAGGAAAGTGCGTTTGTGCCGGAGCATGATGAGAGGCAGATGAGGAAGTTGCTGGCGCAGACTCTTCCGGCGCTTGCTAATCGTCCACTGGTTAAGAAGTCGCTTTGTTGGTTTGCTGATACCGATGACTCGGACTTCATTATTGATTTTGTTCCTGAGACGTCGTCGTCGGTTGTTTTGTTATCTGGTGATTCGGGGCATGGGTTTAAGATGTTCCCTATCTTTGGATCGTGGGTTTCGGATTTCCTGCAAGCTGGGGAGCAGCGTGAAGAACGGTGGAAATGGAAGCATACTGATCCCAATGAGGGTAAGGGGAATTGGGGTGGTGATGTGAGCTGGCGTCTTGGGGAGTCGAAGGAGCTCTCTGAGATCCGACCTCCTGTTTTGTCTAAGCTTTAGATTATTTGAATATTAGAAGAGTACATGTGTTCATCTTTACGGTATTTTCAGGCTCAAGATAAAAGTATCATTAACCGTACAAGTCGTAGACTAGCCTATATCTATTTTAGAACGCATACTATGTGCATCGAGTATACCGATGGAAATCAATTGGAATTCGTCAATTCATCACACATTCAATTTACCATATACTATGTTCAATCATCGCATTTGACACCCACTCAGTATCATAACTCTCAATCGAGTCAGCGACAGCCATAATCTCAGCTGAAGTCAACATCGTACTAAAATCACACTCCACGTCAAAATCAGGATCCGGCCTCAGAAGCGCATCGTCATATCGAACAGACTGAGGTATAGCACCAGGAATCGGTGTTGCAGAAGGGGAAGCTGGGTCCGGAAGAACATTGGGTTGTTGGAAGAATTCAGGGACTGGTAAGTGTTGAGGCTGATCACCAGAGAGACATCCTATTAATGTCTCGTGTAGCTGCTGAAGCTCAGATCGCCGGAATTTAGCAACTTGGTTTCCGTCTCTGATCATTTCGTCAAAGATCGCATAGGCTTTCTCCAGCCAGTTGGGGTGGCTTTCTAGTATTCGCGGGTCGATTGCCGGGCCCATCAGGAGGATGATTGTGGATACGAAGACTGATTCTAGATCAAAGGGGAGGAAGGTTTCTGGAATTTGGGCGTTAGTTGAGACGGCCTATCAGTAGCGAAAGGTTGTCTTACCTAGCAGGCCTTGGCTCTGTAAACTGGAGAGAATACTGATGATGTGCTGGGCAGATTCAAGACACATCTGCATCAGGTTTCGGACGTTTCGGGATGCATTGAGGGATTCCAGGCAGTTTTCTGGGGACTCAAAGCGGATTTTAAGAAAGCAGAATAGGAGAGGTCGCGTGGCTAGGATGATACACTGAATATCGGGTGAGTGGTCAGCGGTTGCGTCTCTTTCCACAAAGAGTAAGGCACGTACCTGGTGATATTGAAGATGTAAATATGCAGATATTCGAGAAACACCGCTGCCTGGATCCAAATGTAGCGGGAATGACTCGCGAAGCTCATCGGCGAGCCCTGCGATGCTCGCCAATGCTGATTTGGTGCTCAGCAGAAAAGTCCGGTTGATGCGGCCATTGACAACATATATTGCTATTTCTTTGGTTAGAGGTGATGATTCACGATGGAGGCTCGGGAAATCTTACTGCTGTTCACCTCGGCAATGATCTGGGACAACTTGATATGCATGCCTAATGACATTGTCTCCGATGGGTCTGCAAAGGTAGGAAGCTGGGTTTGCACATATCGATCATTGATCGACTGAGGCAGACCCATCAACGAGGTCATTTCTCGGTCCAGAATATAAATCGTCCACCAAATTTTGCCGCATCTTTGGACCATGTCGTGTCCTAAATCTTCGACTGGCATGCTAGTGTGCATTCCTTGTGCCATAGCTATCCGCATGGCTTGGCCAATCTAGGGCATTCGTTAGTCGGGATTTTCAAATGAGCCATTCCTTTGCAAATCTTACGTAGTTATGTGCCGATGTTCGATAGTCAACACACTGGTAGTATAAGGCGATGCAACATAGGATTTCCGTTCCCAGCATAGGATCCCGGTAAAGAGCAGTCGGGTCAGGCAGAAGTTGCAAAGCTTTAACGAAATAGCACACCCCCGGTGGCTGTTTACCTTGAGCCTTGGGCTGAACGAATCCTTTCCCAAAAGCCAAGACCAGGAGGAAATGGATATACCACAAGCTGTTTGTCATGGATTGCCCATCTCCTGAGTAAAACTGCTGCAAAGAGCTCATAAACTCATCTTCTTCAAAAAGATGATACAATTGCCCGCACCGGAATTGCACGGCGTTGATCAGATACATGGTATGGTCGCGAGTCGGAACAACCGGAACATCTGGGCCCGGGCTTGTTCGTAACCCGTCCCATCCTAGTTCATAGGTCGTTTCATCGAATATCAAAGTTTCTGTGGGTAGTGTATCCTGATAGAGGTGCTGATGTGCCAAGCTGAGAACTCGCCGAGTGAACGACCAGTTGGATGATGTTCCAAGATAGACTGTAGTAGATGTTAGAGTTGCGCATTCCAAGAAAGCAGAGTAGCCTACATGTGCGGCCATTTGGCGCAGACATAAAAGCAGGAGGACCGGATGATAACGGGTTGGCTAGCCCAGAGTCCAAATCCTCCAGGTTCTGGTCCTCATCATGCTCCTCTGGAGTACTAGTCCTCTCCAAAGGAGGTACATCTTCGCGATCTTTCGGATCTGCAATAGGTTAGCAGGTAATCGTCTAAGCGGAAAGCAAGACACACCAATTTGAGGATCGAAATTCGAGCTGAAAGGGCTCACTTGGCCCTTCTCGCTCTGCTCTATACGCGCGATCTTCTGCTGCAGCTCCAGAATGTAGCTGCAAGAAATGTGAGCTATCGATTCTTCTCAAGACTGACTCCAATTGACTCACCCTCTAGTTACTAGGATCTTCTGATCACGATCGTTGAATATGCAGCTAAGTTTTCGCTTGCTACACCCGTCGCATGGCTGTGATCCGGAGCATTTGATCTTTTGTCTCCGGCATCGCACACATCTAAATTGTCAGTGTGAATTTCCACTAATCTAAGACCTCACTCACGCATTTGACGATCGTTTTGTGACTCTTCCATTGCCCGCCATCTGTGTTGAGATATGTTAGGAATCTGCCAGGCCGAAATGCGGGGGAAAAGTTCCCCGTAAGGCCCGTGAGGGCCGTGAGGGGGATCTCTTGTTATCAGAAGAGAAAGACGAATCAGATAGTTTGGTGAAGATGTGGATACAAAATCTTATCTGTTCAAAAGAGGATAGACGATAGAGAAGAGGAGAGAGATAGGTGTGTCGTCGGGTTCCCTCCCGATGATTCACGTAATTCAACCTGTTTTTGGTCATTTGACATTTCCCTTTGTCTTTATACATTTATAACCAAACTACATGTATACATGCATACTTCATCTTCATTTTTCTATGTACATTATGTAGCTTCAACGCTGCCCAAGCAAATTTCGATTCTTCTCCCAAAATTGCCTGCATGCTGTGTGACCCCAATGTTCAGTCCACCACTCCCCGAAACTATCTTGAACACTTGATTCGTCCACTCGTAACACCCTCTCATCTCTCTTAAGCGAACATAGTGCACAAGGATGGGAGGCTTTCAGTGCGCCCTGGTCCGCCCGCGCCGTAATAACCTTGAGCCCACTGGGATCTGGGACCGTAGGGATCGGCCGCTGGCCTGCCGCTTGTAGAACAGCATTGAAAACCACCGCCCGTTCACGCCAAGTAGTAAGCACATCAACGGCGTCTTGTTCTTCTTTGATGTTCTCTTGCTTGTTCACGCTGTTAAGTTTCATACCACCGGCTTTGCCGGAACGGGCAGGGCCGATTCGCATGCTCTGACTAAGGATTGTATCACGTTTCCACCGGAGACTTCGTCCTGCAATTACACGGGCGGCCGATTGAAGTGCATTGTGAATATTTAAGGCTGTCGTTGAAATGGTGTTTGAAGATGATGGTGGTGGGGCCGAGGATCGCAGCTGGGATTTTGCGAGTACCGCCTCTTTCTGAAGATTCTCAAACACATCTAAGAATAACTCGAGAAGGACTGATGGCGGCGGGATGTTTGTTGGACGGACGGTGGCTGCGGAGGGTGTGGTCCCAGAAATAGAGCTACTAGGAGCTGGACTAGGGGCTGTCGGTGGTGAGATGGGTTTGGATTTGGGCACAGCCTTCATACTAGGCCCATCTGAAAAGTCACCCCAGTCGTCGAAGGCATCGTCATCCCAGGTTGATGCAGGCGGCTTATTGGGTTTGACAGGCGGTTTTGTGGGTGCTTTCGTTCTCTTTTGGGGGACTTTGGGGGGAGGTTGGCTAGCAGGTGCATCAGCGAAATCGCCCCAGTCACCAAATGAATCATCTTCCCATGTCGCCTGGTGTTGGTTATTACTAGGTCCAAGGTTTTGGTTCTTTTGAGCAATCTCCGACGGATGTTTCACAGCTGGTGCCGAGTCTTGCATTGAGAGTGAATCTAGCAAGTCAATTGTTTTAGAAACCTGTGGGGTATTCTGCCGAGGCTCTTGTTTTGACAGTTTGGCTGTCGTTGATTGCTGAAGAGCTGTTGATTGTGCATGTTGAGCGTTTGAATCAGGGCCCTCGAATTCACCCCAGTCGTCATCTGCATCACTTGCTGGTGTGTCGAATGCTGCATCAAATAATACATCGCTATGTGGATTCAAGGGAAGGTCAAATTCTTGACCAGGGCCCTGCCATGGAGCTGCTGGAGCTGCAAATTGACCGACTGCTTCCGAGATCGGATTGGGACGCTTGTTATGCTGCACACTTCTCGATGACCCGAAGAAATCGATATTCTCGTCTTCATCGAAGAATGAGTTTTTCTGGTATTGCGATGGCTGCTGTCTGGAATTATTGTCTGGAGCAGGTGCCTGACCAAACTCTGCTAGCAGATCTGCGGACATTTTGAATGTCCACGGTTGTCATGAAGCTGTGAGGGGTGACATAAAGTGCAGCGACACAGCGATGCAGGCAATGTTTGCAGGGGCGGCAACACAAGATCGAATATACCGATTCCAGCCACAATCTGTATCGTTTTAGATGTGCAAACTTCGCAATCCGAACTCAACCGGAGTATATAGCGGTGGAATGTCGCAATGGCCGAGTAGCGCGAGATAAGGCACGGGCGGTCTACTATCGCCCGCATCCCCTCATCTTCCAAGGTTCACCCCGTCATCCCCAGCGATGAGAACCATTGAGGAGACTAGGTACTTCCCCCAAATTGTCCACAATTTATCACTTGTACTGACCCTCGCAGAAAGAGATGGGACATCCTATTCTCCGACAACGATACACCTTCCGACCTTCGAGCGGCTTTGCACTCCGAGCAAGGAGGAAACCTGTGCAATGACGGCCTGAGGTCGGTTTGCTGGAAGGTTCTGTGGGCTTGATAACGTGAGATGGGGACATATGCTGATTCTTCTTGCAGGCATTCCTACTCTTCGACGGGTTGGATAAAAACGAATGGGCGCCTAAGCTCGACGAATCCCGGGATGCCTATCGCGCGCTGCGAGATCATTTCTTGAAATATATCGAACATCCGGACGATTTAGAATCGACTGTTGATCCGCTGGCGGATGATGAGCAGGTACTTGAACGAACACCTTCTGTACTTCGGTCAACTTAAAGAATACTCCTGTCTAACTAAATCTTGTTGGATCCAGTCCCCTTGGCAAACACTCCGACACGATGAGACGCTCCGTACCGAGATCCTCCAAGATGTCGATCGATGCTTGCAGGAAAACTACTTTTTCCAAGAGCCCGACACGAAATCCAAGTTGACTGATATCCTGTTCGTCTACTCGAAGCTCAATCCAGATGTCGGCTATAGACAAGGAATGCACGAATTACTCGCGCCTATTCTCTGGGCAGTAGATCGAGACTCAGTGAAGCCACACCCCGGAGGACTTGATGCGAACAAGGACGAAAGTGGGGGGTTGATGCTACATCTTCTTGATGCACAATTCGTGGAACATGATTCATTTACGCTGTTTCTCTCTGTCATGCAGACGGCCCGCATATACTATGAACACGGCGAGACACGGTCGGCAAATGGCCAGATGGATGTCATTCCGATAGTTGATCGGTGTCATTATCTTCATAAGGAAGCTTTGGCGGTTATCGATCATGAGCTCGCTGAGCACCTGGAAGCTGTGGACGTATTACCGCAAATTTTCTTAACGTAAGTTGCGTTCGGACACCCATCCGTTATTTCCTTCTGTACTAACTCACTGAACAGTCGCTGGATGCGCCTTCTATTTGGGCGAGAATTTCCATTTGACGATGTGCTGACGATGTGGGATCTACTCTTTGCCCATGGACTACGGTCTGACCTCGTTGATTTCACGTGCATTGCAATGCTACTTAGAATTCGTTGGCAATGTTGGTCGACCGGTTCAATTCCCCATCGGATCTTATTTTGCTGACATGCATCATTTAGTGCTCACGGCCGACTATACAACCGCCTTAACATTATTACTTCGCTACCCGTCGCCCCAACCACACACACCTCAGACTTTTGTGCATGATGCACTATATTTGGAACAGAACCCTACCGCCGATCGAGGCAGTTTCATCATATCAAAATATTCAGGTAGACCGCCCGATTCGAAATTTCGCAACCCTCCTGGTACACGGCCCACGAGGAAGGCCTTCCTTTGGGAAGACTTCAAGAAACGCAGTGAAAGCAACTCCCCTGCTGGATCACCAGCCCGAAGCAGCCCTAAAAGTCTCGAATCTCTTTTCCAAGACGTCTCCCAGGGAATTCAACGCCGGACAGAGACATGGGGCGTAGCCAAAGCTGTTCGAGGCGCCGTGACAGAAGCCAGGAAAAATATGCAGACAATGCATTTTGAACCAAATATGCGTCCTGGCTTTTCGAGGCCTGTTTCTGCAGCATCAGCCTCGGACATACAATCGACTACGGCGGCCTCGGCCAAACTGCAGACAAAGATCAATCTGCTTGAGCAAAGGAACCAGGCTTTGGCGACAATTTTACGCGAGGCACTGAACGATCTTGGCTCGCAGCTGGCAAATATCAAGGACCTCGATTCTGATACGAACAGCGCAGTGAAGCAGGCTCTGGTCAAAGCTGAGAGTGTCCAGGTCTGCCTCGGAAACTCTTCCATACCAGTAGATCCCCCTCTTGACCCCCGTGTAGACGGCGAATTAAACGAACCGGACGAGTCACAAGAGACAGTCACCTCAACAGTGGGCAAAGAAGACGGCAACATTGTGGCGAACGAGAGTCAATCCCGAACAATAAATCCCGCCAAAGCGGATACGACCGGGCCGAAAGCCGCGAGTGGAACCAATTCAATCCTAGACGCGGCAAGTCGGACGAACAGTGACAGGAAGAAGGAGAGTGCACGGGCAATACCTTCGCGGTCAACTGTGCGACCTTCTATGACGGATTCGGGGTTCTCATGGATGCTTGGCGGTGGTCGGAACCTGTCGGGCTTTGTTAGCTCGACATCACCGCCGCCAGAGCAAACTCGACTTCTCGACCAAACCCGAGGGAAACCCAAACCCAATGCCTTGTTTGGATTAACCGGAGATGACAATCCAGCGACCGATTCTGAGCATAGTGAATTGGCGCTGCACAGCCTTCGGGGCTCTCGGGACCCTCTGTCAGGGACCGGCCCACCATGATATCTGCCGATTTTGCCAATGCCACTGCTTGCGTATGCACTGGAGGATACATCCTCCGGGTCGAAGCTAGTCCCACTTCTTATCTCCTATTAGGCTGCATTATTATCATTTCTCGTATGGAAATTGGCTGCAGACACACCCATGCCACGCATCTGTTTGAGACGATCTAATTTTTTGCACGGTGTTCTGCCTCCATTCACGATGTGAAACAGTCTTCCAACTTTATAGAAAGTAAGTAGCCACTGGAGTCCAATCCCACATGAGGCGCTCGGATCTATTCGAGAAAGCCACTTTACATCATCTCGAGATTTTGCGGAAATAACTTGGCTATGACTTGCTGCATTGACCGAGCGGGGTAAGACTCTTCAAGTATTCAAATGGTAGCTTGGTGGTTACATTTGAAGATATATCATTTCTGTCTTGTATAGATATAGATCTGATTCTACCAGTCTTTTTAACGGTAGATTACTCCGCCACATGGGATAGAAATATGTCGATCAGCCGATCTAAATAAGGCAAATCATCTGTTCAAGGGAGAATGTTTATTTTATTTTTATTTCTCATTTTTCTTTCCAAGGAGAAACATTGAATGTTAGATATAAAAGATAGCCCATATACAAAAAGATATAAAATACCCAACAAAAGCTATTACATCACGGAGGGGGGGACCCAGTTCCCTTTTTCTCGCATTTTCCTTCTCCCCACTCTCTTCCCCGCTGCTGTTTCTCTTTTTTTTCTTACCCCCTTGAATCTTTTTACCTCGACCTCATCTGCCTGTCTTTCACCTTTTGCGTGCCCAGCCGCGACGCCACATATGCCGCCTGAGACCCTACGAGGCAGCTGCCCGCCCAACCCCCGTCCCAGTTGCGAATGACCGGCCCATACATGTCGCATACCCCAGCTACATTCACGAGTGCTCGCCTCGATTGAGCCTCGTACTTTTCTTTCTTTCCCATCTGATCATCTGAATTTGAAGTCGAGCATAACAACCAAAACCCCAAAAAAAGAGAGACAACAGAGAGAGAAGAGAGACCTCGGGGATGGGGTCGGCTTACAACCATGATGGTCAGTCATGCGCACATGCTTTTTTTTTAATGTTGACGTTCAGTCTTTTGTTTCACATTTCATGGGCCTTGGGGAACTAGTGGAGGTGAGGATAGGTTATGGTGCTGTTCAGATTGAGCCTACGACTCATCGAGCACCCGAAAAGAAACCTTGGAAGGGTTTGAAGCAACTAGGGCGCGAATTGATTTTCTCCCAAGTGATCACGGTCACCCGCTAGCACATGCCCAGAGATGCATCTGACCGCGGAGATCAACCGTCTGATCATTCGAAAGTGTCACATTTCCTTCAAAGGCCCGTGGAATGGAAACTTCGAGACGCGCCGATTGAGTTGATAATAAACCAGGTGAATCGTGCTGATCAAACTTAGGCGAGCCGAGTCCTCTTTCGTCGCCGTTAGGATCCCTCTCTGAGTCGCCCGAATCCGAGTCCGGACTGCACAACCTTTCTTTACAGACAGATCGCCTCAGGAGCTCGGCGGGCAGTGTTTCTTCGGGATATGACCCTCTTTCCAGGTCAGCGACAATATTATTTCTACTCTCTAACACAACCTTAACACTTTTTGTATTTCAACAGATCTCCATTGTTCGAGAACGACCATGGAATTGGTCCATCCGGGCTGGATCGTATACGCCAAAACCAACCCTCGCGAGTACTGACCCTTCCAAACATGTCTACCTCGTCGCTATCGCTAGCTCCCATGCCTAACCAGCGGCCTGCTCCCTCTCCCCGCTCTCGCTCATCTTCCCGAGCTCACACCAGTCACTTGTCGAGCCGAAGTTTTACGGATTTAGAAGATCTACACCGGTTTCCGCTCGAGTCGCTACACTCCTTTTCCTTCGCTCAACAGTCCGAGGAATTTCTCCACAGTCGTCAGAACATCCTCAAGAGATCTATTGATTTCATGCGCGACCGGATGGGATGGGCCGCAAGCAATGCCGCGATCGCCAACGCACAAGCAAACGCCAGTGGAGACACGGAGATGCAAGGTATGATGGAGCTTTTGGCCCGAGCAAATATGCTCGAAACCCAGGAAAACCACATCCAAGGCCGTGGACCCATCACAGGACCCGCAGAGATTAATAGCGACAACGTCTTTGAGAAGGCCTTCTCAGATGGCGATTCCTCCCCGGCCAGCACCCGAGACGGCGCCCAGGATTCCACCACATCAGAGTCACATCCCTCTGAAAGCTCCCAAAAGTTGAGCCCGGTGCCCAGCGATCGTATCTCCAACCAACGGAGGGACCTGGTCTCTGCACCTACATCCAGGCGCGTAAGCTTAAAACGTACATACACGGACCTATGCTCTGTCTCTCTTAGGAGCAAGCTGATGGAAACTCTAGCACAACCATACACCTCTTCCGCGGATCCTTTCACCTCGCTTAACGCCTCGACTGCTGGATTGGGATTCCAGATTCCCGCCCTTCACGCGCATAGCAGCAAATGGACCCCAGCTTCCCAGGCTGTGTTCAGGACCGAGGCCAAGGAACCATGGACTATTCTGGCCGCTAATGATCTGTCATGTCTCATCTTTGGTGTTCTTCAGTCCGAAGTTCGCCATCTCAGCATCCTGGAGGTTGTACAGAAGGAGCACCAGGAATGGCTCAAGGACAAACTTCGAGATCCCAGCACCGATGCCGCTGCCCGAATGCCACTTCAACCCGAAAGAGCTAACATCTCCGCCGTCAATCCTAAATTCCGAGGTCTTGGGAATGGAGTGACAGCACAACTTCTCAGCAAACCATCTTCACGAGAAAAGTCCCGGAGAGCGCAGACCGATGACGGATATGGCTCCAGCACGAGAAATGCCCGAAACAACAACCACCCGGCCAATAAATCACGCGGAGTCTTGCTGTGCGGTGATGTGGTCCCGATCCAAAAGCGCAACGGGTCACGGGGGTCTGCTAGCGTCTGGGTTATGGAAAAGCGTGGTGGCCTGATCTGGGTCGTGGAAGAGATCACAGAGAATATTGCGTCCGTCCAGTGTGACGATTCATGGAACGTTGTGAGTGCCAAAGGTGAAGTCGAAAAAATCTGGGGCCCATCGGTTGTTCAAACAGGCCAGTCGATCACCGACCTTTTACCCTGTTTGCCATCGGAATCTCTTGAGACATCCCTCGAGAAGGGATTGGCTAAAATCGTGGAGCTGAAGCACTTTGCCGCCCGCACCGCTGCTGGCGTTTGTATTCCTGTCGCTGTTGGCAAGGGAGAAGGAGATCGCACTCTTCAGGTCTCCAGTTTTCCTCATGTCGCAGGCATGATGGTGCTCTCATCCTCGTCATTGAACGTGATCAGCTCCAACTCCGTGTTCTCTTCAGTCCTCTTCGGCCAAGAAAGACCAGAGGGACTCCACATCACTGAGCTTGTACCCGATTTCGATGAAATTCTAGATGTTTTGACCGAGGAGGACAATGTGCCACTGGTTGATGGTATTGTCGTACCCGAGCACAGCTTCCGACGGGCACGGACACTTTCTATTCTCCGCGATGGAAAAGCAAATGCCGCCTCTGTGTTTACAGAGCCAAGTGGCTTGCTTGCCAAGCATCGGGATGGCTCAACCATTGTCGTGGACGTTCAACTGCGCGTGGTTAAGAGCGGCACCTTCTTCTCAAAGGATAAGACAGAGAAAAGCAGCGATCGCAGCAGCGACTCTGATGACAGCGATGATACCATTGCAGTCACAGAGTTGGTCTACGCTTTGTGGATAACCTACTCGAGACAGCTCCACGCCGCCGGACCCGCTGCTGGTATCTCGCCATCATCTGTACCAAGTTCTAAGCCTACCTCGCCTACACATGACCCTGATTCAGATCGCCCCTCAGACGCCGGCACTGATACCCGGACTGCGGAAAATCGCAAGGCTTCTGTAGAGATCAAAACCCCGACATCAACACTCAGTCAACAACTCAGTGAGGCTGCGTCTGAGCCTCTTGCCGCCCGTCCCGCGCAGCCCGTCCCTCCGGTTTCGGCTGCTAATGTGAAGAACGACCCTCCGGCGAAACGAACGATCAACGACTATGTGATTCTCGAGGAGATGGGACAAGGAGCCTACGGCCAAGTCAAGCTGGCACGTTCAAAGAAGCAGCCTACTAAGAAGATGGTGCTGAAATTCGTTACGAAGAAGCGGATCCTGGTGGATACGTGGACTCGTGATCGGCGACTCGGTACTGTGCCACTGGAGATCCATGTTCTGGACTTCCTGCGGCGCGATGGGCTCAAGCACCCAAACATTGTGGAGATGGAAGGCTTCTTCGAGGACGATATCAATTATTACATTGAAATGACTCCTCACGGGCTTCCAGGGATGGACCTGTTCGATTACATCGAGCTCAAGGCCAACATGGATGAGTCGGAGTGCCGCAACATCTTCAAACAGGTTGCGAGCGCCATTAATCATTTACACACCAAAGCACTGGTTGTACATCGAGACATCAAGGATGAGAATGTGGTTCTTGATGGAGAAGGGCGGATCAAGTTGATCGACTTTGGGAGTGCGGCCTACATCAAAAACGGACCGTTTGATGTCTTTGTGGGAACGATTGGTAAGTCTCCTTTGTCTCTTTGACGCATGGAGGGTAAAATGCTGACTATATGTATTAGATTATGCCGCCCCCGAGGTCTTACAGGGCAGATCGTATCGAGGCAAGGAACAGGACATCTGGGCTCTCGGCATTCTTCTTTACACCATTGTCTACAAAGAGAACCCGTTCTACAACGTCGATGAGATCCTTGACCACCCCCTCCGCATTCCCTTCCTTCCTTTCTCGGAAGATTGCATTGACCTCATCCGCACGATGCTCGATCGCGACGTTGACAACCGACTCACCATTACTGAAGTGCTCGGACACCCTTGGATGGCGGGGGCTTGAACCAAAACATTTAAATCCTTTCTCCTACCACTCTTCCTTCTCCCTCCGCCTTTTTACTTATTAAAAAACAAAAAATAACGCGATACCCCACAAAGTTGATTACGTTTTGATGATGGATGCAAACATTTCCAGGGAACTGGGTATCATTTCGGGGCCGGGGTGGAGCGAGTGTCTGTTTCTTCTAACCTAGGATCACGTTGATGGGTGATGATTATGAACCTCAACGTATGATTTGTCTTATTTTTTTTTACCTGGGGTTATTTTATTAAGCTTTTTTTCCCACCCCCTTTTTCATGGCATTTGATTTTGCGATACCTTTGCATATCTCTTTATGTGACCTAGAGAACCTAAGAGGGCAGACATCATATACAGCGTACCTACATACCAGATAACCTCTGCCACTTCTTGGCGTTCCCTTTCCGTTTTTGTGCTCAGACCTTGCCGCTTTTTGCTCACTGAGTACAACTGAGCACGCCCCTGAGCGCCCTGATCCGCTCACTGAGCATTATATAAGCGCCCTGATTCGCTCACTGAGTCTGAGCTGAGCCTAGAGGTGAGCGGCCTGAGTAAGCTAATAAAATGCAACACGCTAGTCCCATCACGTGCAACCCTCCTCTTTTAGATGGCCCCCATCGTCCCATCAAAAAAGGCCTGGCATCATCCCTGTGACCATTCATCCTGGTAAATTGGATGCAATTAATTGTGCTATAATGGAGCCTGCTACTTGACCACCCAATTAACATTACCATTCTATGATAGAGGTTATTGTGGATGTATAGGTACAGTTGACATCAGTATGCTTAATCTTAGGTATGATTTCTCTTAATAAAGTGGTCCACTGAAGTTTTCCGTCGTCCACAAGTTTGCCAACACCAGCAGCCACTATTGATATGGTGATATGTCCGATTCCATATTGGGTGTTTGCGTCTGGAAGCGCTGTTTTGGATTTGTCGCGGAATCCAAAGTTTTCGGTCCACAAAGCTTCTCTATGGTTAAGGACTCCAATAGAAACACCTGGGACTCCCTCTATTTTGCAAATCTGGTCAATCGAGCTGCTTAGTTGCCGCAGTCGGTCAATGGTAGATAGAATGGGCCTATATAGTATCAGTGAGGGTGTTATCCAAGGGAGAGAAAGCCGACAACCACCATGGGAACTCAGCAGACGGTCAACACATGCATTTTTGGTGTTTTCTATTTTTGATCTCTTGGGAGTGTGAGAATCCAGGTTTGAAGGAGGGGTTTTAGGCAGCCTTATTGTCATATGACCCCGCCCCCGGGGCCAACTACAACATACGAAGCGGCGAGATGGTTGTCAGGTGAGTTTTGCTTACTAGTTAGCTCCTAGTAAAGCTCGGGGATTACGAGTTGTACGGAGTAGCTAGTGAGAGATTTAAATGTCCCATAAAATAAATGAACCCCTCGTTCAATTTCGTGAGTCTCTTTGAAACTCTCGAAATTTAGAATCCCTAAATTCCCTAAATCCGTAATCCTAACACGGCCCTAATAGGGAATATAGCCCTGTAGAGGTGATATTGATTGGAATGATGTACTCAGATCCCGGAACCTTTTTTTTTCGAGTATCCCTGAACTGGAACCCGTGCTGGAACCCGCCTGCAGCTCATTCAGACTAGGGCTCAATGTCCATGGGAAGATGGGCTTGGCGAAATATACTTCCTCATACGGGTAGATGTGCATACGCCGCGCTCAGTAGGGGTGTTGTTCATCTCCCCACTTGACCCATGGTGGAGCTTGACCGAGGTAGTCATGGATGACCTTAGTTCTCCAGAACTGCAGTAGATACATCTCCTTTCTCTCCCTTTCTTCTTTCCCCCAATTTCTCTAGCCAATAGAGTGTATTTCCCTTTCTCCCTTCCTGTCTCTCATCACAATTGATCCAGTGCCTAAACCCTTCTTGGAAGAAGAGTAGAACCCAGAACGAAGCCCGGCCCCCATCTATACAAGTCATTTTGTTGTAAGATGGGCCGCAGTCTTAGCAAATAATGCGGGTATCGGAGGCATAGACAGGACCCATCATCAGCGCCTCCACGATTTCACCCTTGATCCCAACGCCTCGCCCTGCACGGAGTATAACTAGAGAATTGGCCTTGGCAAGGCCGCCTACAGCATCAGCACCGGTGCTCGTAGCATATAGTCGGCCGTCCGAGCGAGAGCCCGTCACGATAGCACGGTGGTACTCGGTGCGCTTGGGGTCGAGGGGGAAATGGTGGGTCAGGACGACAGCGACCCGAGGCAGACCCAACTGCGGCGTAATCCCCGGCTTGGTAGCCATAGCCTGGGAGGACTCGCCTAGGCCGGTGAACTTTTGGAGGGAAGATAGGACGAAGAGGTTCAGGGTGGCTAGCGCTGAGGCTGGGTCTCCGGGGAGCGAAAATATCAGTTTCGATGTGTGTTTCTGCAGGACGTTCTCAGCAGCTGCGTCTGCCGTGGTAGCCTTGCAGGGTACTGTCGCGAAGGTAGTGGTCATGCCGGGTTTCATAGAGACGCGGTCGAAGTGAATGGTGCCACCGAGCGTACGCTCGATGATAGGATTGAGGTCTAGCTTGGCCAGGGACATGCTGCCTGTGATTACGAGCATGTCGATGCTAGAGGATGCACGGTCTACACCGTATAGGAAGTCTCGAAGGGTGTGTTCGAGCTCGCCTACTGCCGTATCACGGGCGATGCCAAGATCCACGGTCTCAAAGCCCCAGGAGGCTAGGCAGGATAAAAGGGATGGGCGGTTCGAGTCACGGATCTGGCCTCTGACCAGAGTAGAGGGATCTGAATGCTTCACGAGCTCGCCACCAATACTGAGGACGCCCACCCGGCACTTCTTGAATACCTTGATGGCTCGGGTGCCCGTGGCAGCAAGCAGACCTATTTCGCCGCCGACTGGGGAGATAAGGTCACCACGATCAAGGATCTTAGAGTTAAGGGCAATGTCGCTTCCGGGTTCGCGGACATTTTCGCCTGGGAAGATATCGTCGGCCAGGATTTCGACAGTTGCTTCGCCTTGGCCATCTAGGGCTGAGGATGCCGTGTCATCAAACATAACCACAGCGTTGGCATTAGGGGGAAGGGATGCGCCAGCGGTAATTTTAGCAATGATTCCTGGTTGTAAGGGCTCAAAGGCTCCGCTCATGTTGGCGTGGGCGATTGAAGTTCTATGGAAAATGTCGTTGGTGGATTTGCCTTCTACGGCAATGATGGCGTAGCCATCAACAAGACTGGTGGGGTATGTCGGTACCATCTCGCTGGCGTAAACATCTTCGGCAATGACGGACCCGATGATGGAAGTGGTGACAGGCGTTTCGACCACAATGGGTGCAGGGGTTTGCTCGCGGATCACACATAGTGCTTCCTCTACTGAAAGCATAGGATTGAAACAAGGGCGGTAGCGCTGATTGAGGTCCATCGCAGGTCTGTTGGATTTGGATCGGGGACAGTGTGGTGGAGATGTGTGTGCTTTGCAGATCAGATGGCCATGGGCATGATGGTGATGATAGGGTTGAAGTTGAAGTTGTGTTGGATGCTGGGAAATAGTGACTCCGGCCTCATTGTTTGACTTATTCAGGCCAGTAGTATGCAAGGAGCGATGGTACTGCGGGAAAACATGAGGGACGAGTTTCATAACGGCTTCAAGATTCTCCATGGCTCCTTTGGGAGATCCTGGTAAACTGATAATCAAAGTCTTCTCACGAACACCAACAATCGATCTTTCCAACTTTGTGACTAGAAGTGAATGAGCTGGGATGTATAATCAAGTGGGTGAGCTGATATCATCTCACATTGAGTACATTTCAGAAACTCGGCGATCATGCCTTGGCTAGACAGGTTATTACGTGGTGAGCATAAGTCCGAAACCACAGATGAAACCATGTACACTCACACTGGGGCCGGGGCATGTCGATTAATCAAGAGAGTGACAGCCTAGGATGATGTCTTTAGCACACGAGAGCAAGTTGGCCAGCAAAGATCCCAATGATCCACTCACCTCGGCAGTATTGTCTTTGCCTGCTAAGCCTGTCACAGCACTAAGCAGAACTAGATGGTGCCAATTGGGGCCACTAGTCCAGTCGCAAACTGCTTGCTGGATTTGGAGGACGTTGTTCGGAACTATACGAATTGCGGAGAGTTCCCACTTCTCCTCCTTGGCCAGAATAGGCGCAAGAGCACTAGCCGCACGGTCCAAAGTGGGATCCTTGGAGGCTTCGTCGGAGATTATAAGGATGGCAGCCCTTTTTATTTCCATTGTGTTGAGAGATGGATTTAGCTATGCGGGTAACTGAGGCCTTTTAAGCCTCAAAAAACTGGGGTATGGCAAAATGTTGAAGTTGCAATGCTATCTTGCTACATATGTAGTGGCCATTCCATGGTAGATGCATTCTAGTATCTCTGGTATGCTAAGTCGCCGTCGGATCGAATCGAATGAACTAAGGTGGTCCGCAGGCGAGCGTATGTGGCCACTAAGCGAGCTGCGAACCCAAAATACAAAGTAAATACAGTATTTTACGCCTTGATATCTCAGCTACCAGGTTATTTTACAGTCTTCTTACGGGAAGCCATGTTTTGTTTTCAGATTCACCGCTCCCTTAATGGCCACGAGCTCGCGTAACGTCCACATGTGTAGGTCAATTACGGGCCGGTCTCTGGGGTTAGATTTGGTTTGATGCTCTTGCTTGTTTATTGTTTACTGCAAACACTCGTTGGGTGAAAACTTCAAAAAGCATCCACCAACAACCCTCAGCTTTATCGTCATCTTCATTGTCCACAGAGACATAACTCCAAATTGCGAAAGCGCCAGTAGTGAAGTTGTTTGTGCCATAGCTGAATGGTAATGTTATCTTGACCATCATACCTGTTATCCAATTGCGATATATATCAGGTGCAATTCCCTTCCAAAGTAATCACGCAGCCATACCGGCACCAATACGGAGATAAAGCCGGCAGTCAAGTTGACTCTGGAGAGGTATAAAGCAAAAAAGCAGCATGTGCTAAATTGGAGAAACACATGATTCATATAATAGGCGATCAGCTTGATACATACATTGTACCTGCCAGATCTATCTTACACCAGCCGGATATCAAACCTCGAAAGCATAAGTATCTTTCTCTATGGAGTTTTCCCAGATCGTTACCAGCGGGTATTTCGCGCCCAATAATATTTAAAATGACGGCCAACGCGATGGATTCATCTTCAGTTAGGATGTCATGACTATATCTATATTCCTAGAGAAAACAGACTCATGTGCAACATTAGATATCCAAGTTCGGCCCTAGCAAGTTTTGCCGGTTGTTATACGAATGACTCATGTACTCATGATCCACGAGACTAGATCTCCTTTCAATATCCAACACTAGACTATCATCACTGGGTGCGCTGGCGGCAACGGAACCAAATATGCAAGAACAAAAAGTCAATCACGCCCACCGCTAGCATCGCCGAAATGACAGAGAATCCCTTGATATACTTAGGGCCATCCTTTTCTGGGAATAGGTACTGTGCGTTCCGAGTTAGCTTCATTGCCGAACAGAGAATATGATTTGGTGAGATACGTACCGATCCGTAGATCTGTGCCAAATTACCCAGTGCATTCACCATAGCCAAAGCAACACCTCGGGCCTGGGGGTGCATCCCACCAAAGGCAGAGGAGGCGTAGGCCAGTGTACCTCCATTGGTGGCCCAAAGGCCGGATGCCATGAGAACCAGGAGAACATACCGAGCCGTGAAATTGTACACAGCACAGACAATGATCGAACATACCAGGGAAAATGTCAGCCAACTAGCAATAATGACGCCACGCCAGTTGGGAACTTTGTCACTGAAGTAAGATGTGACACCGGTGGCGATAAATGCCACGCCGTAGATTGGCACAGTCAATAGATTAATTTTCTTGGTGGATGCATCTCCGAAAAGTCCTTGTACGAGGGTAGGATAGAAGTACGTCAGGGTACTTGAACCGACGATGACCTATAGAGAATGACCTGATTAGTGATGTTAAAGATAAGGGCCAAACAAGGGGGTCCGAACCATATATCCAATAACAAACGTCCAGGTGCGAAGGTCTCGGCAAGCCACTTTACAGGCATCCCAGTTACTTAGGTGCTCGGTATCCTCGGTCGTAGCGGTGACGTTCTGAGCGGCCAGGCGTGCCACAGCGATATGCCTCTCGCGCTCAGAGAGACGTCGCGATGTACCCGGGAAATCAGGAAGAATGAAGAGGGAAATGATAGCAAAACCGACAGTAGCGGCGCCTTCAATAATGAACAGCCACCGCCAACCACGAATACCATGAACCCCCTCAAGGCCATCAACAATACCGGCAGCGATCAGGCCACCAAAGGCGCCTGACAGGACGGCTGCAGATATGAACACACCGAATCTCTTGGATTGTTCAGTTTGTTTGTACCATGATGACAGGAGAAGAATCACACCGGGGGCAAAGCCGGCCTCGACACATCCAAGAATGACGCGGAGAACTACCAGATGGGTGAAATCGTTGATAACAGCCATCACACAAGTCAATACACCCCAGAGAATCATGATTGATGGGAGAAAAATAGAGGGTCGGGATCGACCCAGGGCAAGACTGCAGAAAAAGGGCAGTTAGCGGTCATGGTCTGAAGCTGAGTGCTAAGGATAGGATTGGCGTACTTGCTAGGCACCTCAAAAACCACGTATCCGACGAAGAAGACAACCAGGGCAATCGAATATTCGTTGGATGACAAGTCGAGATCTACTTGCATGCCAGAGATCTTTGCATTGCCGATGCTGTACACAAACGCCCATTAGCACCCTGATAAAGTATAAGACCTCTAGCTCTAACATGTTCACACTCACTTAGTTCTGTCCAGGTAGGACAGGAGGTACATGACCCAGATAGTCGGCAGGAGGGTGAGGTCAATCTTCCTCACCAACGCCTTCTCCTCTTCTGGGCTGAACGAGACAGACTCGCTGATATTCACATCCTCAATCTCATGAGAGGAGATGTCTTTCAGTTGGCTCTCAAAGTTGCGGTCCATGGTGGCTTTTTGGAGGACCTGAGGGTTGGAGGAGTAGAGAATAAAATGTTAGGTTGGACATGAACCTCCTTACGGAATGTATATGTTCTTCCCTTAACCCCGGATATACGAGGCTAGGGCTTTGGGACCTGGGGCAATCCCGACATTCGCTCATCCGGCATGCTCATCTTTTCCATATCCACCCCCACAACTTCCCAAGCGCGACTTCCCGCTCTCCACAGTCAGGTAACCTTGTGCGATTGGCGTGTGTGGTCGCATCGAGGCCAAAGTGGAGCCTCTCCTTCAGTACCACCAATCTTGCCACTGGGTCTAATATTTTCAAAACCCGCGAATGGGAATATACCCCATGGGGAGTCAATGCCGCATTGATCAGTATTCTCGCACACACGTTCAATAAGCACACAAGTGTAGCCCTCGCCAAAACCCATGAGTTTACTAGCTAAGATCCCACAACTTAAAAGGTGTTGGACACTATGAATGTAGGGAACAAAGAACAAAGGCAGGAGAGAGAGACATTTGTATTGGGAAAGAGGCTCGTTCTGAGGTTCTCTGCCTGAGGCACCAACTCCAAAGGCAACATCCGAAAGAAAGACAGGTGAACTTGCATTAGTTTATACCGTCTCCATAATATTTTGCTTCCTGGTGTTTTTTCCTGGTCATATTTGCTTTCTGATCAATTTCCAAGGTCAAACAAGCCTTGCATGAAGCTCAACTGTTTGGGGCTTATGTCCACGTGGGTGGGGGTCGATCCCCGCGCCTCGATGCGAGGGTCGATGGTCTCGACTGTCGACTGCACGGGGATTGGATAGGGCTCGCTTCGAAGGACAAAATTGATCGCTTATCTTGTTCTTGCGGAAAACGACCGTCCACAGGTGGGTCGGCCCGGGGTAGCAGTCCTCGGCAATACGTGTGTGGTGATCTTTCAAGTACCCGTTAATCAACAAAGCTACGCGACTCGAGTATACCGAGCTCTTCGGTATGTGTTTAGGCGATATCGGAGTCGCTTGGCTGAACAGAAGGTCATGACAGACTTAAAAAGGTGCTCTCCTAGTTCTAAGGGCTTATCAATTCCTTCAATCGCCCCTAACTCTTACGGCAAACAAACACATCCTTAATAATGCCTCCAAGTATTCAAGACACCACCACAGGCGCTGCTGTCGCCGAATTTGAAGCACCAGCCCCTGCCTTCCTTGACACGCAACCAGGTCCAGACCACGACTGGAGAATCACCCTGAAGGACAAGGTCATTGCCATCACCGGTGCCAACCGAGGTATTGGTCTGGCTATTGCAGAGGTCTGCTTAGCCAACGAGGCGGCAGCCATCTTCAGCCTGGACGTGTTTGAACCTGGCGAGGAGTTCGTCGCCCTGCAAAACGCCAATCCAAAGCGCTTGTCCTACGTCCACTGCGACGTCACCTCCGAGGAGAGCGTCAACTCCGCAATCGATGCTGTCATCTCCGCACGAGGCGCCATCCACGGCTTCATCGCAAACGCCGGCATGACAAAGCACCAGCCAGCGCTCGACTTCAGCCGCGCCCAGCTGGACCAACTGTTCAATCTCAACGTCTTTGGCGCCTACTTCTGCGCTACTACTGTGGCTCGCCGCTTCATTGAGCTGGGAATCAAGGGGTCAATTGTCTTCACTGCTTCCATGACCTCTTATCGCCCCAACCGTGCGGCGCCCTCGGCTCCTTATGGAGCTACTAAGGGGGCTGTGCGGAATATGACGCATACGCTGGCTATGGAGTGGGCCAAACATGGCATCCGTGTCAACTCAATCTCACCGGGCTTTATTAAAACTGCTATGACTTACTTTGTAAATCAGGCACCCGACTGGAACCTCAAGATGCAATACTATGGCGGCATGCCCAGATTAGCAGACCCCAAGGAGCTTGGCGGAGCCTACGTGTATCTGCTCTCTGAGAGTGCATCTTACACTACGGGTATCGATATTCCGGTTGCTGGCATTGTCGGAGCGTGGTGAGGATCGGAGGCCATGATACTGATGAAAGAGATGATCTACGGATAACGCATTTGAGAAGACTTAGGGTTCGATTGAAGCAACAATGATAGTCCTTCTTGTATTTGGTCTCGGTCCATAAAAGTGCGTGTTAGAACCAGCTCAATTAAACTCCTTTTAGTATACATAGCTTCCCATGGAATTAATTTAGTCGGGAGAAAACGTGCCTTGTCTCTGGTTCAACAACTTTGGTGCTACAATTTATACCTGCCACGCTTTTTGCAGTTTAGCAATAAGCCCTTTACCGGGGAATTTGCTGATCCTCAGCATTTTCTCCAATATACGGAGCAACTCGCGCTGCATCTCAGACGACCGAACAAACTGGCCAACTTGTGTTTTGTCAGTTAGGACAAGAAAAAAGAGTCAGGAGGGACATTTACCTCCAAACAAAGCCTGTACATTAACAAAGGCTATTGCAGGTTCATGTTCTTGGCTGGCATTGGCGATGCCGCAGACCACCTTGACACTTTCACTGAGCTGCTTCTCGCGGAGACAGTAGGCGTTCAGTCCCCCCATCGTTGGTTGGTTCAGCAACACAGTAGCTCTTGCGAAATGGTACATCTGCATGGCGCCTGCGTGGTTATGTGGGTGAATCCATATGGACGGGAACACTGTATTTGAGCCAGAATCCGTGGCGACAGTAACCGGCTGGTAGGAAGCCGGGAGGATACTATGCCAATCGTCGAGAGCGCGGAGAAGTCGGTCACCC
Organism: Penicillium sp. BW_162_3FA; assembly: GCA_008931945.1. Taxonomy (NCBI): domain Eukaryota; kingdom Fungi; phylum Ascomycota; class Eurotiomycetes; order Eurotiales; family Aspergillaceae; genus Penicillium; species Penicillium sp. BW_162_3FA. The sequence goes on from MUGJ01000059.1 coordinate 546,224, forward strand.
TGCTGCATTCTGTGACTTGGGTCCTTATTTGCCGACATCCCGTCCGAAGCGGCATATATTGTCCTGAGACCGCTGTATCCAGAAGGAGCCTCGCAAGTGTTGTTCCCAGTCACCACTGGTCGAGGTGTTGTCGGCGTCAAACATCTCATACATGCTGATCATGGTGGCTGTCGCCAAAATCTCACGGGATTCCGCATAGGGTGGGTAGAGCAATGTCTGCGAGAGATATTGAAGCGTTTCGTAGTAATACTGTGTAGCTATGTGTGCTGGAGCAGGGTCCGACTCTGATGGTAGATCAGTCGCTGCTGCTAGCGAGGTTGGAGTATTCGCATTTTGAGTCGAATGATCGCCTGATACACTTTCACCTGACCCACGCATAAGACCAAGTGACATGTGCTTAGCCCCAACTGCGAGTATGGACTTCAGAAGCCCTGTGTTTTGTAGTGCAAGATGCGGCACGACATTAGTGAAATGCCGAGCGGGATCAAACAAGTCTAGAATTGGCCCAACAACATTAATGAAGTATCGAAAGAACTTGAGGTCGAGTGCCGATAATTCTATCCTACTCGTCGTGTTCCAAGGCTGGGAAAATTGGTGATAACCTAGTAAAGGGGCTTCGATCCCGTCATCTCGATGTTCCAGGCCGAGTCGCTGCTGCTCAGAGTGCCGCTGCTGCTCAGAGTGCCTCTCAGCTTGCTCGGGGTGAGCCTCAGGACAATCAGGGGCCGGTGACTGTCTGCGTGAGAGGGCAATTTCAGGAAATTTCCATCTTGGGTCCACCGTTGAGGCGTCGTTGAGCCTTTGGATGTTGCTGATAGCATCCCGTGCTACCAGATCGAACCATTCACCGGGGGATATATTGAGCAGTGGTATCTGGCTAAGAGAAAGTGGAGAACCCAAGAAGCCTGAGTCAATGCTAGACAGTCTCTGATCATTAGCCGAATGGTCATTCAGTGGCGTATTACTCGAGCTGCTATGCTGGAGCGGGGCGAAGGCTTCAGTAGGGGCTGAGTAGGTAGCCTGAAGGTATGGACCAGAACTCGGCTGCTGCTCCTGGGAACTACGAAGTTCGCCCTGAGCGAGGCCTGCATTGTTGGTGCCGCTTCCTACTGCACGTGCGTCTTCAACTCTCTCCTCCCTTGAATCCGGTTGAGCCCTTGGAGACCCATAGTCGGCTCCGGCTTCAGTGGCATGTCGCTGGTCACAAACCTGGGCGTATCGACAGATACGATTTGACTTGGAGCACCGCACGCAAGTGGGTTTGCCATCGTCGCACTTCACGCGTCTCTCCCTGCAGGTGAGGCTGTCGTGCGTGTGAGCGAGGTTGATGTTCGCTTAGAGGTCATTCTGAACTGATGCGTATCCACTCACCATCCTGTTTTGGTTCTCAATCCGCGGGCCCGAGATAGTCTGACGCGGCGACGCCGAGTCCCCGTGGCGTTGCCTTCTGAACTTCTTGCGTTAGTAACCTCCATTGAGGATACTTTCGTGGGTTTCGTCTCGAAGCTGCCAAGGTCGTTAAAAAATATTCCCCGGAATTCTTTACCCCGCGTTGGCCTGACCCACTTTGGGGTTGGGGAACTCGACTGTTGAATCACATTTGAATTCCCCTCCTCTCTCTTTGTATTTGCCTCAAAAATGGAAATATCTTTTTTCTCTCGTATAATCAGACCTGTGAACTTTGTCAGAGGCGAATAGTGAACTAGGCGAGGGGTTTTCGGGGTTTCGGGATGGAACCACCCGCTCTACGATCATGGGTTTTTATGATGGCTACATGCATGCACGCACTGATACTAGTATACCATATATTTAAAATAGGAATATTGGTCTAGATAAATATTATCGTGTCAATAATGTATATCGCAAAATCCAGCTTTGCCAAAGCATGAATAAGCCTGTACTCCGACCTCAGGAAAGGACAATAAATGCAGGACAAGAAACATCACGAATTAAACCATCATCAAGCAGACACTAGCAATACATTAGCCAGAGAATGATTTGAAGGGATCCCAAGAAAGTTTTGGTTTTTAATGTACTGTTAATACAGGTGTCAACAGGCCCGCAAGAACAGCACCGGAAGCGGTGCCGAGAGTATAACGGCATTGATCAGCCCGATGCAATGCAGCCGTACTTATCAGATCATCACCTGCACATCATAAGACTGCATGTTCAGCAACTGCCGGGGCGAACAGACCAATACCGAGGACCCCATCTTTCATGGTGATATTGGAGAAAAGGTTGCAGGTGGGTTCTCGAGGCGAGGGCCATTGGCCTCGAAGCGAAGGATTATCCCCGACCACCATTGACCACGCACCATTCAGCAACAGCAGGTTTGCGCAAACTCGCCACTCTGTTCAATTTCCCTTCGTTGATTCATTGATACTATCGGATCCAAGTGATCCATGACTTCGTCTCGATGCCGAACATCCACGATCTAGTACTGGCACAATGCATTGACTGTCGGGCAGGCGATGGATATGGAATGAAGTCCTGAGTATAAGAATCGGCAGTCGACTCTACTTTGTCCGCTAGCCTTTTGCAGCTTCTCATCACGAAACGCTTTTCTCAAACACTCATTTTTAGTCTCAGTCAGCCGAACTTTACGCCATGGCACCTGCGCTGGAACTCCTCGAGAAGCCCGCACAGTATCTGCCAGTAAAGGCAGTCTCAGCGATCCGCAATGGGGATGCTGCTGGACTCAGATTGGAGAGCCCGGAGAAACATGAGCGGGTGATGAATGTCTTCCGAGCATTCATCGCTGATCTCTGCCAGCAGTACGGCGAAGGCCATGCTGGGTAAGTCAACACCCTCTTCTGGAATCCCCTTGTTTACGGCGCAGCGCTAACTGGACCGCGCCACAGATCTCCTATGGGTATGGCTGCGATTGGTATTTCCCTGTATAAGTATGTCATGAAGTACTCTCCAAATAATTGCAACTACTTCAACCGGGACCGCTTCGTTCTTTCAAATGGTATGTCTTCTGTGTCCCCCGAGTTATCCGCAGAAGTAAAACCACATGTAACTCAACTGACATTATAATAGGCCATGCCTGCCTGTGGCAGTACCTCTTTATGCATCTTGTTGGCGTCAAGAGCATGACACTTGAACAGCTCAAGTCTTACCACTCATCAAAGCTCGACTCAGTCTGTCCTGGCCACCCTGAAATTGAGAATGAGGGCATAGAGGTTACAACTGGACCCCTCGGCCAGGGTCTCGCCAGTGCCGTTGGCCTTGCCATGGCCACTAAGAACCTTGCCGCGACTTACAACAAGCCCGGCCATGAGCTAGTGAATAACATGACATGGTGCATGGTGGGCGATGCTTGCCTTCAGGAAGGTGTTGGTCTCGAGGCGCTGTCCCTCGCTGGTCACTGGAAGCTAAACAATCTCTGTGTTATCTTCGACAATAACTCGGTTACGTGTGACGGAACTGCGGATGTCGCCAACACCGAGGATATCAACACCAAGATGCGGGCCACCGGTTTTAACGTAGTAGACGTGTACAACGGAAATTCAGATGTTGCCGGTAAAGTCTCAGAGCGCCTTCAACTTGGCGGTGAAAGCTCTGCTAATATACATCAGAAATCACAAACGCTCTTCTTGGTGCTAAATTGAGCGACAAGCCCACCTTCCTCAACATTCGCACCACTATTGGCTACGGGGCTGCCAAAGCCGGCACTGCCGACATACACGGGGCTGCTCTTGGAGTCGACGAAGTGGCTAACTTCAAGAGGAGGTTCGGCCTCAACCCTGACCAGCATTTCCACATCCCCCAAGACGTCTATGACTTCTTCAGTGACATCCCTGGTCGTGGCGAGGCACACGAAGCGGGCTGGCAAAACGCCCTGGTGAAGTATCAGAATAAAGATCCCGTACTATCAGCTGAATTTGCGCTCCGTGTCGCGGGCAAGATGCCCGAAGACTGGACCAAATGTATTCCTCGCACGCAAGACCAGCCCACCGCGCCGACGGCCACACGAAAGTCAGCCGGTGTCGTGACTAACGCCCTTGCGGTGAATATCAATTCATTCTTGGTCGGAACAGCGGATCTTACTCCCTCGGTCAATGTCTCCTACAAAAACAAAGTCGACTTCCAATCCGTAAGTATATTATGTTCAGTCTGCTATTTGCGATCTCAAAGCAGGATATTAATGTAAAACTAGCCCGAACTCCAAACTGCTTGTGAGCTGAACGGAAACTACAGCGGTCGATATATCCACTACGGTATTCGCGAGCACGCCATGTGCTCCATCTCCAACGGGCTTTCTGCCTTCAACAAAGGCACTTTTATCCCCATGACAAGCACCTACTTTGTCTTCCACTTGTACGCCGCTGCTGGTGTGCGCATGGCCGCGCTTCAAGGCCTCCAGCAGATTCACATTGCCACCCACGACAGTATTGGCGTTGGTGAGAACGGACCTACCCACCAACCCATTGCCGTTGCCGCTCTCTACCGCGCCATGCCTAATGTTCTTTACATCCGGCCATGCGACGCAGAAGAAGTGGCCGGCGCCTACATTGCCGCCATCCAAGCCACTGAGACACCTACTGTTATCTCACTCTCCCGGCAGAGCCTGACCCAGTACCCCCAACACTCTTCGCGCGAGGGCACGCTCAAGGGCGCATACGTCTTCGCGGAGGCCGAGGGCGGTGATTTCGATGTAACCTTGATCGGAGTCGGGTCAGAGATGGGCTACGCGATGCAGACTAGGGAATTACTTCTTAACGACCATGGTATCAGGGCACGAGTCGTTTCTTTCCCTTGCACTAGGCTATTTGAGCAGCAGTCGCGGGAGTACAAGCAATCGGTTTTGAAGTCGCGCGCTGGAAAGCCCACTGTCGTGATTGAGGCGTATCCGTCCAATGGATGGGAACGCTATGCTGATGCTTCTGTGTCGATGAACAGCTTTGGAAAGAGCCTTCCTTCAAAGGAGACATACGAGCACTTTGGATTTGCACCGAAGAGCATCGCACCTAAGGTCAAGGCCTTAGTGGAGGAAGTCAGGCGAGACGGTATCGGAATTTTGAGGGGTGACTTTAGGGATTTCAACGGTAGCTTGCGGATTGGTCTTGAGCATTAGAAGATTTTCGAAGATATCATTAGCAGCTTGAACACAACTGCATCTGCCGTAGGAACGCATTAAACTCCAAGTAGCCCAGTTCGCGACTGAGCTAAATATCATAATACATTCAATACGCATATTGGGCAAAGTGCAATCAGATATCGATATAACTATACAGGAATAATGTCTGCTATTAGGGCTGTTTAACTAAAGGGTTCGTATATAAACTACAGCCCCACCAAAGACGGCTACCAGGTCCAGTAATAAGCAAACGCCACTGTACCCAAACTTCAAAACAATCGACTCAAATAGGGATAGAATTGGTTTGATGCGGGTCTCGATCCAGCCGCAAGCGGAAACGGAAACATCCGCAAGTATCCGTGCCAAAGTCTGACTGGGGTTACGGCTTAAGCACGAAGGCTGCGAATTCCGTGCATAGCTGATGATCCCGTTCAGCGTGGAAAAACAAAGGTTGTCTGCTCACAAGCGCGAGTTGTTCAATCGCTCCATCTCCACAGCTGCCGAGATGCCATCCCAAGCTCTAGTGACTGAAAACGGTGTCGTGGCCCGGACGCTGCTCAATCACAACGTGGACACGACGGTTTGCTACGATGTGATCGTTGTCAGCTCTGGTATGGGCGGCGAGGTCCTGGCGAGCGCCCTCGCGGATGCTGGAAAGCGGGTGCTGATCCTGGAGGCTGGCTCCCTGCTCTTCCCGACCCATATTGGAAACCTGCCCCGACGCTTGCTCATCGGCCAGTTCCAGAAGCATATATGGTCGCTGTGGGAAGATTTCCAGGTCATCAACTATAATAACGTACAAGGATCGGCGTACAACGGTGCCCAAGGCTTCAATTTAGGCGGCCGATCCATCTTCTGGGGAAGCTTCATTCCATCGCTGGCGGGCTGGGAGTTGGACGCATTTCCTGTGGCAGTGAGGCAGTATCTCCTCGATACTGGCCCGACGGGTGGCTATCCGGTAGCTCGTAGGGTATTCAATACGGATACCCCGGCACGGAGCGCCTTTCAGACGACGTCGAGATACACTTTGGATCAGACTCTCCCCAACTGGAAGGCCGAGGACGCCTCAGTAGCTGTCGAATATACGGGGGCGACGAATTGGTCCATCCCGGCCGGTATCTTTTCCACAGCGGACTTCTTAATTGAAGACCAGTTGGTGCAGAGACCACCGAATCTGGGCTCTGAGCGAGAGCCGCTGACTGTCAATCTCAATCACGCCGCCTGGAATGTCACATTTGATGCTGGCGACAACAAACGCGCGACCGGCGTGCACTGCTTCGACCTGCTCGACCAGGTCCAGCGGACCTACACCGCCGACACCATCGTTCTCAGCGCTGGCACCCTGGAATCCGCGAAAATAGCCCTCCTGTCCGGCATCGACAACCCTAAGATCGGGCGCGGCGTCACAGACCATGCGATCCTCTACCGCCACTTTGTCATCCCCCCAAACGCCCTCGCCACCACACCACCCTCCGAAGCAGAGCCCAAGTCCGCCAAGATCCTCCTCAGGCACCCATCTGCCTCACGCGATGCTCACGCGTTCGACATCATTGTCGAGTTCGGGGCGGAGTTCAACCAGGGCCGCTACGTGAACCCAGAGCACCTCGCACAGGACGAGAACATCCGCGCTGGGTACATGCTCTGCGAGATTGTCTTCCAGTTCTACTCCCCCATCCTTGACGCCAACGCCATCACCCTCAACGGCGGCAACCCTGCCGACCCGGTCAACGTGTTCATGCAAGCTGCCCCCCCCCCCCCCCCGCCCCAGTCTCTCATCGACGAAGCCCGCGAGCTCGCCACCCGCGTCTTCACGGCCTACAGTGCCCAGCCCGTGCTCGGCGAGCGCACGCTGCTCGCCGCCGACGACAAGGCGGATCTAGACCTGGCGAAAGTGGGCGGCGTGGCGCATGAGGTCGGGAGCTTGCGGATGGCGGGTGATGAAAGAGGGGTCGTGGACGCGGACCTAAAGTTCGTAGGATACAAGAACCTATAAGCGTGCGACAACTCGGTCTTTCCCATGTCGCCGGCAGGAAATCCGAGCCTCACGCTGGTGGCGTTGGCGGAGCGGTTGGCGGACCACATCAAGGCTAACCCTGGGGCATGATGGACAATGGCGAGAGAATTCGGCGCAAATCCACTTGGTATGTCCTGTCCTGATCAGCCGCGAGAGCGACGCTATAGTGAGCTGCCGCGTCCTGTCTACAACTATTCCCCACTTCCTGTTTTCTATCACCCTATTCCCTCTGAACCCCTGTTCTACGTCCTTACACACACACACACACACACACACACACACACACACACACACACACACACACACAAAAGGGGGTCGTCTTATTCGGACTTTCTAAAGCACTCGACGCTAAGCGTACTGCTACTACTTATTAAACCTAGCGTGTACTGATCCTACTATTAACTCTCGACCTCCTGCCCCCCTTTAGTGTTTCGGACATGTGTCGAGGTAAATGCTGGTGGGTTCACTATTGTTTGCACCATATTATCATTATTAGTCTGCTATTACACCCCATATAAATTGTCAGAAGTAGGAGCAATAAGAACGAGAGTTTCTAAGATATCTGATTGGCCAGATCGAATTGTTCGTGGTAAGTGTTTCCTATCCAGGTAGATTTGACATATTGAACAGCTTTTCGTATCGAGTTTACAATACATGAAACTCGAATACATATTCAATTTGCACAATTTCTTGTTCTTACCTGACCGATAGGGTTGACAAATTGACAATTGGTTAGGAGTTTGCGCGGCCCTGTAGAAATTAAGAATAGCACAATGCAATTTTTCTTCTGGAATAGTGTTGTCTTTGTGTCGGCGCCTGTAAATTCCCTTGGTGAACTGGGCGGTTGCTTGATTATTGTTTTGATTGAATTGGGCTGATTGCTCATAGTTAGGTAAACTGGCCGGTTAGCTAATACGTAGTGAGGTTTATATTCCCCACTACAATATGTAGGTACATTATTGCCAGATATGTAGTTAGTATAAATTATACAAAGTAACCCCGCTTACTGTGGGAAAGATGTTTATTTTTTTGCATTATACAAGAGTACTTGTTATTTTCACTGTGTAGTATAAAATGGCTGGAAATATTATTACTGTTTATAATTACTAGCGCTGATTATTTGCAAGTAATTCAGACGTCCACAGGCGCAACTTGATGGATCCAGGAGCTCAACACCATCGGGCTCGCGCGGTCCCACAGGCCCTTGGCCTAATTAGGGAAGTCGACCAGTGTCATTTCACCTGATAAGAAGCCTCCAATTCCCCCAGCTTTATTCCCTGTCCCATATTTTCTCTTCCCGCTCCATTCCACTCTTTGCCCACCATGGCTGAACCCGACATCTTCACCAAGTACCCTTCCCTCAAAAAGATGCAGGGACTAGATGACAAAGACATTGTCGAATCGCACGACGGCCGCGAGGTCACCCTGCTCAAATACATTTAAAACCATCTTAACCTCGACACCAAGCTGCGGGGTTCGCCACCGGATATCCTTGCCGCCATGGACGAGTTTGCCTCTCAGGAGGACTTCCTTATCAACATTGGCCCCGATAAAGCCGATAAGCTGACCGACCTGATCTGCGAGCCTCACTGATTTATCACGTGATGGCTCTGAGCCGCTCACTGAGCCTGAGCCCGGACTGAAATTTACTCAGAGAGCCTGACTCTGAGCGCCCTCATAAAAGCGGCGGCAGCTAAGATAGGAAAGCCTCACCCGGCAGAGGAAATATGGTACGTACAGCTACCTAGGTACTCCGTACTCCATACAGAGTGCGGCTTTGAGCGAATTGCGGGGTAACATTTAGCGTACGTCCCAGTGATTTTTTGTAGTCCTTGGCAAAACCCAGTCTGTGGCTTAGCCCGGGTTATCCATTATCATGGGGGGGCAATCTCCACTTCATATGCCAAGCTAAGAACCTTGGAAGTTGGACATCTCCAATTTGATGCAACTACATCTGTAAGGATGTAGGGATGTTGTACTGAAATTCAGTGTTCTGGACAGTAAACCAAAATGAAATAAGCCCCAAATACCTATTTAGGTAAAACTGTAAAATAGAAGACATGGATATGGCATGTTCTATTCCATGGATTTTTTGTCCTCGTACCATGGGTTAGTGTGTTCCCCCCGCACATGGCCCCACCAGCGAAAATAGAAAGGCAAAAAATGAAATCTAACGGCTTGCCTCTCAGGAACAACTCGCCTCGATGTCCCTGGATCGTGGCCTTAAGTGGATTCTGGCCTGAGGGGCGTCGAATCTGTCGGTCTGTCCTTCTGTTCGGGGCGTCGTCAGCCGAGTGTGGGCTTTGGTCTCACATCAGATGGGTCTGTGCCATGCCACTGGTATTGTACATACAATCTGTAGAGATCGGTACACTATACACAATCTACTCCAGAGTTACCCAAGAAGAAGATAGAAAATAATAAGAAAACGGCATTTGAAAGGTACATGCATGTATATACCGGTGCCTTGTACTAATAGGTGGGGACCGATAAGCAGATAACGTAGAGGGGGGGGGAGAGTACTTGCGTAGTACAACGTCTGCTATGTGATAGTTGGGTTAATACCAGGTTTAATGGATGTATCGCATTCCCTTCTCTACATTCCGCCATTTCTTGTTTCTCTTTGCATATCTCTCTCTCTCCCTCTTTTTCTTAACTTCCCCCCCATATCCTCTATATCTTCTACTCGGCCCTCTCGGTTCTCCCGGTTCTCTCGGTTTTCTGTACGGCATCTTTGCCGAAACCTGTTCCACGGTTCTTTGGCCGTGGGCCCCGAGAGAACAATAACGAACAACGTGATTTCCCCACCCGACATTCTGATCACTCCCTCTCTCTGTTTCTTCTATTCCTCAAAGCGCTGATCAATATCAAAAAGACCGGTCATCGCTGAAATCTAGCACTATGCTCATCTAAGAGCGTCCGGTGACTGCGCGCCCGTCGCTCTATCCGTTTCCACTATCCTCCGTCGTTATTACTGCTCGTGTGATACCTCCGCACCGTGCCGACACCCCCCGGAAGGCGTGACAAGATAGCAGTGGGCCAGAGAATAGGTGATACAGACTGAACCAAGTCGCCAAAATGGCCTCCCAAGTATCCGATGAGATCCTACCCTCTCCGGGTAGTATCTCTCCGAACAGCCCGACCAATTCGGCAGGCCAGATCCCATTAGAGCAACCGCCAAAACTCAAGGGTCGGCAGAAGTTACTGCAGAGTCTCCAACGCATGTCGTCCAGCCCGACGTTGACCCGGCGCGGCCGCTCCTCATCGACCAATAGTTACCGCCGCGACCATAAAGCTTCTCTTTCTTGTGTTTCGCTATCTTCGCCTTCCTACTCGCCCTGTCTAGGCAATGGAAGTTCCTCCCAGCTCTACGGCGGCCTCAATCCCCGGCCCGCTACTCCCGGATGCTCTAGCTCTCCCGGCGAGCCCCAGAGCACAAACGCTCGCATTCGTTTGATGGACACTGATGGCCCTGGTTTCACTACGCCTCGCACCGTGCCTTTGCCCTTTGATGTGAGGCCGGCATCGTGTGGATCGCCACGTACCGCGACGCCGATGGGAGTGAAGTTCGAGGAGGTCACCGTTCCAGAATCCCAACCGGCCAGGACTCTTGATTTTTGGGGGGATATGCCGCAAGAGCTTAGGATGGAGATCTTCCAATACCTCACCCCGCAAGAAATTGTCCGCTGCTCCGCTGTGTCCAAGACGTGGAATGAGATGTGCTACAACGGACAATTATGGTCTAAGGTTGATACCACCGAGTACTACTCTAAGATCCCGAGTGATGTTTTGGTCAAGCTTATCACTTGTGGCGGTCCGTTTGTTCGAGACCTCAATCTCAGAGGTTGCGTTCAAATGCGTGAGAAATGGTCCTCGGACGGAGAACGTATTTCGGATCTATGTCGGAATGTGGTCAACTTTTCGCTTGAGGGTTGTCGTATCGACAAGGCATCCATCTACTCTTTCCTCCTTCGTAATCCCCGTTTGGAATACATCAATCTCTCGGGTCTGTCCAGTGTCACAAACTCGGCCATGAAGGTCATTGCACGATCTTGTCCGCAACTCGAGACATTGAATGTTTCTTGGTGCAATAATGTTGATACCACTGGTCTTCTTCGGATTGTCCAGTCCTGTGAGCGATTGAAGGATCTTAGGGCCAGCGAAATCCGTGGGTTTAAAGATGAGAAATTCACTCTGGCTTTGTTCGAGCGCAATACTTTGGATCGCTTGATTATGAGCCGTACCGACCTGACCGATCAGAGCCTGAAGATGCTGATTCACGGCAAGAACCCCAATATGGATATTCTGACCGATCGGCCTATCGTTCCACCTCGAAAATTCCGTCATTTAGACCTTCACCATTGCCCTGAAGTGAGCGACGATGGATTGAAAAGCCTGGCCTATAATGTCCCAGATCTGGAAGGCCTACAAGTATCTCAGTGCTCCGAGCTTACCGATGAATCCGTCATGGACGTCATTCGCACTACACCAAACCTGTCGCATTTGGAACTGGAGGATTTGGAGAACTTGACGAACCGCACCCTAGTGCAGCTGGCAGAATCTCCATGTGCCGAACATTTGGAACACTTGAACATCAGCTACTGCGAGAGTCTCAGCGACACGGGAATGCTCCGAGTAATGAAGAACTGTCCAAAACTCCGATCCGTCGAAATGGACAACACCAGAGTGTCAGATCTGACCCTGATGGAAGCCAGCTTCCGTGTCCGCCGCCGCGGGTACAGTGACGAGGTCCCCAAAGTCGGACTACGACTCATGATATTCGACTGCGCCAACGTCACCTGGGCAGGGGTCCGGGAAGTCCTCTCCAGCAACGCATACATCCCACGGGCCTCCCGCAAACCCGTTTCAACAGTGGTGACGGTGACACAAACCTCAGACGCTGACTCCTCCCCGGCAACAAGTACCTTCGTCACTCCAGCCTCCTCCCCTTCGCCGTCACCAGCACCAACCTACCCCAACGAAATCATCCAGCTCAAATGTTTCTACGGTTGGCAGATGACCGTCGATGAACACACGAAACGTGTCCTGCGCGGCGATCTCGCTGCTGCATCCCGGCTGGACCGGAAATGGGCCGAATACATGGTCGCGACCGAAGAGGCCGGTGCTGCTGGTGCTGGTGCTCGCCGACGTCGACGTCGTGCCCGTGAAGCTGAGCGTCTGTACAATGAAGACGAAGACGAGAACGATGCTTACGGTGTGGGCGCTATCTCTGCTCTTGGTGGGAGACGTAGACGAGCCCAGAGTGGTGGTGGCTGTACTGTCATGTGAGGTAAATGCCCACGGCTTTTTCTTTCCATTCGGTGTGTTCTGGGAACACCTGACGTTCGAGCTAGACGCAAGACGCTACTCGACTCTGCTGGCGCAGGATCGCTAGTATCTCAAATGGATGCCATCCATTTGATATTGAAGATCATATCCTTGGGATGGTCATTTTCAATTTGCTATGAATTACGCACGATATGATTTTCTTTTCTGGGCAAACACTTTCCCAATACAACACTTTCTTTCGCGTTTGATTTGTTTTTGGCCTTTTTATCTCTCTCTCTCTCTCTCTATCTGTCTACCACCTATCGTCACATCTACTTGTCTTCGCCTCTCTCCTCGTTTTTACCTATGGCGCCAAATCCCATGAATGGGCTTTCTTTCCTGCATGTTCTGTGAGCTTTTTATATGTTCACATCTTTTACCAAATCGAGATGTTAGCTCTATCATATGTATCTAGAGGGGTTACTGGCGAGATGATTGGCGTTTTTGGTTTTTTTTCTCTCTCTATTAGTTTGTCTCCCTGGGCTTTTCAATTTGAAATCCATGCCGCCTGTCAGGCTTCTCTTATGACACTTTACTCCCACGTCAATTCCAATTCGTATCCTCTAGGTAGATAGTCGGCGTAAGATGATATTAGTGCCGTTATGTGTAAGAACACCACGCTGTGCTTTTGGATGCCTTTTAAGGATAACCTGTCACAGATTATAGAATAGGCTAAAAAGCATCCTACTTAATATATAATACCTGTATCGCTAGAATTGCTTATTCAATGGATTATTAGCATGAACCAGGGACTTCTGACTTACTTTCCAAGATAGTGTTTGTTCTTCAGTGACCTGGTTACACCCCGTGAACCCGATTCTCTTGCATCTTGTAGCAGCCTGGGTGGTGAGGGTTTCAAAGAAAGCAAGTAGCCAGATGAATAGAATCCTCTTCGGGAGCAGTAGAAAACACCATTAAGAATATCGTAAGAATAACTGCAAAGCACAGTGATCAACTGCGTGTCACTGGCAATAAAGAATAAGCAAAGAAACACATCGCAAGAGGAAAACATGAAGATAAAAGGCACGATCTCCCCCATTGCCATAAACCCCCGGATTTCAATGAAAAAAAAATGAAAAAAAGCAACCCTTGGCATCCCATAGAAGTAATGTAGATCTTATTTCTCACCCCATTTTCACGTTTTTTGGGCTTTTTGGGTTTGAAGTCTCCCCCATTCGGCACACGAGTTTCCGCTGGTGCTTGACTCTTCTAGACGCCAGTCTTATCAACATCCGATTAGGATGTCAGACCTTCAGCAATTTTCGGCTCCTCGTGTTCTGAGGGAGCGATTTTGAGGTCTTTTGTGGTCTCTTCCAGGGCCTCGTTTTCCACCTCTTTTGTGATCTCTTCTGTAACCTCTTTTGCGACTCCTTCGGTGGCCTCTTCGGTGGCCTCTTCGGTGGCCTTTTCCTTGACATCGTCCGAGACCTTCCCTGTAACCTCTTCGGTGACCTCTTCCTTGACATCGTCCAAGACCTTCCCTGTAACCTCTTCTGCGATCTTTTCCTTGACCTCTTCGGTGGCCTCTTCCTTGACATCGTCCGGGACCTTCTCTGTGACCTGCTCTGGAGCTTGCGCTGGGACCTGTGCTGGAACCTCCACTGGGCTGACAATATCCATATCCACGTCAACTTGGGATGCAGACTGAGCCATAATGGATTGATTGCCACTGCTAGCAATTTCACCACTCTTTCCAGCGAGTTCCTCCACCTCGATGTCGTCATCTGAATCCGTTTCCCCATCTAGCTCGGCATCCTCGTTTAACAGGCGGTTGCTGTATGGCCTAGAGAGAGCCTCATAGTCAAATCCTTTGATACCATGGCTGGTAAAGAATTCCTTCGGGATGGTAGTTGGTTTCACTCCACGCTTCATAGGTCCACAACGAACGTTGTAGCCCCAGGCTTTCCACAGAGGGCAGATCTCAATCCCATCAACTTCCGGATTCGGAAGAACAGCACAGAGATGGTGGTTAGTAGCGACGAAATCGCGCGTCCAGGCCTTGCTCCTGTACTTCAATTCACTCTCGATACCACTAGGCTTGTGCTGTGTCATCTGACGGGTGATATTGTGAGGAGCCTTCACGGCAGAATCAGGTGCGATAACTGCCCCAATAGACCAGATCGGGTTGGATTGCATGACATCTTTGGTTTTCTCGTGGATCAGCCAGCCGATGCTGTTTGCGTTTTCGCGTCCACAGAGGATGTAATACCCTTTGTATACTGGGAAGAAAGGCAAACCGTGAGCCCAGATTATGGGAGCAGGTCCCGATGATACGCGTTCAGGGTTGATATGGCCCATGGAGTCGAAATCGTATGGGTATAGTCGTGCTCGGTGGCGGGCGTTCATGAACTTGACTGCTAGATAAACTAATTCATCTGACAGTCGGTTGTTGGCTGGAGGGAACTCCCATTGGCCGCTTTCCTCGTTGAATTCGAGATCCAGGACCAGTTTCAGCTCTGCCTCTTCCTTCTTTGTGGTGGGGAACCTTCCGTAGCCGTCTTTGGGGGTCCACACAACATCGGGATTGGACTTGAGATGGTCGGCGAGGGCCTTGGAACAGCGGTCTCGAAGGACTTCTTGCTGCTCAATGAACGCTGCTTCATCTGAAGGGTAGCAAGCCATTTTGGCTTCTTTGGGTGCAGATGCAGGCATCTTGGCTTTGATTTGATTGGATGGATTGTGCAGTTGATTGGAGAAGCTGTTCTTGGTTAATCAAGAGCTCAATTGACTAGACGTATCCCTGGTGGATCAAAATTACATTGATAGATAGCTCAAAGTGTGCAGAAGTCTAGGTTATAGATATAAGAGTCAGCGAGTATGAAGTTGCAGTTTGTGACAAGATAGACCGTAAGGTGAACATGAACACAATATAAGAATAGATTGAAGTATCAAAGGGGGCATTCAGCAATACCTTACCTGCAGTGAGCAGTGAGGTCACAATGGAATGGTAAAAGGTATGAAAGTTGTGTAAATGATAGATGATATGAACTAATGCAGGGAAACCGGATGTGCAAAGAAGCACCTGTGATGGTAGGTAGAGATGGGAGTGAAAGCCTGGGCAGCAAAGAAGTTAGGTATCCATCTGATGTTTGTAGTTGGTAGAATCAGATAGTAAATGTAAATGGCTGGTGTGATTAACCCTACCTTCGGAGTCAATGCTTCAAAGTAGCATAGATCAATGTGGTGAAGGTTCGGATAGTCGAGAATAGTAGATGTAAGCAATGTAAAGGTGTAAAGGGTGGTATTAAGTGTAGAAAGGAGAGCTCACAAGAGATTTGACGAAGTGAATGAAGCAACTAGTAAAATGAGAGAATGATGTGCTCAAATTATACCAGATACGTTGCAAACTTGGAACTGGATGGAGGGTTTGCAGGGAAGAGTGAGTTCCACTATGGAACAGCCATTTATATGTAACAAAAATAGTGTTCCCTACATTTGTATCGCTTCTTCAATGCTGTGGGAGATGGTGATTTCATGGACACTGTGAGTGAAGTAAACATATTTATATACTTCAATGTTACATATTCAATGGCGCCTTAGATCTCACCTTTTGGTTTCTGCCACGCGGCCAGAATCCCCGTTCCTTAATATACTTGAGGTATAATCTACGTAGTTTTTTCGGCCATCCACCACACTCTTAATCATCTCGTACTAGTACCTAGGTAGCCATGTTAGTTATTGGGATACTATATTCAAGCCTTAGAAACTAGGCATCAATACCAAGAAAATGGCTTATCTAATTATAGATGATGAGTCAGCAAGTGACCACGACTTCTCGACTTGCGTTGCGGCCATTCCGGACTCGAGAATACTCACGCGGTCCTCGAAGTGCGATTGAGGGCTCCCTTCTAGAAGCAGTCCAGAATGTCAGTGAACAGACCCCCTGTTGATTCCCGTCCCTCGTAGCCATTGTTTTCTTGTTATTTTTGTATTCACCTATGAGGTTTTGTGATGCAAAGATACTCTGGAATAGAATGTATCCCACTAACATATCAAATAGTCGTGTGATTGGCAACCTCCAGAGGGACACCTTACCATGTCTGAAGTTCATGGAGATTCAGAGCTCGTTCCATCGGGCCCTGATCTAGATTATCCGCTTGCGCTGGCTCCGCGACAAGTAACTTTGCGAGATCGGGTTACGGTTGCGACCCTGGTCCCTTTTGCTTCGGCAGAGGAAGTACCCCGGGCTCTGATGAAGTATCTCTCTGATCAATTCAACAAGGAGATCGAAAAGGGAGATACATATGCTATGACAGAGCCCATTCCACTGGCTCAGTTTGGACGATATTGGTTTTCGAACTTTGGTGTGGTTATGCTTACTGGTGACATCGAGAGTGCAGAGCAGACACATACGATGGACCGTGCTGGAGCCAATTGGAACAAGATCTGTCTAGGTGGCTTTCACATTCGGCCCAATTACCCTGGCCGTAGTAGTCATGTCTGCAATGGCACTTTCATTGTCACGGATGCTGCTCGAAACAAGGGCGTGGGTAGATTGATGGGCGAATCCTATCTGGAGTGGGCACCTCGACTAGTGAGTTCTTCACCGCGATCGCTTCAAACGGGCTGTGAATTAATGTTTACTAGGGATATACATATGCAGTCTTCAACTTGGTATATGAGTCCAACGTTGCGTCCTGTCGCCTGTGGGATTCCCTTGGCTTCAAACGGATTGGCCGAGTCCCCGGCGGAGGCAGTATCAAATCTCAACCTGGAGAGTTTGTCGATGCAATCATCTACGGCAGAGGCCTCAGTTTGGATGGCGAGGACTCTGTATCCCAGGATCGTTTTGAAAAAATCAGGTATTATTTGAAGCACGGAAAGTACCCTCGTGGTGCTGATCGGGCCGAAAAGAGTCGACTTCGCAGTGCGGCGACTCATTATAAACTTCTTGGCGGGGAGGATGGAGAGCCCGAGAGGCTGATGCTGAAGGATAAAGAGGTAGTGTCAGACCCACAGCAGCAGTACGATATCGCCCAAGAAGTCCATCTCAAGCAGCATGCCGGAATCAACAAAACTACGGCAGCTATTGCGATCAAGTACCATTGGGTACGAATCAAAGAGACTGTCAATCGCGTGATTCGAGACTGTCCACAATGCAAAGAAACTCTCAAGGCGCCCCCAATACCAGGGAGCAAAGATGATGACAAATCGCCCTCGGAAACAATGTCTGGCATGGATATGGATAGCACAATGGAACAACCCCCGAAGGAACCGGACAATGTCCCGCAGGCGATGGATGAAGCACCCGATGAGCCTCCCGGTTACAACCCTCTTATGCACCAACCCATTCCTGCACCCATGCCCGGCACAGTCCACCCCATGGCTGGGTTCGCACCCATGCCTCTCGACCCTCAGATTATGCAACTACACCAGCAGCTACGACGCTACCAACAGCAGAACCCTATGGCGGGCCAGTTCGGCTCGGGATCGCACAATATCGGCATGTCAAGCTTTGACGATGCAATGCGCTACCACACAGCCAGCAATGCCTATCAAATGATGGTAGATGACGGCTCGGATCCCTTTCGACAAGACGTGCTTGGACTTGTGAACCCACCACCACATGAATTACAGCATGATGCTGAATTACTTGCTAAGTTTGAGTATGGAAGTCCCTCGGATGGGAATTATGACTTTACGTGAACAAGCCTCAACTTTTCATCTCTCGGTTTCTCATTTCGGGGGCGTTACTTCATTCCGGGATCATTTTGTCTTAACCCTACTTTTATTTCTTTTCTTTCTATTGTTATACTGTTCTATTGGCGTTGAGGCATCGGGCTGAGATACCGCTGATACTCCACCACTATTGTGCCGTGGACAGTGAAACGACGGTTTATGCTACATACACTACGCTTTTTTTTATAGGTATATTATTCGAATGAGACATCTCAATATATATCATAGAAACACTTTATTCAATATAAAATGTTGTACATCTCTTTAAATGCGTAGGGTTGAAGAGCCCTGATTGGTCACCGCCTTGCGCGACTGGGGGGTTTTTGGGGAACAGGAGCTCTGGGAAATTTTGGCAGATCAACCCCTCCGACCTTTCAACTCAACATACCCCTTTTCTTATTTCTTTTACTTTTTTATTGAACGGTTTCGTGTCCGAATACCGATCTAATCATGGCCTTCAACGGCCAAACCCCCACGATTGTCGTGTTGAAAGAGGGTATGTGTTGTCTCCAGTGCGGGCAGTTTTGTTGGTGGGATTCTGTGACATATGCTAACTAATGCTGCTTCGCAATCCACAGGCACCGATGCTTCTCAGGGAAAGGGACAGATTATCTCCAACATCAACGCCTGTGTCGCAGTGCAAGGAACAGTCAAGAGCACTCTCGGTCCTTACGGTGGTGATCTCCTGCTTGTGGATGCCAATGGTAGACAGACCATTACAAACGATGGAGCCACAGTGATGAAGGTGCGTCCTATTATTGATGCAAATATATGGCCGAAGGGAGATGGTGATTCTGATCTTCGTTTATTTGGTAGCTTTTGGATATTGTGCACCCCGCCGCCCGCATTCTCACGGATATCGCTCGGTCCCAAGATGCCGAAGTCGGTGACGGAACAACCTCCGTGGTTGTCCTGGCTGGTGAGATTCTGAAGGAGGTGCGAGACCTCGTTGAACAGGGTGTCAGCTCGCAGACCATCATTAAGGGTCTGCGGAGGGCGAGCGCCATGGCAGTCAACAAGGTTAAGGAGATTGCAGTGGACATGATGGATGCTTCAGACAGCCAGGAGAAGAAGGTTGAGACACTAAGACGGTTAGCCGCAACAGCCATGAACAGCAAGCTTATCAAGCGGAATTCGGACTTCTTCACAAAGAGTGAGGATCCCCTACCCAGCGGTTCCAATTTTGCCCCAAGGCTGACGATATGGTATCCTAGTGGTTGTGGATGCGGTACTTTCGCTGGACCAGGATGACCTCAACGAGAGGTTGATTGGTGTCAAGAAGGTTACCGGTGGTGGTCTCCAGGATTCGCTTTTCGTCGACGGTGTCGCCTTCAAGAAGACTTTCTCCTACGCCGGTTTCGAGCAGCAGCCCAAACACTTTGAGAACCCCGGTATCGTTTGCTTGAATGTCGAGCTGGAACTTAAGAGTGAGAAGGACAATGCCGAAGTCCGTGTCGAGCAGGTCTCGGAATACCAGGCCATCGTCGATGCTGAGTGGCAGATCATTTTCAACAAGCTTGAGTCTATCTACAAGACAGGAGCGAAGGTCGTGCTTAGCAAGCTGCCTATTGGCGATCTTGCCACACAGTACGTGCTTGCTCTTTGCTATGGGGTATGTGTCTAACCGCTAATGATTTGATTTACAGGTACTTTGCAGACCGAGACATCTTCTGTGCTGGCCGTGTGGCCTCCGACGACATGGACCGTGTTTGCCAGGCTACCGGAGCCGCAACCCAATCGACTTGCACTGATATTCAGGAGCGCCACCTGGGTACCTGTGGTGCGTTCGAGGAGCGCCAGATTGGTGGAGAGCGCTTCAACATGTTCTCCGACTGCCCTCGCGCTAAGACTTGCACTCTTGTGCTGCGTGGTGGCGCTGAGCAATTCATTGCGGAGGTGGAGCGTAGTCTGCACGACGCTATCATGATTGTTAAGCGTGCTCTGCGCAACACAACCATCGTTGCTGGCGGTGGTGCTACTGAGATGGAGTTGTCTAGCTACATGCACGGGTTTGCCGACCGTAACGTCCCGCACAAGCAGCAGGCCGTTGTCAAGGCCTTCGCCAAGGCTCTGGAGGTTATTCCCCGCCAGTTGTGTGATAACGCTGGTTTCGACGCTACAGATATTCTGAACCGCCTGCGTGTGGAGCACCGCAAGGGTAACACCTGGGCTGGTGTCGACTTCGACAACGAGGGCGTCCGTGACAACATGGTGGCCTTTGTTTGGGAGCCCAGTCTGGTCAAGGTCAATGCTATCCAGGCCGCAGTGGAAGCCTCTTGCTTGATCTTGAGTGTGGACGAAACGATAAGTAAGTGACCTATTAACTGATTTTTTTTTTACTTTCCATCCTGCGCATCATGGCTAACCCATATTTTCTTATCCACAGAGAACGAGGAGTCGGCCCAACCTGGTCAGCAGCGCGGTATGCCGCCAGGTGCTGCCCAGCGCGCCCTCCGAGGCCGCGGCCGCGGTATGCCCCGACGAGGATAAACGAGTTTGACCAGAACTGGATAATGCTCGATGATATTCCCCCCAAAAAAAGAAGAACATCTGCATCATTGCAGGCCACGAAGCGGTTGAAGTTGAACTCTGCTCTGGCCTCGGTGGCTTCAAAGGCGGTGTTTGTGAGATGAATATTGAATATGAAGTACAGGGAGAATAGAAGACGAGTTGCTAGAGATAACCCTTAACAACACAGTCTTTCCAAGTACATACAATATAAAACATAGTCCTCATCAAAGTATTCCTTGACCTTGATTGCATGTGATATATCAAATTTTCCAAGGCCGAGCTGGTCCGAGCATATTCTACTCCGTACAATGGAGACACACGGAGTACTCCGTGACATGTTGTATATTTGCTTTTTTTTTCCCTTGTTTTATTTGGAATCCATGTTTATTTAGGTACAATACATAGCTATATTCCCGACCTTTAACCCATTTTACATCTCATTGGCTCATTTTCAATGCCAAGACAGTGCTATTGAATCTCCTGGAGGTGGATGACGTGCAGCACGGCAATCTACGCTGTATCGTGTATGAACTATGTTCTTTTATCCTCCAGGGCTGCAATTATCATATGAAATTGAGTTAGTAATCTTCAGGAATAAATGCTAGTGAAGCCCAATGCTGCAGAGGGGTCTTGGGCTTCCAGGGGTTTGATCGGGGCTGCCGATGAATCCATGTCAGATATATAAAAGTCAGTCTCGATTACGTTGGTTTTCACTTTTTTCTTCTTTCTTTCTATTTTCCCCCTCTTCCCTTGATATATTTTTTGGATTGTTGTCAAGTGTTGTGAATCCGAACCAGCCTTATAAGGAAAAATAAGTGGACGCGCACCCTCTTATAGTGTAAGTGGCAAAGGTTCCAGTCTGACGATCCCCTCCAAAAGATCTCTCTTTCTTTTAATTCCCCAAATCATCCAAACTCTTGGACTTGATCTTATTCTTTGGGACATTTGTCCAAAAATTTATCTCGCACTCTTCAAAAGGCTTGGCGCCCGCCGTACTTTCCGATCTGTTTTGCCTTGAATCTTCCCTTCTCCACATTCAACATCGCGTTCTGTCCTCTACATTTTTGCAGTTTGCTTGATTCCCTGGGTGGACTTGGAGAATTTCTCTGAATGTCTTACTATCCACCCTACTCGGGCGCTCCGGGATACCCCCCGCAGCAGCCGTCATACCCCCCGCAACAGCAGTACCCGTATGCTTGCTTATCCCTTGGCTCTATTGAGAATGTACCCGGAGAGTCTGACAATGATTTGATTGTAGACAAATGAATCACCAGCAGCAGCCATCCTATGGCGGCTATCCCGGCCAGTCTTACCACCAGCAGCCGCACCAGCAGCCGCCGCCGCAGCAATCCAACCCGTACGGTTACAGCCATTCATCCCAGCCATCTCAGTCCTACGGCGGGCATGCTCCTCAGCAAAGTTACAATGTATGTCCTGATAAGTCTTGCGTCGAATATACACGAGATTGACATGTATCAATCCTTTCCAGGCTCCGCCGTCTGGGTACAATCAGCGTCCGGCCTCTGGGCAACAAATGCAAGGAAGACCAGGTCTGTCTACCATTTTCCAACGAACCACATCTTCAGAAGTGAAAGCTAATAATGCGCCAATCTAGCCTACGGTCAACCCGGCGGTCCGGCTCCCCCTCCCAGCAACCCTGTCTCCTTCGGTCACGGCGCTCCCCAGGGATATAGCTTCCAATACTCCCGTTGCACGGGCAAGAGAAAGGCCTTGTTGATTGGTATCAATTACTTCGGTCAGAAAGGTCAGCTGCGCGGATGTATCAACGATGTCAAGAACATGTCAACCTACTTGAACCAAAACTTTGGCTATGCTCGTGAGGACATGGTTCTCTTGACTGATGACCAGCAAAACCCAATGAGCCAGCCGACCAAGGCAAACATTCTTCGGGCTATGCACTGGCTGGTCAAGGATGCGCGTCCCAATGACTCGTTGTTCTTCCACTACTCTGGTTAGTAATCGGACCTCGATCGGTTCTATGACGGTGAACTAATAAGAATCCAGGCCACGGCGGTCAGACACCTGACTTGGACGGCGATGAAGATGATGGATATGATGAAGTTATCTACCCGGTGGACTTCCGGGTTGCAGGACATATCGTTGATGATGAGATGCACCGTATCATGGTGCAGACTCTACAACCGGGAGTCCGGCTTACAGCGATCTTCGACTCCTGCCACTCTGGCTCTGCTCTGGATCTCCCCTACGTCTACTCCACCTCCGGTGTGCTCAAGGAGCCCAACCTGGCCAAGGAGGCTGGCCAAGGCCTGCTTGGTGTGGTGTCGGCATACGCGCGTGGCGACATGGGCAGTATGATGTCCACCGCCATGGGTTTCATAAAGAAGGCCACCAAGGGTGACGAAGTGTATGAACGCAACAAGCAGACTAAGACTAGCCCCGCGGATGTCATCATGTGGTCCGGCAGTAAGGATGACCAAACCAGTCAGGATGCCCAGATTGCCGGCCAGGCCACTGGTGCTATGTCCTGGGCTTTCATTGCCGCGCTTCGGAAGAACCCTCAGCAGAGTTATGTCCAGCTTTTGAACAGCATTCGTGACGAGCTTTCGACCAAATATACCCAGAAGCCCCAGCTGAGCTGCAGCCACCCCTTAGGTAAGGATTCTCAGGATTATTTAATCACGATCAAATTCTGACAACCCCTACAGATACCGACATCCTTTACGTGATGTAATTGCACTTGGAAATGAAGACAAGGAACGATGCTTGTCTGGCTTTCAATGAAGCATGCTGTGTTTAACGAATTACCCTGTATGTAACTTCACCCTCGGTGTTCCAGTGAATATTTAGGTAGTTGGTGCACTATTTGTGATTAATTCTTATGAATCTGTGATCTATCACTGTTGATCTTTTGAAAATGGAGTGCAAATTAGCTCAATGACGATACGCATCGGTCTTTCTGACATCATCGTAGACAACTGGGGCATTTGCACAACATATGTACTTCTGGTGTAGCAATGTTTCATGGGAAAATCCCCGGTAGCTTCGTTATTGATCAATATCAAGACCAGCAGGCTACAAGCTCTCCATGAACTAGGCATGTTACAACTGTTCACCTCGATATGATGGAATCCGTCATTAACGGGAGAGCTGACCGAGTGGAATGGATGTGGCGCTGTACGGATTTCATATCCTCGAGGGGACTGTCCTATGTCATTTTTGCCTCCGAGGAGATAGAAGCTCTTCAACTGATCTGAATACTTGAGTAACAAGCGCGGGTGCGATCCAGAAAAGTATATCTCCGAATCAAGCACAATGCAATCAATTCTCCAGCACCGCAGGATCCGCAGAAAGATCCAGCAACAATTTGTTACAAAACATGAGAAGCCCAGTGATGTCTGGACCCACGAGGGCCGCTATGACTACCACGAAGGAGAGATCCACTCGTATCCTCGCGAGCCAGGCGATGACTGGGCTGCCGAACGAAGGAGGGAACACGGCCATCGCACTTTTATATCTGGGCCGTCCCTTCAACCTCGCCATACCGCTCGATCACATCTGGAGCGGGAAGGAGATATCGAGGGCGCGGAGATGGACCCGGAAATCTCAACCGATCCGCATACCATCAATGCAGAAGAGACGCTGGGAAACACGGCTGATATCATGGTGACTGGCGTTGAAAGACCATGGCCAGCTGGCCATGCGACGGATAGTGAGACTGATGTTGAGTCAGTGAAGAGGAACAAAGTCATCATCGTCACATTTGAAGGTGACTGTGACACGATGGATCCTCACAACTGGACACTCACTCGTCGAATGCTTACGACTATTCTCACTTCACTTACTGGATTTGTGATCTTCTGGTCATCCACAATTGATGCCACTGCTTACGCAACCGCCAAAAAAGTGTATGGTACCAGTCCTGTGGTTCAGGCTTTACCGACTGGTATGTGGTTAACACTTTGAATCTATTCTGACCAGACTAACCAAGATCATCTAGCTGTGTTTCTGATTGGCACTGGACTAGGCGCTGTGGTTACGGCACCTATATCAGAAGTCTTTGGACGCAACCCCGTGTACATCCCCACCATGATCGGGTTCATGTTGTTCGACATGGGCGCAGGGCTTTCCCGAACAGTGGCGCAGCGAATTATTTGCCGCGGTTTCGCTGGTTTCTTCGGGTCTGCCCCGGCGATTTTATCAGCCGCATCCCTCGTGGACGTCTGGTCACGCATTGAAAGAGTCTACGCCTTCCCGATCTTTGCGATCATCATCTTCACGGGCCCATTGGTGGGACCAATCCCAGGAGCATTCGCCGTCAATTCACAATCCGTAAGCTGGCGCTGGGTGGACTGGATGACTATAATCCTGGCAGGACTCGTCCTAATCCCGGTTATCCTCTTCCTGCCCGAGACATACAGCCCGGTCCTGCTGTACTGGAAAGCGAAAGAGCTCCGCCGCCTGACAGGCGACGACCGGTACCGGTCTCCACTAGAGTTCAGAAAAGCCACCTTCACCCATCGCCTGCGTGCCTCGCTCTACCGACCATTTCAGCTTTTTGTGACAGAACCAATCATCTTGATCCATGCGTTCTCCCTCTCCCTCCTCTTCATGGTCCTCTACGAATTCATCGCGGGCTATGTCTCCATCTATGAGCTAGCAAACGGGTTCAGCCCGACCTCCACCGCCCTCGCATTCCTGGGCATTGAGGTTGGAGTTCTTCTTTCTGCACTGGTAATCCCGTTTTCGATGTGGCTCCTCCGGAGAGATATCTACCGCAGCCGTGAGAGGGGCCAGCAACGTCCGGACCCGGAGATCAGTCTGTACATGGCTATGTTCGGTGCGCCTTTCGTCCCCATCTCGCTATTCTGGATGGGCTGGACGGCTAAAATCGAAATCTCGTATTGGAGTCCGCTCGTCGCTTCGGTATTCTTTGGATTTGGGACGATCTGTCTTTTCGTCTCCGGGTACCAGTACGTTGCCGATGCGTTCGAGGCATATGCTGCAAGCGCCCTCTCCTCGCTTCAGTTGATGCGGCTTGTTTGTGCCGGTGGTATGAGGATTGCTGCGGAACCCATGTATAAGAAGCTTGGGGTTGGATGGGCGTTGACTCTCTTGGGTGGGAGTTCGTTTTTGTTTTTGCCTGTCCCTTATTTGCTCTACTGGAAGGGGTATAAAATACGTTCGTATAGTCGGTATGCACGCAGGAATGAGGGCTGAGGTATGTGTGTATGGAGGTATGGACGCATAGACGCATGGAGGGGAGATAGTCTGGACTTTTAAGTATGGCGATGAATGTCGCTATCCTAGCTAGTGCTCGTCTGTTGTTCTTGATATGTTCACTGGGTTCTCAAAGCCAAACCCCCTCGTACAAAAGATTGCAAGCCAATGATATTGTTTAAAATTCATTTGCTCTTTTTTAGGTAGAGATCCTCCATGATGTAGACCCGAACCACTTGCTAGAGAATGAGGTCCTTGTCACGGGTCTTGACCTCGATCTTGTCTGCTAAATCACTACAGTCATTCCCTGAGCTACCAATCAAGTCTGAGAATTTTCTTTCTCTGCAGCAGTTCCTCATACTAGGAATATAAATGAACAGAAAATCCCTTGGGGGAAAGAAAGAGAAATGCAAAGCAGACTAACCCTATATGAGTGCTGGATATGGTACAACTGTGGATAACATGTTATTAAAATAGTATTTTCATATTAATCTCTACATATTTACATAAATATTTCCCTGATCATAGCCTGTTTTATATAAAAAAAGACCCAAATGACTTTGATTTAGAGTGGATGGGAATTCGGGAAGTCCAAAAAAGGTGGACGATCATTAATTTAATTCATTAATGAATTAATAATGCATTAATCCACTTTCCCGCAGCCCTGACTTCAAGCCCCACCTCCAGTCTATACCTCATTGTATACAATGTAAACAATCTACCCAGTACTCTTCAAACATTGTAATTGACCTTTGGATCAACATTGCGACCGGTATTTTGGGTGGAATTGTGATTGGACGTGCGATTGGAAACCGTGACCGAGGGGGAGGACGAAGACAGGGCCGGATCGGGGACCGAAGTAAAAAGAGAATTGTACCAAGCTGAACATGCTGTCAATAGGGTATGTATATGGGAAGTCAGACTATCCAGCTTACCTTGAGCTTTCTGCTGTTCAATGTAGCTGATCTGACCTATGACACCATCGGCAACTTGCAGGTCTTCACTGTGGCGGCCAACATGCTTCTTCAAGTTTGCAGTCAGGTAAGGATGCTAAGAATAGCAAGCGAAACAATCCTTCATAGATTTATGATAGATTGGTGTGAATGTATCATGCGTCTAGGGTCTAGTCCTCTCACATCGCTGACAGTGCACCCTGGGTAACGACAATATTGCTCGCCAACGTGGAGAATCACACGGTTCGTTTCATCCTAAATTGTATGGGATCCTGATTAGCTATTGTATACTTCCTCTGCATAACTCCCATTTCTCAAGGGCCGCTTGAATGCAGTCACTTGCCCTTTCGTATTCCGGCATCACAAGTTCCCCAGAAGCAACTTCATGAACGAAACGGAGATAAACAGGATGCTCAGCTAGAAAGGTAGGAGCAGACATGATCAAGGTGTGATGAAACCGAGATAGGGAGCCGAAGAAATCAGACCCAGTTCCTTCGAGGGTTGTGAGAATTTGATGGGATAAACCAAAATCCCACTTGCTACTAAAAACCTGTGGATCTACAATGGTCTGTATAAGACAGGGTCACGTGAAGGTATCAAATCAGTCGCGCTTCGACTTCAAACACGCGTCCAACTTCAAACATTTGATGTCTGATTTTGGGAAGACACCAGCATTCCCTATAATCTCATCCATGGGTATTGCTAGAACACCACACTGCAACGCTCACTGAATCTCCGCTGATTCAGGCCATGATTCCGTTCTGTGATGTCCATCATCCTTGAAGACAACCAGCCCCCCGGGTTCGTACGTCTCGGTCCCACATGGTATCATGAGATTCCCTTTTTACCCTATGGATGGGAGACAACCAATGATCAAGGATCTGGATCACTTAAGCATGCAGCAATGAAAGCATTGCTGCAGGACCAGTCGGCGCTGAAGCCCGAGCTGTTTGAATACGTCTCCTGGTATTTGGCAAAATACCTTTGGGATGCCCTCAAAAGGTGGTAAGTCATAATTAGAGGTTTCAATTCTGTTTGTTCAAACCTGACCACCTACACAGCAACAAGCAGACAATGCACATGTGGAAAATAATGACCAGTGTTTATCCTGTACAATTCCATGAGGTTAGTCCTTACTACTGCCTCAATGCTGGCTGTCCTAAAACGCCATTAAGAGACTACATGGGTATTCTTAATAGCGATGACTTTCGCTGGCGTGCAATCCTGACGGTTGCAACTACCTACTGCACTGCCACAGACCTGGCTACTATACCAAATATCAAGAATTTGGTTGCTCTGGATGTTTACAGTGAGCCGTATTCGTTGAATCTGGCCCCAGTGGAACCAGTGTGTGCCAGTAACGACGGTATGCCCTTGCAAGATGGGTTTGTGCGAGGTTGGATTGAATCCAAAGCACTACAACACCTCCGCATTCTTAGGTTTTACCACCAACGCGAAATAACAATTGCGACACTGGAAGCTCTACGTGAGCTGCCAGAGCTACAGCTAGTTGTGGCGTACGAGTGTAAGATGATCACCGAGACGATTCAAAGTTACGATAGGCCGGCAAATAACATCATTCCCATAAAGGGATGGTCGGCCTGCAGACTCGATTGGTTTTGGGAAGCCCATGGAACTACAAAGACAATCGATGATAATCTCTTGGCCTTGCTTCATGTGTACCAGTCTAGTCTCCATACATCCGGAGTCGAGGATTCGAGAAGACCATCATCCCTACCCACGAATCTCTCGATTTTGGAGTTCAAACTACCCACTGCCGATCACAGCAGAAGAGACAGGGTGGTTGTCCGCTCTCGCTATAATGCAAAATCAATTGTATTGTTTACGCGAGATCCTGTGAAGCAGCAACGTGCAAGGGAGAAGAAGCGGAGCGAGCCACCTGAAAGAGGAGATCGCCCTGCCAAGCGAGCAGTCATGAAAGACAGGGGACCAATGGACATCTCGGAGACTTTGAACCAGTTCTTTTGATGTGTTATCTATATAGACCGCAATGGAATAACACTTCTGCATCATTTCTGAAGTTATACCCTAGCATTATTTTGAATTCTCGCTATTTGATTAGCAGGCATAAAGTTCGGTACAATGATCACAGAAACGATCGCGGTCCCTCTATATAGTCTGTTTCCAAGGCTCGAAGGCGTTGGACCTTGGAAGGTCATCCCACCTGGGCACACTTGGCTTGATTAGGTAGGTCACAGGCAAAGTTTTCCAAGGTTACATCGAAACTTTGAGTCTTGACTTCTTTCTCTAATTTATCACACAAGCTGAACAAGACCTTGATGCAGTTCTTGCTGTTTATGACAACATCTTGGCGGGCCAGAAATACCTTGCCGGGGACGAATTGACGTTGGCTAATTTTGTCATTCATCTATATTCTAACAAATTTTGGATTAATTTCTTGAGAAAGTCTTAACGGAGGCATGTTGTTTATCTGATTAGTGCATGCTTTGATTATGCCATATGTTATAATAAATCTTTGTATTTTTCCATGGCCCGGTGAATGGCCCGTCTATTCTGCATCAGAGTCAAGGTCAGGCTCAATAAGAGGGAATGTCAAAAGCGCAGCGATGCCACCCAGCCCCTCCAGACGCTTTCCACTTTCATGGTCTGAGCTGAGAATTCGCACATCACCACCCTCAACATCGCGGACACGATCCACAAGCGACACCCAGCGTTTACGTTCAGCGATATCCTGTGATCGAAACAAGCGGTTCGAAACAATGAGCACGCCGCCACCTCGGCCGACAGCACCTTGTTCAACTGCGTACTCAACCTCGCGGGGACCATAGGTTGCTTTGTTGGTCTCCTTCCGCAGTTGTTCTAGGAAGTCGTCCATCAATTTGGTCTCACGGGCATACTTAGTATCAGCCAGGATGGTCTTAACTGCGGGCGACTGCAGAACTTCGGATAGGGAATTCGTGTAACCGGATGCGGAGTGCACAACCACGAGACTGGGAAGAAGACGTTTGAGCCCAGGAGTCGTTGTTGATGCCTCGGATTGGATGTATTTTTGGAAGCCAGAGGCGACAAACCCGGGCGAGGCGAGAAGCACAGGCCGTACAGCTTCGTTGTTGGCGCCCGAGGTAAGACTGGTATTGAACTCCATTTGTCGAAGGAGCGTCTCGAGTGTAACTTTGAAAAACTTGTTCATTCCCTGGGGATATGCAGTGTAAGTTTTGAACTTTGCCAATAGAAACAATAACACAACAGCAGAAACTCACTTTATCATGATCCCCTCCTCCCTGCCGTTTCCGCGGCACAGACATCTCGATCTTTTGCTTCAATATTGTCTGGAATTGACCAATAAAGCAGATATGAGCCAGTCCTTCCTGCATCACTACTGCGACAGCCTCCGCACGGCGCTTCCCGCCCTCATCCACAGCGTCCTTGAGTGACTCAATTGCAATACTGTCCCAGCCGACACCTTCTCCATCTGACCCGACCTCTTTCTCTAGCGTGAAATTGCGATTCAACTCTAGATCGAGTGTGTGGAATTGTCCGATTTTTGTGTGTGGTGTTTCGTTCATAATTTGCCCTGATACATGGAGCTGAGAGCTCTGCGGATCAAAGTCGAGATTCTTCACGCGAATAATGAGGTTCAGATGGACGCGCGCCGAGCTCGTGGACCCGGTATCTTGAACTGTGGTAACTCGACGAATTGCGCTGGCTCGGAGGATATCGCCTGGTCGGATCAGGTTGTATGCGTGCCACTAGATTTATCGGATTGGATATTAGATGACTGCGGGGTGCTGAGACTGAAGTGAGGGCTTTAATACCATGTCTTCTGGCTCGTCCGGGCACAATGTAACTGCCCCGGAGCCATTGTGCTCAATTTTGTTCTTGATGCAACGCATTCCTGTGGTGATATTGCACGGTTATAGGCCGAGGGTTTGGGAAGTAAAATGCGATGAAGGCGGGTTAGATGTTGTTATTGCGATGTCGTCATATGTTGCCTAGGAAATGCGCAAATTGGAGGAATAACAGTACTGTATGGAAACAAGTCAAACCATTAAGAGCTTTGAAATGCTCCTGCAAAAGGGGATATTCGAGCAAATCAATCTATTCTGAGGGCATTGACGATGTTGAACTTGCCAAACTCAACCCCACTATATAATACTGCCGCTTATTACCGCCAGGCCATCCTGCAAGAATATCACTTGCTCTGCTGATGCGCTCATTCTGGTAGATTAATTTTGGTCTTTGATGGGATATCAGAGAATAGGGAAAATAGGAAATTGCTGATATTCTAATCCTCCAAAATATATGATATCCAGTATGAACATTACCCTGCACCGCCATATTCACCGGTCATTCCTTATCGACAAGACACAAACCCTAATCAGATTAGATTGGGGCAAAGTTGACGTCAAAGCTCGAAAGTCTCCAGGGAAAGTCCAATCCGATCTCCAATTGTCCTATCAGGGCAGACTCAAAGGACAATTCTTAATTCCTGGGTATTAAGTCCCTTATATCCGTCAAGTTACTCATATGAGCCCCACGTCGCATTGATAAGCCATTGATATAGCCCCATCTAGTCCCCGATGTAGTATATCCCCACTTAGATGGCGTCAAACTCCAAGAAACGGGCGGAAATTACTGGACCGAGGTGGTCCGTGGATGTCCAAACCTTTTATCTATTAATGTAGCCCCCCTCATTTACCTTCTGGTTCCTTTCAACCATCAAAACGTTCGCACATCATGGCTCCTCTTTCGCTGCAGTCTACCTACAAGTTGGTCTCGGGCTACGAAATCCCCGTCGTTGGGTTCGGAGTGAGTATATTGACGCTTGGAGTTCCGATATCTATGACTAACGCTTATATTCTGAATTAGGTTTACCAAACGTATGATCCTCGTTGTATCAAATCCCCCGCGACAGATTATATTGACTGATTCTTGACCAGTCCCTCCGATGTCACTGAGAAAGTGACCCGCAAGGCCATTGAGCTCGGATACCGCCATGTAAGCAGCTGCAGAACCCTAGCAGCAAGTGTTCCGGATTTTAACCATCCTACTATAGGTCGACAGCGCCAAAGTCTACGGAAATGAACTGGAAAGTGCCACCGCCATCCGCGAGTCTGGACTTGATCGCTCGCAGATCTTCTATACTAGCAAGGTGCCCTCGAAATCCATGGGATACGAAAAGGCAAAGAAGGCCATCGAGGAAAGTATCGCTGCGGCAAACCTTGGCTACATTGACCTGTAAGGACCTCGTTCTCCGGAAAACAAAGCGGATTACTGAACTAACACTGTGGCTATCAGTCTGTTGATTCACGCACCCTATGGCGGTAAGGAGGACCGTCTCGGCACATGGCGCGCACTCGTGGAGGCCCAAAAGGCAGGTCACGTCCGCTCACTGGGTGTGTCCAACTTTGCTATTCAGCACCTCGAGGAGTTGGAAGAGTACATCAAGAGTGGAGCGGGCGGACAAATCACTGTCGGTCAGTACGAGATCCACCCGTGGTGCCCACGCGATGATATCGCGGAGTGGCTGCAGAAGCGCAACATCATTGTCGAGGCATACTCTCCCCTCGTGCAAGCTACCCGCATGAAGGAGCCTGTTCTGCAGAACCTGGCTAAGAAGCACGGTAAGAGCGAAGCTCAGATTTTGGTCCGTTGGAGTTTGCAGAAGGGATATGTACCCCTGCCTAAGTCGGTGACCGAGTCTCGCATTCTAGAGAACTCGCAGGTCTTTGACTTCACATTGTCGGATGAGGACATGGCCAGCCTGAAGCTCAACACGTACGAGCCGGTCTGCTGGGATCCCGTCCGTGACTGCAAAATCTAAATGACGTCCCCAAACTAGCAAAAGGCTAGCGTATAAATAGAATTATGGAATTATATTCTAAGCATCCAAAAAAACACACTGAATATAGATCAATGATAGCACCTCTGAAAGAGTGTACCCAATTTGGTAATTTGTTGACTTCCGCGGTCGGCACAACGTATCACCGCCAACCAAAAAAACAACATCGTGACTTCCAACCTTTTCTAATACAACTCACCACAGCCCTCCATCCC
The DNA here is from genome assembly GCA_008931945.1 of Penicillium sp. BW_162_3FA. Lineage (NCBI taxonomy): Eukaryota > Fungi > Ascomycota > Eurotiomycetes > Eurotiales > Aspergillaceae > Penicillium > Penicillium sp. BW_162_3FA. The sequence goes on from MUGJ01000059.1 coordinate 579,030, forward strand.
CATGATCGTACAAGCAGCAGGCAGTCGCTGCCACGGTTGCCCCCACTATGCCGGATGAGCCGCGTCGCATCATCTTGGAGAAATCCAAGACCGTTAAACGCCGGTACCAGCGCAGCAACCAACGATTCCAGTTCACCGCATCCCAGATCGCGCGGCTAGATCGCGAGGAGGAGCGAGAAAATAAAGCAAAGAAGCTACGCGAGAAGGAAAAGAAACGAATTGCCAACAAGAAACGGAAAGCCGAGCAGGAGGCGCAGGCCCGTGAAGAGCGGAAGCGTCGCGGCATCCCGGATCCTAATGCAGCACGCGTCCCATCGAGTCAGCCGCTGCTGTCAATGTTCCTAGGAGCCGGGAAGCGACAGTCACCTGCTATACCGGAGCCTGCGCCTACAGTTACAGAGGTCGAATCACATGATGACAATTTGGGGAGCGAGGGTGGAGATACGGAAGCTGAATCGGATGCCTTTGACGATTTGGATGAGGAATTGGAAAATGACCTATCTGAGCTTCAAGATGTAGGCGTTCTGAAAGAGCTTGAAGGGCAGGATATCGGCACCGCGACCCATGCTTCATTCAAGGATGAGGATGAGTTCTCGGACTGCTCGGCGTTCGACGATGAAGAAGTTATGAAAAAAGCTGAGACGGCTGCTACAACGCTAGCGACTGATGAAGAAACGAAGAACCCCTCTATACCCAATGAATCATCCTACCTACAACCTCCCCCGGCTGTGCTCAAGCTAGAATCATCTTTCGGGGAATCTTTCCAGTACGACCCCGCCGATTTCCTTGAAGCTGAAGCAGCTATTATTACACAAACGAATAGTCCTGGAACGAAAGATCATTCCCCACCCAAGGAAACACCCCCTTTACAGCCTCCTTTGTCTGATCGACCGTGCAGTAGACCCACATTGGCGTCTTCTTTTGGAGATTCATTTCGAGACGAGACTGCGGATTGGATTGAAGAAGCATTTGCATACGGAGGCGGTGACCCTTTTGACGAACTCAATAAAAAGCCTCCTCAATGATTTCATTTGAACTTGGTAAATCGCTTCAGCAGCATTTTGTCGCAAGTCTTCTAGCTTTGGAGTCCTTAGTCGTATATTGTCCAGGGAAGTCTTGGCACTATGGGATCGGGTCCGGTCCGACAGTCGGGTGATATCCGCCCATTTCGGATACACCACGAAGCCCTTTTCGGTTCGGGAGTCTCAAATATTTTGTGGTAGGAGCTGAGAGCTGAAATGTTCCGACGGAATGACCAGAAACGGTTTGGAGGATTCAGAACACTGTGAACACTTGTATATTTTATTATTGTAGCCAGAATCTTATCGGAAATGACGTTACACTTATCATTTGTATACAACATAGATCTCCAGGCCTGCCCGCTTCTCTATTCCTTCATTCCTCCATTCTTTCATACATTGTCGTCTTGAAAGCACATTTCCATCAGACCCCCAATCCACAATGCCGTTCGTCCAAGCAAATGACCACCGTCTCTACTATGCCGACTCCCACCCCGCCGGCCCTCCAACCCCAACCGGCCTAACCTTCATCTTCATTCACGGGCTGGGCTCTTCACAAAACTACTATTACCCAGTAATCCCACACCTTACAAAACTCCACCGCTGTATCACAATCGACACATACGGCGCCGCCCGCTCCCCGTACACCAATGACACAGTCACGATCCCCGGCATCGCAGAGGATGTCATCGGCGTGCTGGACTCGCTGCATGTCCCCAGGGCCGTCGTAGTCGGCCATTCGATGGGCGGGCTCGTAGTGACAGAGCTAGGCGCACGGTATCCCGACCGCGTACAGGGCGTTGTAGCCATTGGGCCAACCCACCCGTCAGATACGTTGGTGACGGTCATGAATAAGAGATCGGAGACTGTTCTCGAGTGTAAGTTTTTCCTGTTTCTAGACTACCTGGTTATGTGGTTATATTTTATACGGCTTTTTTTCGAATTTCCATACAGATGTGCTAAATCCTCTGCAGCTGGAATCGAGCCAATGGCAAATACCATTCCCTTTGGAGCTGTCGGCTCGCGCAGCACCCCGCTTCAAAAGGCTTTCATCCGAGAGTTGATTCTAGGACAGGATCCTAAGGGTTATGCTGCGCTGTGTCGCGCTATTGCTGCCGCAAAACCAGCGGACTATGCTGCTGTCAAGGCGCCTTTCTTGCTTATTGCGGGTGAGGAGGATAAGTCTGCTTCTATGGAGGGGTGCCAGTATATCTTTGATCATGTCTCCAGTAAGCAGAAATCACTGGAGGTATTGAAGGGGGTTGGACATTGGCATTGTATTGAGGCTGCTGATGAGGTGGGTGGATTAATTGCCAAGTTCGCGAATGTTGTGAATGCTTGAAAGAGACTCTATTTAGAAAGGGAATAATGAATATGTTATGCCAGTAAATTTGTTTGGTTATTTTGGTTATGTTTAATGCCGCTATCGTCAAGTACATCAGAAATCACAAATTGCTACTTTAATCCCGCTGCTCGCTCATACGCCATTGGTACTAGTCTCGAACTTCACCAGTTTAACATCGTATTCGAGCTCAATGGCAGCTTGAGGATCATCCTTGCGCGGCACAAAGTCTACAACAAGCGAGTCCTTGACAGCAAACACAGAGTCATTGTCAAGGTACTTATCCTTGCGGTCGAAGATCTGTGTTGTCAAAGGACGGTAGTTATCATAGGTAGCCTGGGCAGGATATTAGCATCCGCCTCAACAACCCGATATCAAGAATACTAGGCTAAAACTTACAATAATGTGAATGTGAGCAGGGCGGAAAGGGTGACGATCCATCAGTTCAAGAAGCTTGCCAGCAGGACCATCGTTCGGAACAGGATATGGCGTCGGACGCAGGCAGTAAAACGAGTACTTTCCATCCTCATCCGTCTTAAACTTACCGCGCAGATTGAACTCAACTTGCTCGGGGTCCTGCTGCTCATATAACCCATTCGTAGAAGCCTGCCACACCTCAACCGTCGCACCGACAAGAGGCTGCTTAGTCTGGAAGTCCATGACGCGACCGTGCATGAAGGTCATCTCAGCATCAGCCGGTTTCGTCTTGACGATGTCCTCGCCGTTCTCGCGGTATGGGGTATCGGCGCGGAAGAACGGGCCCAGGATGGCCGTGGCTGTGGGTGCATCTTGTGCTTCTCCGGCGAGAGTGAAGGTGATTTCGTCAACGAGGCTGTTGTGAGACAAAACATTCGTCAGCTGCTGACTTTCCCCGCAAACAACACTTTGGCTTACGATTCCAGTCCTAGTACATCGCAAACTAGCTGTCCCTCGTTCCGCTTGTCGTCGCTCATCCGTCCTGCCCAATTGAGCATCTGCACGCCGGCCATCCACTCGTCGACGGTGAGTTCCTCCTCGCGCGCATAGTCGTGCATGTGTCTGATTAGGCCGGCCATGAGCTTTCGCATGCGCGGGGTGGTCTTGGGACCCATCGCGTTGATGACATTGTCCGTGAAGGTGGGATCGAAGCGGTGCGTCGCCATTGTTGCGCGAAAGTCAATATATTGCGATACGAGATGTCCAAGTGCGACTCGAAAATACAGAATGCAGGAGAGAGGATTTCAGTAAAAGAGGAGTATGCGATTATGGAAAATCCACGAGACTGTTATATACCCCGATGATCCGACGGGACTTTTCAGTCTGTCATCCAACCAGGTCTGACCAAAAAACATGACGCTTATTCAAGGATGACCCCGCAAAAGCTGTGCCAATGGCATGATTGGGGTTGGAGGTATCGGATGTGTAGAGAGCGCAGTGACAAGTCGGTTGGGGGGTTCGGAAGAGGTTGCGCTTCCGATTTCCCCGCAGTCGGGTAGAACCCTGTGGAGAGCTGGGTGAATTATTTTCTCGCCTTGAATACGATGTATAAGTCCAGGATTAAGTGCTATAGTAGGATAACACGCTATGTATACTCCAGGGCCCTTCAGTTCAGCAGGACCCTATCACCTCGGCCCTATAATCAACCCTCTAGGGCTGGAGACTCCGGGGTTACCTAGGTTTAAATCCGAAGTGGGGGGTGTAAAGGATTCCATAGTTGGATGTGTAGACCATTGGAAGGAGAATCATTTGTATTTCCCGTGCTGGTCTGTGTCGAGCTAAATAACAGAAAGTCCGGCTGGATATGATAATCCCTACAGAGCGTCATATCACCACTCATCGCCGACCCTTGGGATTCCCCTTCTTCGTAAGAGTCTCGGGAAGTTCTTGTAGAACCTCCCCATGCTCCCAGAGCTTACCCAACCCAGCCTTGCGTTCTACGACCACATCGAAAAAGTCTAGCGAGACGAACTTCTGCGTCTCACCCTTTTCAGGCTCCCCAGCTTTTGCAACGGGTATGCCCTCACTAAGAATGACCCCGTTCTCACTGCGCCAGAATGGTACACCAGCTTTCAGCGCTTTGCGCACATCGATATAAATCAAAACCTGCGCATCGCGCCGCATACCCGAGATGACGCGAGAGTCGTCGGGTTTCGATTTACCCTGCGCGGCATCCTCATTGGGAACAGCAAGCACCGATTCTAATGACGGGCCAGTAGCGAAGTGAATGTGGTTCCGGCCCATACAGCGTAGTCCACCGGATTGTAGGATCGCAGGCCAAGTCGCGTGGAACGTGCCGTGGACGACGGTATCGGGTAGTTTCGATTCGTCTGATAGAGAAAGCGGCTCGAGGAAAGAGGCAGCGTCAACGGTCTTGATGCTGTGTCCTTGTGTCGCGCGAATTAAAAAGTTCGACGGGTCAGTATCTTTCACGGATAATGCTTGGTCGGTGGCTGTTTGTTGGGCTTCGCTCGTGGCGGGTGCGGACTCCAAGACGGATGTCGCAGGCTGGTCTTCGCCCACGATAGTGGCAGCTTCATGCTCTGCATCTGGGTCTGTCACTGGTGTTGCTGTTGCTTGGGTTGTGGATTTGGTGGGTTGTGCGGATGGAATGTGGAGGAGGGCAAAGCGCTTTTTATCGGAGGAGTCAACGGCGTGGAGGATCTCGGGGAAGGTGACTTTTAGTGATTTGAGTTTCCTCCAATTTAACTGGACATAGGTATTAATTAGTATATTGTAGGTTATTAGAACAAGGACAGCAAAGCTACATACCACGTCTGGCACACTCGCATAACCCTGTGCGTTCATCTTCAGGCCTTCCTTCTCAGCGGCATGTCGCAGAAGCAAGCTTAATGCTTTGGAGACTTGGACATCGCGACTTTGGCCTTGGCCATGGCCACGTCCCCGCTTATCTTTGTTGTTTTTTGGGTGATCCATTTGAGAAATTTGAGGGGAGTTGGGGAATGATATTTTGGTGGGGCAATTTATTATAAGCTCCAGAGGTGATGGATGCGGCTCTACAAACGCGTACCTTACCTGACTAGTATTTTGTACAGTAGTGTACTATGTACATACATGTATGTATGTACCATGTGCGAAACGTATGAAATCAAAATACAGTACGATAATTTGAATTCCAATCTCTGTATTCTTATAAAATTTCAAGTGAAGAACACCTGGGCATGATATCAATCTTCCGTGGGCTATAGAGGGATCTTCTTCTTCTCCCAAGTACACACCTTCCTCTCACCTTGTCAGCCAGTCGGTCTAGAGGGCGATACTGTTTATGATCGGTAGTTCTGCTCTAGTTTATTGCTGTAGGTTGCTGTCTTAATGGATCGAATCATCTAAGTAGTACGTAGACATTATTAAAGGTTATATATAGAAAGGTCTCTTACACACAGTGTGCTTTATACACCTAAAAAGAGACCCAAAAAACATCTAAAAGGAAGCCTAATAAGACTCTAAAAAGAGTATCTAAAAAGACACAAGGCCGCATAAGCGGCCGACTATTCTTGTTCTCACATAAATCGACTCGATTGGGTATAGAATATCGCAGAAAGACAGGTCATCTAATCCATGGCTCAGAAGGGGCAATGCAAATCAGCAAGACAATCACCGATCACAGATGCAGTTACACTCTGCTACAGGACAGATCTTATGCCGCTTAAACCAGTCGCTGGCATGATTCGCATGGAATCCATGGTTGCAATGAATACAGAATACCACAAACCGCCGCATCACCTCAGTCTCAGTAGGCTTACGGGAACCCGCCTCAGCATCCGCAGCAATACTGGCCCGTGACATTGGATCCGGCGAGCCCAGCCACAAGGTGCAGACGCCGCAGCGCGGCATATGCCGACCACACCGCGGACATACAGTCCCAGACATGACTGTGGGTGCCAGTGGGTTCCCGGCGGTGGGATGAACATTTTCGGCACTCTTGGTAGATGGGGAGATTTGGGAGGAAGCGTCGTGCTGGGTGAGCGGACTCGTGCAGTAGTTACAGGTGAGGCTGACTTGCTGCGGTGGTGGCGGCATGAGTTTGCGACCGTCCGCAGTTACAGCGAAACGACGAGAGCCGACGTCGAATCGGGCTCGCTCGAGTTGGAGTTTCCAGGAGTTCATTTGTCGCCGGTAGGTCTCGCGCCAGGCCTCGAACTGGACAACGTGTTTTGGGTTGCTAACAATCCGCGGCACGGTATGGCTCATTGCTAGCACGGGAGTTTGGACATCATTGAATTTCCCAATATACGATTGGAATAGACCCATGGCCAAATGACCCAACCCCGTGAGCACAACTCCTTCGATATCGCCTTGATCAATTGCCTGGCTCGTGGCCTCTTTCAGATACTCAGTTAGTTCGTCATCTGGAAGCCAGCGTAGTGCGACCTCTACGCGATATTTCAGAGGTAGTGTGGTCTCCTTGATAACTGCATTCCAGTCGCCTTTGCTTACGAGGGCTAGGATCGCCCGAGCGTATGGGTCGGTGAGTTCCTTCGCGATTTCCGCACAGGTTTCCTCCCAGTCTGTGTCATTGTCCCCCTTGGAGGCACCGGCGATCGCCATCGCCAGCAATTTATGAGCTTGGGTGGGGTTGTTGCTTCGAAGTCCAAGGTAGGCCAGCTTAGGCTCATCTTGGAAGACAGCCAGTGCAGCAGCTTTAGTATGCTGGTCTTCGCCAGATAACGTTTTCACTGATTCCTCCAGCTCACGGTAGGATTGCGTAGCACCACAGAGACGAAGGCAGAGTCGGCGGTGGTCGGGGAAATCCGTGTCACAACCTGTTGTCTCGGGGAGGTTCAACTGAGTTGCCCAAGTTCCCACTGCATCCGCAACTGTTTTAGCATCATCTTTCTTGGTGCTGATACAACGTTGTTCCAATCCACGGCCTGTTCTCATGTCAGTTTCGAGAAAAACTGGAAAACAAAGTAAAGAAACAAACCTATGTCATTATTCCAAACATTGCTCACGCCTAGATAATTCAGGTCCAAGCCATTGACAACCATTGAGGTCCCAGAAGACTCGGTTCGAGCACCTAGGAAATTTTATTAGACATGTGGTTGTGGCCCCAAGGGAAATGAAATACTCACGTTCAATCCAGCCCCAGAAGTCTTGTAGAGCTTGATCATCAGAGGCCACCTTTCGGTTTCGAGCCTCATCGAACAGATAACCCTCTTTGCATCGGGACTGATTAATTGTGGATAGAGTGAGCGCTTCTTTCGCAGTAAGAGGAACACCTGTCACCCCAAGAGCCATGGCGCGTTCCCGGTTCTCATGGCTTGGGACAGGCTCGAAATCAAGACTCTTTGATACGAACAGCTGACCATTTGAATTTGCCCCATGCTCTTGCGAGGTCAAACAGACGCGTGACCTAATGTTCCCGATCAGGTCTGAGATGGGTGAAATATGTTCAGACAGTGGGTGAATCGATCGCACATCTGAGTCACTCGATGAGATGCCACAGGCTAATACACTTCGTGAAGATAAATCAATTGGTGCGCAGGGGGGCCGCGCGGTGATGATCTGGGGTTGTCCATTGCCGTCGAGTGCGATAGCACTTGGTTGAGGAGACAAGCTAAGATTCAGTGAATCAAATGAAACAACCCGGTCCTTTTCTTTGTAGCCACGAGCCGGAGTATCAAAGGGTACGCAAACGTCCCGCACGTGCTTAGTGTATACCGATTCTGGGTAATTTCTGTAAGAACCCTGACCCAGAGTCTCGTCTATCGAAGAGCGGTACTCCTCCGGCAAGTAGTCTTTGGCAATATCGTAATTTTTGAAATGACCGCTGCTGGACAGCGCAGAAAGATTGCCTCGGTTCGTCCTTGAGAAGCGCAAGCTCCAGATGGAGGACTTCGGATGGAAAACATTCTTGAGTTCCAAAGCAGGTGTCGAGTGACCTGAGTCCGGGGCACTGGCAGAAGAGCCCATTGATGGAGATGTCAGTCGAGATCCAACGCGACGGTCCCACACGCAGATGGTGCTTTCATTTGATGGAATGCAAGACGCAATATAGTTCTCATCAAGCCAGTCAATAGCCAGATTATGAACACATCGAGTGGGAAATTGTAATGATGGATTGCCAGGTCCCTCTGTTACAAAATTAGCTATGCTTTTGTAGATATAAAGCCAGGGAAAACAAACCTCTCAGATCATAGATCCGAACAAACTGGCCTTTGACACCAGTTACGATCGTGTCAGGCTGGTCTCGGAAGAACTTGACACTGGTAATAGGCTCTGAGCTGGCGAGCTTCCGCAAGGGCTCAGTGAATCCTTTACTTCCACCAGCAGGACTGAGTCGTTGGTTGACATCCCAAATGTTCAAGCAAAAGTCGTTCCGAACGCGATCGAGGCCCGATGCCACAAGACCGTGTGTACTAAATGCAACTGCATTGCAGTACCGTTGGTTGCGGACTGGGAATGAAAGAGACTCCTTGGCATCCCCATCGAGGCGTAGGATGGTGGCCTCTCCAGATGACTGACCCACGGCTATCAGGTTCTCATTTGAAGTAGACCAGTCAAATGCGCGAAACCCAGGCACGTTAGTCAAGGTGGATAACACTTCATGGCGTAAATTTTTGCCGTCAAACCCAGTCACCCTGCACAGACGAAATGATTTCCCTGTGACGTCGACTGACAGGAAGCGTTGTTCAGCGGCCGACGAGGTCGGGGACCAGCGAATGGCGGACTCCATGCTGGCCCTTTTACTAAGCGTGGTTCAGTAATTGACTCAGTGACATGGGTAGATCCGAACTGCTAGATAGAGAAATTCAAGCGGGCAATTGGAGTAAATCAAATCAATGCGACGAGAGAGGGCCGCGGTGATGGTGATCAACGGAGACGCTCATTGGTTGGGCGCCAATCTGGGGGGACGGGCCGATAAATCCGCCGATATCTTTTTTTCTTATCGTTTTTGCTGTAGCTTCGACTTCTTTTTTTTTTCCTTTCATTTCCTGTTAGACCAACAAACATGTCTACAGATACTCGAAGCCACCGCGATCGGGCAGCTCCCTCAAAGAGGAAGACCAGGGAGGGATCAGAGGATGTTCCCCCGGCCCGCAAAAAGGTGCACCGCAAGGCAGACAAAGCAGATGATCAAGTCCAATTCGAGGACTACGGCAGCAAAGGCGATGCATCGAAGCCCAAAGTGACCCGGAAATACAAGGACAAATTTGCTCCCAAACCCGAAAAGGAATACCCGTCGATTAACGACCTGAAAAAGCGAATTCGCGATGTGAAGCGACTACTCAACAAAATGGATTTGTCTGCCGATGCTCGCATCTTGCAGGAACGTGCCCTCGCTGGATATGAGCAAGATCTTGCGGACGAAAATACACGCAGAGAACGGTCATCATTGATCAAGAAATATCACTTTGTCCGATTCCTTGGTATGTGGCCGATAAGTCTACAAGTTCTTGAGTTCTCGCTAACGTACTTTCTTTTTATTGACTAGACCGCAAAACTGCCACCAAAGAACTCAACCGACTTACTCGCCGGGAGAAGGAAGAAGATCTGGATTCGAAACAAAAGGCTCGTCTTGCGGCGAAAATCCACACATGCCGCGTGAACCTCAACTACACGATCTACTATCCTCTCACCGAGAAATACATTTCAATCTACCCCAGTGGAAAACCCGATGCAACGGACCCAGAGTCTGAATTGCAAACACAGGAAACCAAATCCAACGACGCCAAGCCCCCGATGTGGTCTGTCGTTGAGAAGTGCATGGAAGAAAAGACACTGGACCTTCTTCGTGAAGGAAAGCTGCACATCAATGCTAATGGAGAGAAGATCCAAGCCTCGTCTTCTAGCACAACTACAGTTACAGATACCCACAAGGAAAAGAGCAAGAAGGGAGAGCAACAGAAAGAGACCAAGACTTCGACCCAAAAGGAGAAGCATGCTTCCAAAGATGACAAGAAGAGCAGCAAGAAGGAGAAAGCTGCACGCAACGAGCGGGCTCCCAAGAAACACGAGGCATCAGAACCAGCCAACGCGGAGGACCAAGATGATAGCGATGGTGGTTTCTTTGAGTAACCAATTCATACGTTCGATGCAGAATTCGTTCATGTCTTATTTGTCTTGATATCCACTCTAGCATTTTATACATTCTATTGCAATACAGCCAAATGACACTATCTGTCTCCAAAGCTTCATCGAATAATAACCAGGTTCTCCACCTGCATACCTCAATGCCATAGACTGATGTTGTGTTTCATCTATGTTGTTAGGCGGAACACAAAGAATCGTTTTTTCTATATACAGATGCCGGTATGGGTCACGCAGATCTTTTGCAACTCGTGGCACTATGCACGGTGCCTGCCTAGTCCATTGTCAAGAACTGGTATAACTGAAAGAAAAAAGAAAAGAAAATCGCACAGCCTACAGCTGATTTTCTTTATATCTGATAGGTCATTTTTCATCACGCAATAGCGCACGAGATATCACCTGATCCCTTAACCTGGGTCAAACACTTGCCCAAGACCTACCTACCTCATGTCTCCCTATGCTACCTGAAATATTATGGCATCTTCAAACTACTTTTCTGGTCCAAATTATGGAGCCCAAGTGGGTGTTAACCATGGCACAATCAACTACATGTACACACACGAAATGCTAATAGAGAGCCATGGCTTGCATAACCGGGGTGAGTGCAAGTCAGCCAGGGCACAGGTGTTGCTGATACCCTTTTACTAACAAGCTTCAATCAGAGATGAATGCCTTCGACGTGCTATTTGACCATACAAAATTTCCTCCATTCCATCATTTTGTCGGTAGAGATTGGGAGCTTGCGGAAATCCGAAAGCATCTCCATCCCGTCAATCGGATTGTGATATTACAAGGTATTTCTGGTATTGGCAAATCGCAAATTGCTCTAGCATATGCTATAAAACATGCTAGGAAATCCAGAGCCGTGGATCGTACGACTGTGACACCTGAGAATGAATATGGGGCAATATTTTGGCTAGATGCATCCAGTGAGAGAAGACTGATGTCGAGCTTTCTCGGAATAGCATCTCGCATCTGTGATAACCACCATTCGTTCACGCATTTACAAGCGATAGTTGAAGAAGGAAATGCGGTCGCAGCCGTAGACGCAGTCAAGCGCTGGCTGAGCTTGAATATGAATGATCGATGGCTGTTAGTCTATGATGGCTACAACATACAAGAAGATGCATTTGGCCTACAACCTAGGGCTTTTGATCTCCAGGCCTTTCTACCTCAAGTTCCACAAGGAGATATTATTGTTACAACTAATAATCCCGACGTGGAAATAACAGGGCAGTCAATACGTGTACAAAGTCTCACTGACATCCGCCAATGTGTTAAAATTCTCTCTCTGGTATCCCAGAGACCAACCGCGATGCAAGGTGCGTTCATTGTATCAATGAAAACTTTTTCACATGATCTAACTAATTTTGATAGACCCCGAAGCCTATAAGTTAGCTGAGGAGTTGGGTGGAATGCCTTGTGCGCTTGATAGTGCAGGAAGGTACCTTTCATCAAACGAAAGCTCAATCAGCTACAAGGACTACCTCAAGTTGTACCGAGAAGAATGGCAACAGAGTCAAACCTTCATTGGGGCACCAAAAAGGCCGGCTTCTATTACATGGGAAATTGCCCTGGCCCAAATTCGTCAAGAAAACGAGGAGGCATTTGAACTTGCCATCTCTTGGGTATTTTTTGACCATCAAGATCTTTGGCGAGAGCTTCTTCTACCTGTTCCTGGATGTAGCAAATTCATCAACTTCGCCGAACTTGAGGATGTGCATTCGTTCAATGAAGTGATGCGCACTCTTTGCAGGTATGGGTTCGTTGAGATTGGCCCAGACCTAAGTATCCATGCCCAAAATTCGAGAGGGTATTCTATGCATAAATACGTGCATTCTTGGATGACCTCTGCCCTTTATGACAAGGAGTCTCAAGTCAGTGTGGAGCTGCCAGATTCTCTTGATTTTCTACGAGACATGGCCAAATATTCCTTCTCAATGGCCTCTAAAGGTCCCGCGGATTGTTTTCGTTTTCTCCCACATGCCGATCGCTGCCTGTACCTTATTTCCAAAGGATTCATGGAACCAAGCGAAGATGATACCCTGTTCTACCAACGCACCATCAACTTGCTTTCGTCTTACTACTTATACGCGAGCGAATGGGTGAGTTCGGCTTATGGGAGTGCTGATTCCAACAACATCAATTTCCGAAAACCGAGGGTTTCATATTGGCGCAGTGTCTCCCTGCAACGTTTTTTCGCATTTCAATATGCGAACCATCTTGACAACATAGGGGTTCCCTACCCTGAAAGACTGCTTCTCGCCAAGACAGAGAAGTTGTGTCAAATTTCTCTGGGAATGGGTACACTATCATCCGACCCTTCTGTGAGAATATGGGCTCTGAGAGATCTAGTAGGCGTCTACTTCCGGCGTTCACAAATCTGGAAACTTTTTCGGACTTTGTTTGAGATCGCCCGTCTCGAGAACGAACTAGACGACAGACCAATATATAAAAACCGTACAGCTATCTTTATTCTTTTTCTGGCTCTCACGTTTCTTCTTACGGGCTACTTTTTTATTCGGGCCGTCGGATTGATCTTTGGGACATGTTTCCACTTTATCTCTCTCGTCTTTTCCCTGAGGCTCCCAATGTTGGATGTTATTTTGCTGTCTCTGACTGGCTGTGCTACTTGGGCAACGTTTGCCACATTGAGGCGGTCTAGGGCGAGATGGAAGATGTTTATTTTGTGGCTTGGACTTGTGATCATTATAGAGACAGCCAAGTGGGTGGTTAAACAGAATACCGCTTTTGGTTTTGCTATTTGGATTCTGCAGCTCTACTGGATGGCACCGGTTCTGATGTACGAGGGATTGGGGTGAGATTTTGGTTTTGTAGCTTTGCTGGTGGGGAAGGTGCTGGATTTTGTTTTGGGGGCTGGCTGAGCCCGCGGGACATAGGTCGATCACCCCGATCAGAACGGCAAATGTTTTCAGACCTGCATAATTGAGCTTCATTTCTGCATGTCACGCCATATCTTTGCAAGCACCTGGACAGCCTATAACTAAACAAAACCTCCACCATGGCAGAGCGTCCGCAATACTTCGAGAACACTTTAACCCCGCTATCGATCAATGCGACCACTCTTTCCGAGAGCCTTCAACAGCTTCGTGTGGCGGTTCGCCATGGTGCCGAGTTGATACAAGAGAACACTTCCTTACCTGGGACATGGGGCCCAGATGGCATGTTTAGAGCTTTCCCCGGTATTTCAAGCTCCACTCCCACCTATCCAAACCATGGTCAGCTAATCACCCAATAAAGGCATCGCTCTAGCATTCCTCCGCCTGGATTACCAGTCCTCGGTGTTAAAAGATCACAAGGCTGCTTCTCTTGACTATCGTTGTTACGCACTACAACGGGTTCCATCAAGCCTCCCGGACACCCCTCTGTTAGCCTCTCGACTGTCTCCGGTTGGCTCATCTTCGCCTATAACTGCTATCACTTTGCGCATTTTAGCTGCTTTTTCAAAGAATGATTGGCAAGGTGGTGCCAATGTCAGCATCGCAAAGGAGGATATCACTTGCCTTCATGAGGCGATGCAGTGCGCACTAAGTAATGAGCCTCTTGTTACCCATCATGGTGGCAAAAAAATGGGTGGAGATGAGATGCTGTTTGGCCGAGCAGGACTACTTTGGGCCCTTTTGAACGTTCGTGCTCATAATTTTGATCAAGAGACCCAGGGATTTCTCTCACCTGTGCTGGGGGCAATTCCCGACTTGATCCGAGTGATTGTCGATGCCGGGCGACAAGGATCCAAGGAATACACTGAGAAGAATGGAGCCCGAGACGCACATCCATTGATGTATGCATGGATGGAGGGCCATTACTGTTTTGGGGCGTAAGTGCACCTCCAGCCATCTTGTATCGCATGAGATCGCTAACAGACAATGTATAGGGTTCATGGAATAAGTAAGTTGACAGGCGATTTTTGAAGGTAATGCTAATATGTGATTTAGCCGGTATTCTGACCATCCTACTCTCATGTAAGCCCGAAGAGCTTACAGGCTATCTTCCTGTGATCGGTGGTACTATCACTGCGCTCTGCAAGCTATCCGGAGTTACCAATGGCCACCTCCCGATGACACTACCTCCATATGGTTCCACACAGCGCTCCTCGGAACTAGTTCAGCTGTGTCACGGGAGCCCAGGACTTTTGATTCTCCTAGGTGCTGCCTTGAAAAATGAATCCTTAACCCGTGCCCACTGGGATCCAAGTTGGGACCAAGCCATCTACTTGGGCACTGCGCGTGTGTGGGAAGAAGGTCTGCTTTCTAAGGGAGGCAGTTTGTGTCACGGCGTGGCTGGCAATGCATGGGCGTGGCTCCTCCTCCATGATTGTTTTGAATACCACTCAGAGACTCTGAACGAGGCCCGGGTACTTTACCTCGAGGACAATCAACTATCAACACTTCCAGATGCCGAAGTGAGCCAGGAACTCACTAGTGACTTCTTCCTCTCGAGGGCACTTGCGTTCATGTTGCATGCACGTCAAACTAAGCCATACAACACCTCGCCCACGTCTTCCGACAACGATTATCGTATGCCTGATGAGCCCTACAGTTTGTTCGAAGGTCTTGCGGGCAATATTTGTGCTTGGGCTGATACGTGTGCGGTGCTTCAAGCCAGGCTGCGCAAGATTGAACTTGGTGAACAGGGTGTATGCGCTACATCTGATTTGTCGCGAGACCCAGTATTCCGGGATGCTTTCTATAGGCAATTGGGCTTTCCAGCTCTGGGTGGAAATGGCGCAATGGGTATTTTCTAAATAGTCCCCTATCAGTTAGAAAAAGCAGCTGTGAGACAAGCTGATTAAGGCCCTATGCATTGAGGAGAACCAATAAATGCCAACTCGTGCGGCATCTAGAAGCACACGATCAACCAAGTTGAAGTAGAAGAAATCAGGTTGCCGGTGTATTATTGAAAATCCAGCCCTCAAATCAGACTGACTAAATCTGTCAACATATACGGAGTAGCAGGAGGGCGATCGTAGATTCGGCTGTAAAATAAAACCTGCGGCAGTGATCGCGCAAAGGTCCTTAGGATGCCGTGATTGCATCCCTGTCGTGGGCCATTTATTTGACATATGTGGATCGGGACAGCTTACAGCCCCATGCTGGGACCTATATTTTGTAAATCTCCTCTCCAATGATTACTTTCAGTTGAATGTTCTATTCCCTTCCTCGATGCATCATGAAAATGAGACGGCTCCGTTATTGGGACCGCGCAGGTCCAGATCACCACTGCGCCCACAGAACCCTCACCTCGCGACTTTTCTCTTATCCCTGTGCATCTTTTTCTTGTCGGGAGCTACTGCCATCGTTCAAGTTCCCTTGACCCAGCTGATGGAAGACAACTTGTGCGACCGATATTTGGGCGAAATTGGGCGACAGGACTCAATTGATAGAGCGATATGCAAGGCCGACGGGATTCAATCTAAGCTTGCATATCTCAACGCTTCATTTGGAGTGATAGAGTCCGTTACCAGTATGTCAACCACAGTGACTGGTCCCTTGACGGAAGGTCTCGGCGAACTCATCTGTCATAATAGGTCTCATTGCTGCATTCCCATACGGTGTCTTGGCTGATAAGTGAGTTCTGCAAACTATTTGCTAGAGACAGCAATGTAAATCGTTAAATATAATTCTAGCCTCGGTCGCAAACCGATCATCTATTTATCTAACACGGGGAGTGTGTTGTACATTGCTTATGTTCTGGCTGTCCTGTGGTTCTCTAATCTTTTGGCGATCGAATACATCCTCTTGGGCCCTCTATTCACTTTCATCGGTGGTGGAAGCACTGTTATGAATGCCGGCCTATATTCCCTGGCTTCAGATCTGGTGCCTGACACAGATATGTATGCTACATTCTGATACCAAGCGGTCTTGAGTCCTGAACCCACTGACACTCATAAACCCAGAACAATTTCTTATTTCGTGATGGCATTTGGAAGCTTGTCCGGATCTTCAGCTGGTCCGGCGATATCTTCTAAACTGATGGAGAACTCTTCACCATGGCTCCCTATTCTCATTGGTACCTTGATAGTTCCTGCCAGTATGGGCTTGCTGGTCTTCCTCCCTGAGGTGATCACACTCAAAGATGACTCTTCCGAGAGAGATGCCTCAGAATTGGAAGAGCTTTCACCTAGCACGTTCAAGTCACGTTTTTCACAGTCCTGGGCCGGTCTTAAGACATCCATCCAGAAGCTTCGCTCATTGCCAATTGTTTTGATTCTGGTCACTTACCTCAGGGTCAACCCCGAGGGTCTAGCCTATGGACCACTGCTCATGCAATATGTGAGCAAGCGATTTGACTGGACTTTCGCAGACGTTGGCTATCTCCTTACAGCTCGTGGAATCACTCAGATGCTCGTCTTACTTGTCTTGTTTCCTGTGCTATCAAAGCTGCTTTCCAAATACCTTCGGCCAGCTGTCAAAGACTTAATGCTTGGACGCGTCTCGGCTTGTTTGGTGATATTCGGGGCCCTTCTTACGGGAGCCTCGCATATAGGTCTTGTAAAATTTGGCTTGATACTTCAGACATCAGGGGCTGGCTTGAGCGCCATATGTCGATCCATAGCTATGAGCTATATGACATCACACGATAAGTCGAAGATGAATACGATGATCGGGATCTCTGAAACTCTCGGCTCTCTGTTCGCAGGGCCGGCATTAGCGTGGCTTTTTGCACTGGGCATGAAGTTTAAAGGGGTTTGGTTTGGGCTCTCATACTTTGGCTTAGCAGCATGGTGTGGGCTCTGCCTACTTGGATTATTCATTTTGGAACCTACCCAGGATCAGGAGCTCATGGATATAGATGAAACCCAGCCTTCAATGAGGTCTGATACGGATTAAAATGCCCCGGATTGCACAAAAGACAATATTGTCATGGTATTTTGAGACCATGTTGTTTTCATTTTTTTAGATGTTTGTTTATTCATGCCTTGTGCTTGACATTAGGTCTGTTCAATTTCCAGCATGTTCTCCAATAGCTTTCCCTGTTTGCTACCTATTTTGGTATACATATGTATAGAAAAGTCCTTTGCACAGGCTATGCTTTTTGGCATCTTTATATGTATCCATCTAGAAACAAGTCGCAGTGTTCTTACATATAATGTTGCCAATATCGTTTCGGGCTTAATAGATCCCCTTTGGCTAGTTAACCCCCGCCTGTTCATAGTTTATTCAGTGACGTCATATCTCCCAAAATCAAACTGGCACTTTCACAGACAGAAATGCCAAAAATGACAGAAACAATATAAAGCAAAAAGAGTCCAAATGCTGAGATCAATACATATGTAGTCTATGTGCATGTATGTCAAAACGCTTCGGTAAAATTGTGTGGCTGAGTCGGGCAATTCATGGGGCCAAACTCCCCCTGGGATTTTCACCTTTGAAATCTACAATGTCTTTGATCGAGAATTCAGTGACATAGTAAACATGGATCTCATTCCCCCATCTTACGAATCTGCAACGGACAGAGATGCTTGGACAATTATTGCGCGCTATATCCCTTCCAGCGACCTATGTGCCGCATCTTTAGTCTGCCACAGATGGCATGGTCTATTTATGCCCTTCCTCTGGGGCGATCCTGCATCTCACTTTGGTACAGATAACGATGCAGTCTATGGTAAGTGATATTAGGAACAACAGTGATTGCTCAAAAGGCAATACCTGACAGGATCACACAGTGGCTCTCACTCGATTCCGAAGAACACTCAAATACGCCCGGCAAGAGGTGCGGGCGTTGACCCATACCCTTCATCTCCCACCCGCTCTCTCAGAGATATATGGTGGTCCGCGACCGGGATGGCTGAGGGACATACTCGAATACCTACCATGTCTCCAGTGTCTGATGGTCTCGAAGTTGCCTTTCTTTGACCACCATGCAATGACAGCATTGAAAACCCACGAGAGGTCCAGCCAGTATAATATACGGCTTTTGTTGGCTGAACGTGAGCCGAATACTACTTCTGCAAGCCTCGCACAGACTCTCCTCTTGTTTCCGGCATTGACCTACTTGGATCTTTCGTACACCACTCCAGCACGAGACCGCAATGTACTATCTACACTAGCTCAGATGCCGTTTCTTCGGGTACTTAAATTGCGTGGCATCGGGCTGAAGGATAATGACGCCGAGTTTTTAGCCAATGCGATTCAACGACGAGTCCGTTGTTTGGATTTGAGAGACAACATGCTCACTGACAAGGCAATTCGCTCCCTGCTACAGGAATCCTTTCTCCCGTTAGACGGGAGGGAAAGGCAACAAAGCCCAAGGCAGGCCACAGCCTCGCCAGGCCCCGACTCCCACTTTGAAATCAATGAGGCTGGCTCGGACTTCTTCAAGCGGCCAGATTTGGATGAGCAGTTTGCAAAGCTTCTCGCTCAGCCTGTTTTAATCCATCCGTGGGTTGAAGACTTGCCGCATACGGGAATCACCCATCTTTATATCACTGGCAATCAAATATCTGTGGAAGCTGTGGCGAGTCTTTTGCTCTCGTCCCGGCTACACGCCCTGGATTTTGGTAGCATAAGAACTCCAGACAAGGCATATCAGACGCATCGTGATGGGAACACGAAGTATCCCGGAGCTGAGAAGTTAGTTCCAATACTTGGTAAGATTGCAGGGGACAATTTGGTCTATTTACGAGGGCATCATGCTGTTCTCACTGGCCAGCCACCAGCTAAAGACGCTGCACCCAATGATGAGTTTCTTCCAGAGCTTTCGGCACAAGAGAGCCCCCGCAAAGTCGAACAATTTGAGCTGGATTCCTCCCAGCAGGTTTATGAGTTGCCCGAAGAGAC
The DNA here is from genome assembly GCA_008931945.1 of Penicillium sp. BW_162_3FA. Classification (NCBI taxonomy): domain Eukaryota; kingdom Fungi; phylum Ascomycota; class Eurotiomycetes; order Eurotiales; family Aspergillaceae; genus Penicillium; species Penicillium sp. BW_162_3FA. Next base: position 598,220 of record MUGJ01000059.1, read on the forward strand.
AAGAGCTGTCTTTGAACTTGCGGATACATCAACAACCGGCTCAATTAGCTCATCTTCAACGAAAAAGGGGGCAAAGAATTCCCAGCCATTGACAGCCTACGAGGATGAGCCTGCACCGTCAGTCAGGCGTGGGTCAGCTTTTGCTCCGGAGGTTGTACAGCCCATCCCTATACACGGTAGCAACAATGGACCTACAGGCTTTGGTGCTTCTGGCGCAGACACATGGGATACAGAGCAGACTGAGGGAGGCACCTTACCATCCATTTCAATGTCTTCAGACTGCGACACGCTTGCGACAGATTTCTCTCTCCAATCTACCATACAATGCAGCTCCCCAATCTCACCGAACGATTCTCTCGCACGGATAGTACAGGGATTATTGGCAAAGCGACCACGTAATCGATCAATGCCACTCCAAGGAGGGAAAGAAAGCCGGTTCCCTTACCTACACCCTTCACATATTCCTCGCATGGAATCTTTGATACTGACAGATGTACCCTCACATGTGACGCCCAACTCATCAATACTCTCTGCACTCACTCGGTTCATTACTGCCTGCTCAAACGAAGCGTTGCTAGCAAGTCTACAGGCAGGATCAGACTACTCCCTCCCACCAGGGCAGGCGCGGATGCAAGCCGAGCAGCAGCGGTCACGATCTCTATTTGGCTTGCGGCGTCTAGTCCTCGAAATCACACCTGTCAATACTTCCAAATTGACATCATGGAAACCCGGAAACCAATACAATGCCACAGGCCATTCAAGCACTGGTGACCGCGACTCAGAGAATCTTTGGTCTGCAGCCACGAATGATTTCAGCTTCTTTGGTGAAGAAGAGTGTGGAGTCCCTGAAAATGATACGGGCAAATACTTTCCAATGGCTGTCCTTAACGAGAAAGTCTCGCTTATGCCCTCGGAGGATGACTCGTTGCATTCACCCGATTCTCCTCGACTCGGGCGTCACCTTCCACAAAGTGCCACGAACCCCGGTCCACCAGGAACTACTATAGACAGAAAGCAGCAGTTCCAGGTCCCGATGATTGACCTTGTGGCAGAGCTTGCGGCCTTTCGTCGCGGCAAGAAGGCTGAGTATGAGCGAGTGGTTCATCGTGAGAGAGGAAGGCGAAGCACGCTTGGCACGGGTGCTTCTGGCCTACTGATGCCATCAACGCCCCATATTTCTTTGTCACATTATGTCGAAGGTCATTGGAAGGGAGAGGTGAAGGTCGTGCGGAACCCGATGCCAAATGTGCGGACCGGAACGGTAGATATGTATGGGAATTATTTCGAGAAGGGGTACTTGTACCCATGAACTTTTGTACTTAGCAAGATACCCAGCGATACGACTGAAGACTTCTACGTCATGCGATCATGTTTTTGTAGGAATTTTTGATATTTTCTAAGTCCTCATTTGGACTTGAACCATCCATCCTCCCAGTCATAACAAGCCGTCGTCAACGGGCTCATAACCATCAAAATGCTAAAGAGACATCCAACCTGCCTTCATCGCACAATTGGTGCCATCTTTTTCATCCTCAGTGTAGGAGCAGGCCGGCAGTTTCGGGACCGAGCGTCACCCCTGCGATCCGGTCGAGAAGAACACCAATGCGAAGAGTGAAGACAAAATAAAAGAATTCATTTCAAACTAGTTCCATTTTATTTTGTTCGTCATGCGACATTCATCTCCTTACAGAGCCTTGGCAGCAGTAGGGGGCTGGAGCTTCTTGCCGTCCTTGTTGAAGCGAATACGAGGGGGGGGAGCACGGTTGCGGCGGCCTTCGCGGGAGCGAACACTGTTGGCGTGATATTAGTAAATGGAAGGCGATTGAGTATCCAAAAGAATCGGTGGAAACGTACCGGACAATCTTGCCGTGAATGGCGCAGGACACACAGTACTGGAGCTTCAGGTACATCTTGGGGACAGAGTACTCAGCGAAGACGGAAGCCTCGGAGATATCACCTGTAGAGCGAGAATCGTTAGTTGCACTGGTTCGTCTTGAAATTCCTCGAATGGGTCGCAGTCATAAGATCTGGGAGATCTTGGCGTAGATTCGAGGTATCGGGAGAGTTGTCACGTACGGATGGCAGCGGACTCGACCATGTTGCGGATGGTGAAGCGCTTGATGGCCTTGTCCTTGGGGGTGCAGCGAGCGCAGTTGGAGCAACGCACAGGCTTGACGTGGCCGCGGCCATTCTTGTTGCGGCCGCTATCAAATCAATTAGTTACCGTGCCCCTTTTAAGTTGCGAATCGATCGAAATCCAGTCTCCCATTCTTCTTGTCCGGCAATGTGCGTAGGTCGCGATTTTCGATGTAGTTGGAGATGTATGTCGTGTGCGCTTCCGTCGGCGTCATTGCGGAGATGTCGAATGGGATACTGTTTCGCCGAGATGGGGGGATTTGTTGGTCTTACTTGTTCGCCCTCTTCTTGACCATTTTGACGGTTTGTTCTGTGGATGGTTAGGTATTGGTCTGTGGGTGAAGGGGGGGAGATAGCGTACGGTTGACTTGTCGGGAGTGGGTTGTCGAAGCTCGCTCACACAAAGTCTCTTTCGGGATGGATTGGATTCCGTTGTGCGGGTAGCCCTAAGCCCTTAAGCGAGATGGGTCACGGGGTTGGTGCCTCAAATATCAGGCGGTGGGATCTCGGGAATTACGTGGATCACGTGCAAAGGGTCACGAGCATGATGTCCGCCTAATTGGGCCTAGCGCCCGGATCGTACCGTGTCACTCAGTGTTTACGGCTCCTCATCCCCGACTAACGAAAGAAACACCCCTGTTGGGATCGACTAGGTATTGAACTGCCCATTTTTCTTCTCCTTCCCAGGAATTCTCCTTGCTTTTTCTCCCATACCGGTCTCACAACTTGACATCCTTGTTTGTTTGTGTCATCTCCCTTCCTTTATCTCCATTTTTCATTGAGACTTTCCCCTTTCGGCATTACTATGTCGGCCACAGGCACTTTTCGGGGAAAGCCCAATCAGACGATCGGGAGAGGAAGGCTGCCCGACTTCGGAAACGATCCCAGCGCTTCCCACATCCCACGACCCAGGCCAGAATCTTCAGCCACAAACAATACACCCTCCAGCGACGTCGGAAGTGGCACAATGAGCGCCGCAAGTAGCAGACAGCGACAAAACCAGTCGAAACGTGATGAGGTACGTCATGGCAGCCCGCGGGAGTGATCTCCTGATGCTCAATTTTGAGCGTTGGTTTTAGCTAACCTCGACACCAGGCTATCCGCCGCAAAATGGAGGCCGACCTCAGCAAAAAGAGGAACGCTCCGGCCAAATCGAGGAACTCCCGCAAAGCCCCTCCCGGCACCGTGCTCGCCCTGAAGCCTAGCCAGGCCCTTCAGATCAAGCCTGCCATGAGCATTGCAGAGGCCGCTCAGCTTATGGCCGCCAAGAGAGAGGACTGTGTGTTGGTCACCGACGACAATGAGCGCATCGCGGGTATTTTCACTGCCAAGGATCTGGCGTTCCGCGTTGTCGGAATGGGCCTGAAGGCGCGAGAGGTCTCTGTCGCTGAGATCATGACCAAGAACCCGCTGTGTGCGAGAACGGACACCAGCGCTACCGACGCGCTCGATCTTATGGTACGGAAGGGATTCAGACACTTGCCAGTCATGGATGAGAACCAGGATATCTCCGGTGTTTTGGATATTACCAAGTGCTTCTATGATGCTATGGAAAAGTTGGAACGCGCATACAGTTCGTCTCGCAAGCTGTACGATGCGCTGGAAGGTGTGCAGACAGAGCTTGGCTCTAGTCAGCCCCAGCAAGTCATCCAATATGTTGAGGCATTGCGATCGAAGATGTCCGGTCCGACCCTTGAGACCGTCTTGGATGGCTTGCCGCCCGTCACTGTTTCGGTCCGCACCACCGTCAAGGACGCTGCGGCTCTGATGAAGGAAAACCACACTACGGCTCTGCTCGTCCAGGACCAAGGCTCGATCACCGGTATCTTCACTAGCAAGGATATTGTTCTTCGCGTTATCGCTCCTGGGCTCGATCCTTCCACTTGCAGTGTTGTCCGTGTCATGACTCCTCACCCCGATTTCGCCCCGTCGGATATGAGTATTCAAGCCGCGCTTCGCAAGATGCATGGTCAGTCATTCCAATCAACAATTAAAACCACAGCATGCTAACCCTACAACAGATGGCCACTATCTCAACCTCCCCGTGATGAACGAGGGCGGTGAAATTGTCGGCATGGTGGATGTGTTGAAGCTCACCTATGCCACACTTGAACAGGTATGTTTGATAGTAACGGATCTGACATGAAAACATTTTGGCTGATATGTTCAGATCAACACTATGTCAACCCAAGATGACGAGGGTCCCGCATGGAACAAGTTCTGGTTATCGATGGATCACGAGTCGGACTCTATGGTCTCTGGCGGCCACAGCCAACAACCGAATACCCCACACCGCTCAGTTATGAGCCCCGACCTCACTCGCTCAGGCTACGACAACAGTCTTCTTCCTAACGACTCAGCATCGCACCACGGTGATGAACATTCCGAAGTTGTTTCTCAGCACCACCCAGCAGAACCAGCTGCTCCTACTCCATTCCCCTTCAAGTTCAAGGCACCTGGTGGCCGAGTGCACCGTGTAAATGTTCTTACCACTAACGGCGTCACCGACCTTGTGGCGCAAGTCACAGCGAAACTTGGCAAGGAAGTCGAGGCTGTTGGTGGCGAGGCTACCGTTGAGGAGGGTTGTCTGAGCAACACTGGATATGCGCTCAGCTACATGGATAACGAAGGCGATACCGTCTCCATCACCACGGATCAGGACATGACGGATGCCATCGATCTGGCCCGCCGTACTCACCGCGACAAGGTCAATCTGTTTGTCCACGACCCCGCCCAGCCACCCATCCCTGCTGCGGTTGAGCCCCATCATGTTAAGATTGTGACTCCTGTCGAAGAGCAAAGCGTTGTTGAGGAATCAGCCTCACAAGAATCCCCCGTGAGCAAGGCCGTGCCCCAGCAGCAAGCCGTGCCCCCTCGCGCACCAGAGGAGCAATTTATTGCCGGTGTCCCCAACGACTTGCTGCTTCCTGGTGCTATTGTCACATTGGCTGCTGTCATTGCGGGCGTGTTCATTCTCAGCCGCCCCAGTGGCCGGTAAAAAAAAATACTTGGCCTTTGGTCTATTCCCGAACCCCTCTTTTTCTCTCCAAATACTTCCCTTTGTCTCATTCAACTTGGATATCAAGCACCCTGAGAAAGCGTAGTAGATTCTTTTCCCGACCTGAGTGTTGCATACCCGTTTTGTTCTAATATCGATATTCCGTGTCGCGTTCAGATACCGCTGTTCGTGTGAGCAGTTGCGGCCTTAGTTTAGCCTTCAATGCAAATAATTATTCGAGATAGACTCTGATCTGGCGGTTACATATATCCATTACCCGTAGTAACCTCCAATAACTAAATATTTGACCGAAACAAAAAATGTTTGGGCTCTTCATAGTTCTATCCGTTCGACCTTTGTTGGCCTTGTGGCCTGTAATTACCGCATCTGGTTTAGCGTCCAGATGCGATTATCATCACTATGGACTCTGTAGGTTGTCCTTGAATTAGTCGTACGGTTAACTTTTACATATTTTGTCGAGAAAGAATCAGATTCGAAGACCTCGACATCCTTTATTGAATCTTCTTGACTCTTGTTGTGTGATTGGAGTGACACTTTCATTCTTCTTCACCCCCAAGGGCCTATCCATCTATCGCTCTCCTAATCAGAAATTCTTCTTTTTTCCCTCTCTCCCCGCCCCACCAAAAACAAAACTCCTCGCCTTCGTTCCACCCCTCTATCCCCACCAAATCACTTCTACGAGGGTTGAAAGTACTGGGTTGCTTGGATCGTCTGGAATTTGGGAACAGACACGCCCAACATGTCCCTCCTACCTCCCGAAATCCACACCGCGCTTTCTCAGCTGCTCCGCGCCTTGAGCACACCCGACAATGTCGTCAGATCCCAGGCGGAAGATCAGCTTAACAATGACTGGGTTCAGAACCGACCAGACGTCCTATTGATGGGATTGGCGGAACAGCTTGCAGGTGCAGAGGACACAATAGTAAGTTGCACTGGACTCTATGGGTGCGGTTGCTTCAAAGGAGGGGTGTTGCAAACGACCGACGACCGAACCAACAGCCGAATCTCACCCTTGATTTGGGATAAAAGCTAATGGGAAACTCCTATTGACAGACCCGTGCTTTCTCCGCTGTGCTTTTCCGAAGAATCGCAACAAAAACCCGAAAGGATCCCGCCACAGGTGACAACAAGGAGATTTTCTCGAGCCTCCCCAATGAGCAGCGAATTGCCATTCGTGAGAAGTTGGTGGTCTCCCTGACCAGTGAGACCGTCACCGATGTACGCAAGAAGATTGGAGACACACTGGCTGAGGTTGCTCGGCAATACACCGATAATGGTATGCGATTCGAACTATTCTTTGACGAATGAGGACTGTTGGTTCTGACGATTTCACCTGTTATGTGTAGACGAACAGTGGCCTGAACTCCTCGGTGTTCTTTTCCAGGCAAGCCAGAGCCCTGACTCGGGCCTGCGGGAAACCGCATACCGTGTGTTCACGACCACCCCCGGCATCATTGAGAAACAGCACGAAGACGCTGTCGTGGAGGTTTTCACCAAGGGTTTCAAGGACGATAATATCTCCGTATGTCGACATCTGGCTATGCCCTTCGAATCCAATTTTGACCATTTCATCAGGTGCGGATTTCCGCTATGGAAGCCTTCGCTTCTTTGTTCCGGTCGATCTCCAAAAAGTCCCAGCCTAAGTTCTTCGGCCTCATGCCAGACCTTCTGAACATCCTTCCTCCTCTCAAGGAGTCCTCTGAGAGCGAGGAGCTGTCCTCGGCACTGCTCGCCTTGATCGAATTGGCTGAAATCAGCCCGAAAATGTTCAAGGCCATGTTCAACAACTTGGTTAAGTTCAGCATTAGTGTCATTGGCGACAAGGAGCTCAGTGACCAGGTGCGCCAGAACGCACTCGAACTGATGGCTACCTTTGCCGATTACGCCCCAAATATGTGCAAGAAGGAGCCGGAGTTCGCGCAGGAAATGGTCACACAATGTTTGAGTCTGATGACTGATGTTGGTGCAGATGATGACGACGCGGAGGAATGGAACGCGTCTGAAGATGTAAGTGGTTGCATTTCTGTCGTTATAATTAACATGTCACTGACTAGTAACAGCTCGAGCCTGAAGAGAACGACCTCAACCACATCGCCGGTGAGCAGTGCATGGATCGTCTCGCCAACAAATTGGGTGGACAGGCCATCCTCCAACCCGCATTCTCTTGGATTCCTCGCATGATGTCGTCTACCAACTGGCGCGACCGCCATGCTGCTTTGATGGCCATCTCCGCCATCTCTGAAGGTTGTCGCGATCTGATGGTTGGTGAGCTGGACCAAGTTCTAGCCCTTGTTGTTCCTGCCCTCCAAGACGCCCACCCCCGAGTCCGCTATGCAGGCTGCAACGCTCTTGGTCAAATGAGTACCGACTTTGCCGGTACCATGCAGGAGAAGTACCACGAGATTGTCCTCACTAACATCATTCCCGTTCTCGCCTCTACCGAGCCGCGTGTGCAGTCCCACGCTGCCGCCGCTCTTGTCAACTTCTGCGAGGAGGCGGAGCGCAGCACCTTGGAGCCATACCTCGGAAACCTTCTCAGCCATCTCTTGGATCTCTTGCGCAGCCCTAAGCGTTATCTGCAGGAGCAGGCGCTATCCACCATTGCCACCATTGCCGATTCCGCCGAGGCCGCTTTCGATCAGTATTACACTACTCTGATGCCTCTTTTGCTCAATGTCCTCAAGGAGGAACAGGGCAAGGAGTACCGCCTTCTTCGTGCCAAGGCCATGGAGTGTGCTACTCTCATCGCACTCGCCGTCGGCAAGGAGAAGATGGGTCAAGATGCCCTGAACCTAGTGCAGATTCTCGGCCACATTCAGCAAAACATCGTCGACGCCGACGACCCACAGTCCCAGTACCTCCTTCACTGCTGGGGCCGCATGTGCCGCGTTCTGGGCCAAGACTTCGTGCCTTATCTCCCCGGTGTTATGCCGCCTCTTCTGGCCGTGGCCGCTGCCAAGGCTGATATTCAGCTGCTGGATGACGAGGATCAGATCGAACAGGTTGAGCAGGATGATGGCTGGGAGCTGGTGCCGCTCAAGGGCAAGATTATCGGTATCAAGACCAGTGCTCTTGAAGACAAGAATACTGCTATCGAATTGATCACAATTTACGCCCAAATTCTCGAGGAGAACTTCGAGGGTTACGTCCTGCAAACCATGGAGAAGATCGCGGTCCCCGGACTTGCCTTTTTCTTCCACGATCCCGTTCGAGTGTCAGCTGCCAAGCTGATCCCCCAGCTGCTCAACTCCTACAAGAAGAGACACGGTGGCCAGTCGCCCGGCTTCGCCGAAATGTGGAACAAGGTTGCAGAGAAGATTATCGAGGTTCTGAGCGCTGAGCCGACAGTTGACACGCTGGCTGAGATGTACCAGTGCTTCTACGAGTCAGTTGAGGTGGTTGGCAGAAACTCCCTCACCCCCCAGCACTTGCAGGCCTTCATTGAATCGGCAAAGTCGACCCTCGAGGACTACCAGATGCGCGTGAAGCAACGTCTGGAGGAGCAGGCCGAGCTCGAGGATGGTGACGAGGAGAACCTAGACTTCGAGTACGCCGTCGAGGACGATCAAAACCTATTGAGCGATATGAATAAGGCATTCCACACCATCTTTAAGAACCAGGGCAACTCATTCCTGCCAACCTGGCAGCAATTGATTCCATTCTACGACGCTTTCATCACAAGCCAAGACCCGACACAACGGCAGTGGGCTCTTTGCATCATGGATGATGTGCTTGAATTCTGCGGCGAAGAGTCGTGGGCATTCAAGGACCACATTATGCAGCCTTTGGCTTCTGGTCTGCGAGATGAGAATGCCGCCAACCGTCAGGCAGCGGCGTACGGAGTGGGTGTGGCTGCGCAGAAGGGTGGTGCCGCCTGGAGCGACTTTGTAGCAGCCAGCCTCCCCAGCTTGTTCCAGGTTACACAGCATGCGCAATCTCGCACAGAGGAGAATGTGTTCGCGACCGAGAATGCATCTGCCAGTATTGCCAAGATCCTGCACTATAACCCATCCAAGGTTCAGGCTCCCCAGGATGTTGTGGCCAACTGGATCGAGACTTTGCCCATTACCTACGACGAGGAGGCTGCTCCCTATGCCTACTCCTTTATTGCACAACTGATTGACCAGTAAGTTTTCTCGATCAACTCTCTCTTATACTCATGCTAATATTCTCCTACCAGGCAAAACCCGGCTGTCTTTGCCAAGGCTGACCGTGTCTTCGGTTTCATTGTGCAGGCACTCGAGGCGGCTACCCTGCAGGGCCAGACCGCTGCTCGGGTGGCCACATCCGCCAAGCAGCTGGTGGCAGTGACCGGCGCAAATGCAGACCAGATTCTGGCTTCCGTCGATCCAGCCAGCCAGGAAAGAGTGCGCAAGTTCTTCCAATAAAGCTCAGACCTTTTGTTTTATATCCGGCAGAGCTGTTTCCCTTTTTTGTTATTCCCCTCGGTCATGTGAAATCTGATGTTACCCGAATCCCCGACACGTTTCCTTAATTCTTAGCCCCTACGTACGAATGCCATGAGCTTTAGACGTTGGATTCCACACTGTGCGCGATGACCATGTAGATCACATTTCGGCCTTGGCTATGTGGCTAACTACTATGTAAAAACAAATGGAGACAAGCTATCTACAATTTCGATACCCTCTGGATCTCATTTGCAACCACATCCTCCAACCCCATCACCTTCGGCTCCCCAATCAACCCATTAGCCCGCTTCGCATACAGTGTCCCGCCTTCACCCCAGATCCGGCGCAAAGTCAACACAGTAGCCGCTGGATTCCCAGCCTCCCACGCCGCAGCCTCCGCCTCGCGCAACTTCTCCAGCGATGTGCGAGACACATCCCATGGCTGACCACCAAGCTGGCGCTCAAACTCTGCCTGGATCTGGTCAGGGCTCGTGGTAAACGAATTAACACACAAGGCAGCGTTGCGCGTCTCAGCCGTAGCATGAAGCAGAGTGTTCAAGACGAGAGTTCCAACACTATCGGAATAGTCAGCCAATAGTTCAATCCAAGCCAATGAAACAAACACCAAAAAGGAAAAGGAAAAGGGTTCTTACTCTTTCATCGTCGTCAAACTAACCTCTCCCTTCCCCTTTTCACCCAACAAAATAGCCCTCCGCCCTTTGACATCCCACCCACCAGCCTCCTCCAACCCGGGCACGAGATGAAGATACATCTCCGCGAACGGGCCAGTGACTACATATGAATAGGCGAGGTCGTCGCGCGAGATCTCATTCTCGAGGTACGCGCGCACCTTCAGCTTCAGCTGGTGTGGCTTCTCGTTCGCCGAGGCCAGCCCGTACTTGATATCCGTGCCGTACTCGGAGGGCAGGAACCATTTCACGGTGGGGCTGGCGGCTGCCAGTCTGATTAGGGGGATCTGTTGGGCTAAGGTATTGCGACCTAGGGCTGAAATCACAGTATCGATTCCTGTTTGGCTTAGTGTTAGCCTTTGGTTTGGTGGTTGGAGCGGTTTTGATATTTGAGTCATTATGCATGGATGTCAAGAAGGGAAGGTTTCCTACCTTCGTATGCTGCTTTCACGGCATTCTCGTCTTCGACATTACCCACAATTACCTCTACGCCTTGCTCTTTTAGCTTGTTTAGCTGTGAGACTTTGGTTTCAGCTGTGTGCGGGGAAGTGAAGATGGCGATACGGCCGAATTGGGAGCGCTCAGGCAGGATAGCGTCCAGGATGAATGAGCCAATGTTGCCCGTTGCTCCGAATAGGAGGATGTTCTTGGCGAGAGACATGGTTGTATAGCTTTTCTGTGAGGAGTGAAGAAGGTGCCGACAGTGTGTAGCCTTGGAGATGGCGCAAACTTATGTATAACGTGAAATGTGGGGTGTGGGGGTGCTGCTTATCAATCAATTGGGAGAGGCTCCCAAGGTTATCATTCAATCGCCATTTTAATTAAAAACGTTGGAATGAAGGACATGTTGTACATTGCATTTGGGAGTGGAAGTGCCCAGGTGGTCAGAATATCTACATGTCTCTGGTGTAGATATATAGATTACGGGCGACTAAGTATGCCACCGGTTCATAACTCTCTCATTGGTTCATATTGCCAGGCATTAATTTAGAACCACTCTCACTTTACAACTAGGAACAAATTAACTATATAGTTGAAGATAACGCCGGTTT
>MUGJ01000594.1:0-10830 GCA_008931945.1 Penicillium sp. BW_162_3FA
ATTGTCTTATATATGCCCCCTAGCGATGAATGAAGCGGTGAGGTAATATCCAATGAGAGAGTTATGAACCGGTGGCATGGCATACTTAGTCGCCCGTAGGCATGGGCAGCTTGCCGCTCTAATTCAGCCCTCCTCAGAGCACTCCGGGTAGATATTCACCCACCTGAGTATTCTTCACCCGAATATTCAGCCCGTGCAGCAAAAGGTACATTTTCCCATTCTGATCGAAAAAGTTGTAAGTGACCTTCTTTTTTCCTCCGCTTTTATCTCTCCAGCCTCGATTTATCACCCTAACCTCGCTTTATCACTCCACCCTCGCTTTGTCACGAGCAAGATGCGTACTAAGCATGACCTAACGTTGAAATATATGGCTAACCTTCGATAGTAACGCATATCTAACAATGCGGCTACTGGGACCTTTCAGCATTTATTCCGCTGAAGAGATGCGGGCCTTTGGTTTTCTTGTTGTCGCGCTTACCATTGTCCAGCACCGGGATTGGAAGAAGAGTAAGGAGGATTAGATAGGAAATGAAAGATATATTCTTCCTAACATAGACTCCTGGACCATGAAATCAAAGATGCATATTCCCCTAATTTGTGTGAGTAAAACCATCGGCTAGCATGCGTGCTTCCGCGGTCCCGGCAAGAAATGCATCGACTCCTGGAGACTCCCGCATATGACGTTATCTGCGTGCAAGTGTTTGAGAACGGAATAGTAGAAGCCGGGCAAGATGTTGTAGCGAGAGCGAGAAAGGGAACTGAAAAGCGAAGGCGCAGTAGGCTCTGTGGATCAAGCTGGCGAAGCTCAACGCGATGTGCTTCGTCGGCTAGAAGACTAGAACAGTTGAAGCTCACGAAAGTAGATGCGGTGTGCTCGACATATAAACACTGCGCGTAAGATAGAGAGCAATATGACCGAGTGAAGAGCTGCTTTCACGTTCACTGTGAGATATACGGTACTGGCCGCCAGTTGTGCTGCGATGCATAGAAGATGATTTGCGGCGATAAGGCAGTCACAAAACCCACAACCCCGAGACTGTAAGCCCTGTGGAGCCTCGGGGAGTACACAGTATGAATATGTAGGTCATTGGTAGAGCTATAGAGCTGCCGGTATTGTAAGTACGAAGGACGAAGATCTAATCAAGATTGTTGTACGCGTGACGAGTGTCGGATACGTTTTTGATGTACGACTTAAGAGCGTCGTCGATAATGGCGACGAGCCACAGAAGAAGAAGAATATTAGATTGTTATTCCACTTTCTGGTCGAGCTAATATCCACCGTGGTGAGACTTTTGGGAACCTTAGCGGAAGGCTTCGCATGAGAGCCGGCAAGCAGATCCAAGAGTTGAATCCCGCGAGTGTTGAGGGCCTACTTGAGGCTGGTTGACATCGAGTGAAAGTTATCCGCGCCAGCTAGCGCAGGAACGAAAGCAGAGATCGAGGGCTCTTTGAAACTGGAGGGCGATGACATTGTAGTGGATATAAAAGAAAAGAAGAAGGCTGACACGGGGTCAACGATGCGAAGAGCACTAAAGTGTGTATCACAGCACGGAAAAGTAGGATTGTATGCGAGGAGCACTCAGGTTGGCTTGGCCAGTAAATGTCCAAATGTCCGACGAAGAGAAACGGTGATTGAAGATCTCAAACAGCCGATATCGTCGAAGGGTTCGTTTTGTCAAGGGCTGGAAATCGGCGGTATGGACGTTAATGGCTTTTGGAGTTCCGGTTGAGCTCGGACTGACTTGTGGTGCTTTGGGGGTCGCAGATGCACCGGAAGTCACTGACGAACGACCGCGCCACGGTTCTAGTACTATTGGGCTCTTCTTGGGACACTAGAAGTGATATTCAATTCCTCTTTCTGCCCAGCATCATCATGGGAGACAGTGGCAACCCATGACCCTTATCCCAGGGACAAAATTGACGGCCTAGCTAGGTCAACGCCTGGGTGACGCATGAGCCACCAAGGAGATCATTAAGTCTTTCAAGTCGTGACCACGGCACACCTCCGCTCAGGCGGCTAGTTATTATCACGGCACAAACTGGCGGTTATCCAACTTCCGCAAAGAAATCATAAACTTATATGTCAACCCGAGAGACTAGTCCGTGGATCTCGCCCACCATCCACCTAGGCAGTTCATAGGCAATTTATCCTCGACACCACTGTATCTTTCTCAGCTACATTACCGACTTTGTTCAATGCAATTACTGGTACTAAGGTGACAGGTATAATATGTTAGCCATCAAGAAAGAAGGATTCTTAACAGCGTGTTCATTTTCTTAGAGTGATCGAGTAATCGTGTATGGATAGCTACAGGTGCAAGAAGATACCGACGATGCATGGGAAAAGAAGAACAAACGCACAAAAGTAAGACTCGTAAACTCTTAGGGAATAGTATACAAGCGGCACCGGGGCTGGACACAGCTCCGACACCTCCAGGGCTTTTAAGGTGGATTTGGTAATCACTCAACGCAGCAACGGACTACGATACATCCATGGATAGTTCGTTCCAGGCCAAAACGTCATCAATACCAATTAAACTTTTCAGAAAGGATCGGTCGGGAAAACGTGATTGGATAGCCGAATTTCACATAACCTATTTAGAAGGCGGCAAACATCCATTACTATGTCCATCGTTACATATATCTTCTTACACTCCTCTCTACTCTACTTCTCTTACACTCCTCTCTACCCTACTTCTCTTGCACTCCTCTCTACTCTACTTCTCTTACACTCCTCTCTACTCTACTTCTCTTGCACTCCAAGATCTAGTTTCAAACAATGGAACGGATCTGCAACACCCTTCGCGAGAATAGGAAGCTTCCTATGACAGACGAGCAGCTTTCAGACCTCGGAGTCGATTTTCATCAGTTTGATATCCGCACTGGTACAATTTCTTCGCCATCGGTTACAAGCCACTTCCTACCTCGGGTTGATTTTCGAGATGTTCTCGATTCAGATCTAGCAGCTTCACCCTTCCTAGAGGTTGCAAGCTGGTCTGAAGTGCCAGGTCCTCGCCGCTACCCATGGAATCTTGAGTCAATCAAGATGGCTATGTTTCCAGATATGATGACCGACCAATATAACTATTTTACCTTTACAGGGAGTGGTCACTCATTCAAGGAATTTCACCGTGACGGGTTTGTATACGTCCTAACCTTCATAAACTTATTACTAATAGTCTTCTAGGATTCCTAATGGCGGATGGGTAGTAGACCGGTTAGTGGATAAAGTATCTTATCTCTCTCAAATACTAACTTATACTCCAGTGATACGCATTCACTATTATCAGGCCGCCGAGAGTTTCTCGACTTTGAGTGTACAAATACCGAGAAGCTGGAGTTTCCTCTAGATTCACTGAGCTGCCATGAGCACAAGGGCCACCAGCGCTCAATAGTCGGGTTCCGCAACCAGGAGAAATGTGGTGATAAACGGCCTTCCTCGATGGAGCTCTTTGCGATCGCCGTATTAACCCACAGAGAAATGACCAGGGTTGATCAGCAAAGGTCGTATAAGAATCGGTGGGATGAGAGTCGGTCGAATGAGGATCGGTCGGACGAGTGCTACTTTACTTTTCCGGTTTGTCTTTCCTTCTTAGGTATCGTTAGGCTTTTACTAATATATCATTAGCATTTAGTATTTCTGATGGACAAATTTGGCGGATGCCGTATGTTCCAATCCTATTTTGATGGCAAGCTTCATGTTCAATTCTCGGAGCTCCTAGATCTAGGACATATGATTGCCGTGCCTGCTTACGGGGAAAAATACTTTGATATGGTTGACAGAAAAGACTTTCTGGAGAAGTTGAACTTGCTTCTAAAATGGGCATGGCCTTTTCCACAAGGAAACACCGTTGCAAATGTTCCAAGGATTTGTGGCTGTTCCAAGGATTTGTTGCAATTGATTCTCTAGATATTTGCTCTCACGATTCCTTCTTTCGGATCCCTCGCTACCCTCGCACATCTTCCATACCATTGTACAATCCTTTATCTTGCTCCACTAGAGACATCATGCAACCAGACAGGTTTTGCCTTTACCTCCGATGGAATTGATGAAACTCTATCTTAACCTCTTCGGCTCCAGGTAACATTATAAATGGTAGAATGTTGTGAATAGAATAAGTATTCAGAGAAGACAAAGGAAGTGAACAGCATCGAAGATGCTATTCGCCACCTATTCAGGCATTCTCTCACTTCATTCATGACTTTGTATTCACTGCCCATTGTTCGCAGCCTGCCATTTATCGTTGACAACTTTGGGTGCCTTGGACTCAGTCTATAAAAGCCCCACTCCCACCATCCTTCCTCTCTTCTTCTTCTTCTTCTTCATCAACTCTTCAACTCAACTCTTCAACTCAACTCTTCAACTCAACTCTTCAACTCAACTGACACACCTTGTATGTACATACTCATTCCTTCTTGTCTACCCTGGACTCATGGACACTTCAACTCTTGTGACTCACTTGTCTCCCTGCCTTCGGTGAAGCTGCACAACTACAGCTGCAGTGGAGCGCATCTCAAGGACCACGGCTTCATTCCAGACCATCTCACCCCATATCAATTCCACATTCTCACAACGAGAGTCTGGATCCAGCTCTGACACGTTTCGTCTAGGTTTCAGCTCTTGTCACCTGAGCATCGCAATCCACTCCTCCACCCTCCGTGATCTGCAGTCGTCCGTGAAGGACGACTCTCAACAAACCTCAACACCTCCCATCCTATTTCAATTTCCGTCCAAATAACTCACGATCCACTCTCTTCAACGCAGCTTAAGGGAGCTTGCTTTCATGATGACCACCACATACAACTTTTCTAACAAACTGGAGGGAGATGAGGGTTGGTATGATGGCTTCGAGCCACATAAAGTGGACTTATCTTTCCTCAAACGGAAGAGTATGTTACAGCTCCGAGCTCGTGCCTGGACACTTCACCAGTACCAGACTTTCTCCCAGGATGTTGTCTGTGGACTCATGTTCTGGTGTGCTGGCGGGGAGAAGCCCACCCACATTCATTCTCGTCCCGATGCGCAACTGAACCTTTTTATCTCTGGTGGTGTGGAGATTCCCCATTTGGGACTCAATTTGCGTCTGAGATACAAAGACGATCCGAAATCGAAAACAGATCAGTATCTAAAACTTGCCATCATATGGACCGCGTGGGACGGAAGTGACCTGCATCAGAGAGAGATAACAACCACTCCGGAACGGGCAAGCGGCCCCGGAACAGAGGAGGAACAGAGGACCATACCTTCTCCGCCAGACTGCGTCAAGTTAGTCTCACACCAATAAGCCTCACGGAAACGCAGGCCAGCTCTTGCCAAGGAAATGCCGGCGCAGATGGATACCAGGCTCGCTGGGCATCCAAGGTTGTCCCCTACGTCTATGGGTTTGATGTAGCCAAGTCATCGCTGGAATGGTTCAATGAGGCACAGAAGAAATCCATCGAACTCTTCATCAACGCTGCATACGGGGATCGTTTCAAGCTATACACGCGGGTACGCGCTGCTGCTCTTTGTGAAAACTGGAACACCCTTAAGTCTATGCCGAGGCTAACCTACCCGCCGTTTCCACTCTATGATTGCCGTTGGCACATCCAGGCGCAGAGATTTGAGAGAATGGAAGAAATCCCTGACATTGATGACCTCCGTGTCCAAATTCACCGTCGAAGACGAGAGCGACAGTGGTCTCACATTACCGCAAAGGGCCATTGCTTCACCGATAAGTTTGAAATACCTGGCCTTGACGCGGATAAACACATCACCTTTATCAATGAACGCGAGTATCAGGCAATCAGATCTATTGGGCTGTTACGGGAAGTTGCTGCAAATGAGCGTCGATATGATCACCAATTCAATCGCGATTACACTTTCGACATGATTCCAGCCTCTGAGGTTGAAAGCGCAGCGACTTCATCATCGACTGAAACATACTACGTCGCATTTGAAATCCAGCTCCAACAAGGAGACAGTGACGCGGAGCAAACCCTGCAACTCCCAGATGTGGGAACGCCGGTGAGAGTCACACCGAAGGGACGCGACACAAAGCAAAGCAACAAGCCGATTTGGCCCTGGCCGAAGCCGAAACTCGCAAAGTCATCTGGAGCCCAGCCGTCGGCCAGTGGAGAACGAACTTTGGTTGTCGGTATGAGCCGCAAGCCTCAGCAATCTTATTCATCCGGTGGTTCATCCAGCCAACACACTGCTGTCGCTCGACAGGGCCAGTCCTCGCTCGGTAAATCCCATTTTGGAAAAGCCTCCACAGCCCCAATTTGGCACGGCTATGTCGTTTCCTCGTCCCTGGCAGACATAAAATCGCTCGGTGCGCCAACCAATATTGTGTTTGCCAAGATCCACAAGCCTCACGATGAAATGTCTCGAGGTCGCGTTTTGAACATGACGGCCCGTGTTACCTTTGGACAGCCAAATGTCCCGCGAGTGGCAGCCAGGAAAGCAATTCAGAATGTCATGTGGGGCAATGAAGGCCTTGGTATCCCAACGTCTAGCAAGATGAAGGTCTTGCTTTTGGCGCATGAAAACCACGTCATGAAGTTCTTGCCGCCAGATAATGAAAACCTTGATGATACAAGAATTCCCAGCTTTCTCAGTTGGCTGAAGAATAGTCGAAATCCATTGCAAAAGAGAGCAATTCGAGAGGCTCTTTCTCCCCATGGAGGCTTCATGAAACTGATCACGGGGCCGCCAGGAACAGGCAAAACGGCTGTCTCCACAGCCATCATCAGGTATTGCTACGTTACCGAAGCACCAATCCTAGTGATCTGTGGACAGAACCAAGGTCTCGATGTAGTAGCACAACGTTATTCGTCTCTTTACGAAAATGACAATGCCGATATCTCCCAAGTCTATCGATTGGGAACAGAGTTCGCTGAATCAGTTGATATGCATTTCAAAGAGGATCAGGAGCTCACAACGCATCGGGTGTCTGGTCTGCGTGAAAATTTCAAACGAGCTGTTCATGAATTGAGCCGACCAGACATCGCTGAAAGAATCGTTGGCAGTCTTGAAGCCTCCCTCACCGGTATGGGTGTAAACCTGCAGCACCTCTCCTTGGGCAGGTTCATCATGTCCCGCGTTAAGAATGAAATTCGTTTGCAGGGTTCGCCAGGGAGGGAAACAAATCAAGAGTCAGAACTGCTCATGGAATTTGCTTGCTGGCAACAAGTCATACGGATGATGGAGAAGCTGCAGGTGGAGCCAATCGATCGAACAAGCACGAGCGCCCACATATTCTCCGCTGAACAACGAGAGCTGCAAGCCGGCTTCCAAAAGCTGTGGGGAAAGCTCCAGAAGTTCTATCTTAAGAAGGCCCGTGTTGTCTTCTGTACCGCGGACACCGCGGGGCGACATATCCTTCGTGGGTTTCGCCCTCGCTTTGTTTTGATTGAGCAGGCTTCGCATATTTCAGAGACAACTTGCTTGGTCCCAATTATGGCTAACTACGTAGGCCTGAAGAGGGTTATTCTGAGTGGAGACACAGCGCAGCTACCACCGACTGTGATATCCAGGGATGAAAACGAGTGCGGCCAGATCGAACAAGTCTCGCTTTTCGAGAGAATGATTCTCTCCGGACATCCCGACATACAACTGCGAACTCAGTACCGTATGATGGCTGGAATTTGCAAGTTCGTTAGCACGGAATTCTACAACGGTACTCTAGAGACCGTGGAGTCAGCTCCGAATAGAGCGACGTCAAAAACCCTCTCAAATTTCATGTCTACTCGATACAAGTGCTCGCCAGGTTCCTCGTTTTTCCTCTCTCTATCTGGCACAACAGTCGTCCGACGTCAGGGAGGAACCTCAGTCCTAAATCCCGAGTATGTGAGTCATATTGCCGACCTCGTTGATGCTCTAGCCAAGAAGGTGCCCAATCTCCCGCAGGAGGACATTCTGGTGCTCTCGTATTACAACGAGGAGCGCCGGGTCCTATCTGAGCTACTTCGAAAGCTCGGCCACTCAAAGGTCCGTGTTAAAAGCGTGGACTCCTCACAGGGCTCCGAAAGCCCTGTAGTGATACTTTCAACTACTCGGCCAGGTGGGCAATGGAGTCTGGGGTTCATCACAGATCGGAAGAGAAGCTGTGTCGCATTGAGTCGTGCTCAAAGCTGTCTCGTTGTCGTCGGATTTGAGAAGATGGGAATGGCCACGCAAGTTGGCTCAGGTCAGGGATTCCAGGTCTGGGAGCGCCTTGTCAAGCAACACGAGCAGACTTCTACTTTGTGTCGCGTGAAGGGCAGTTCAGCCCTTCTCAAGCAGCAACTCGGGATCTCCGAAGGAAGTTCTGGATATGAGCGTGCTCTTCGTTGAAAACCGGGCGATGACTCGTGGTGGCGCGATGGAAGGGTTAGCAGATTGGCTCGTTAGGTGAAAATGGGTGAGGATGAATTTCGTTTTTTTTCAATGTTTCAGACAGCTTTTATTCTTAGTCACAGCTGGAGATGAATTATTCGCCAGTTTTTATCCATTCATATGCTCTATGTAGTCTGGCCCGTTTCAATCTTGAAGCTTCTCTATTTTTACGTTACGACACCAAGGAACGTTCTGAACGGCGAGCGGCAAACATAGAGCTGTATGGACCTTTTTTCCCCTCTATATTATATCTCCAAATCCACATTGCATTCGGTTGCAAATCAACAAGCGCCGGGAATACATTTTCATAATCAAAAGGTGCGAACATACTTCCGTAGTACTTGAACCCTGATAGAAACATTGATTACGAGTCTGGGTATCTGCGATACAATTTCAACTTGATTTTGAGTATGTCAGTTGTCAGTTGCTTGGTAACCAAAACTATCAAACGGTCAGAAAATATGCTCCTGCAGGCGCGTGTAAAGAGCATCGACTCTAGGGATCTCACTGAAAGAGTGAAGAAGAACGTAATCGACATCATTAGTCGAAGACATTATTCGCTCTTGGTGCCAGAAGCTCATTTTGTACAGTGGCTATATTTGTTTGATTGTCAATGCAAGCCCGACAGCGTGGACCCGGACGAATGATCCATGAACCTTGGACCTGGGGACCTCAAGTATCAGAAGGATGACAGTGATAATGACAACAAATTGAGTGTATTTTATCATGCATATAATCCATAAAAGTGGTTTCCCACGAATTACGTGCTACACCCGCAATTTCTCCGGCTGGAATAACGTTCGTTTAGCGAAGATCTTGTTACAAGGAGCCAAAAAGAAATCACAAGAACATACTCCGTACAAGCAAAGGACTTGGCGATACTCTGGCAGATGCTATTGGTGGATTGAAGGAAGGAAATGCGCCCGGGTTTCACTTCTATAAGAGGGCCGCCATATGGAAAGAGTCTGCTAAGATTTATCTCCGGAGCTGATTCCGTCCATGAAGCGAGATCGTCATGTTCATTGCAAGGATCTTACATCATCGATATAGAAAGAGAGGGTTTTGCAGGAGAGAAAAGAGAAAACAGAAAAAGAAAATGTATTTTATCCATGTATAGTAATAATACCTATAATCCTTTTTTATATGTAGCCTGATACATACGACCATAAGGTATGGAAAATATGGCTTCCCGTCCGCTCAGCCGTATTCAAGCCCATTATTCTGTATAACGTATTTCACTAGTGAGTGGGCCACTACTAGTGAGTGGACCACCCATACGGCAGCCGATTTGGACCAAATTTGACAATAGGGGTTCTGCCATTAGGCTTCTCCAAAACCCAACTTAGGTCCAAAGTTTGGACCCAAGACCCAACCCATATGGGTTTTGGGTCCGACTTCTATAACCCAACCCAACCCAAGACCCAATACTAGGTACCTATTAGGGCCCCAGGAAAACCCAATTTTGCATAAATTAGAACTCTTAGCGTTTATAACCCTACGAAGTCATCGAAATAAAATACTGTTTTTTATACTTGTTTTGGTTTCCCTACTATATTCTTAATAACCTCCCCTGCTATAGTAGGAAATTTTAAGTAATCTCTATAAAATAGAAGTGAGAAAGCCTAGTTTTAAATTGTTTACTTTATAGAATTATAGATTTACTTCTTATAGTACTGTTTGCCTAAAATAGGAAAAATGTTATTAGGAATATAGAGAAATATATATTTGACTTATATAGAAGTAGTAGTATTTTTTTAATAAGAGGAAATATAAATTTAAATCTATTAATTTCTACTCTAAATCATTAATTTTCTATATAAAATAAAAGCTAGTCTTCTCTATTTAGGTATATTTATTTAGATATATTCATCTATTTAGCTAACCTAGTAAGACTACTAAGATAAAATATATCTTACTCTACCTATACGAAATATTTTAAGGATCTTAAGAAGGAATTAGGGTAGGAATTAGGTTTTCTTAGGTTCTTTTAGGTATTTATTAGGTTCTCTTAGGTTCTCTTAGGCTCTCTTAGGTATTTATTAGGTTCTCTTAGGTATTTATTAGGTTCTCTTAGGTATTTATTAGGTTCTCTTAGGTTCTCTTAGGTCCGATTAGGTCCGATTAGATTAGACCTATATAAATATTTATAATCTAACTAATTAATAGCTATCTTAGTATATTCCTTTTAATCTATCTCCTTTTCTCTTCTACTTAGTAAGCAATTTTATCTAAGCTAGTCTATCTAATATTATAGGTATTTCCCTTCCCCCTTACCTTTTTTATATCTATAATCCTATCAAAAGCCCTATTATATCTCAAAGCTAGTATTCTAACTTTCTATCCTCAATTTATAATAGAGATATAGATAATTTATCCTACTATATACTATCTAATTATCTAGCAACTCTATCTAGTAGCTAGGCTATTGTAAAGGATAACAGTCCTTCCAGCCTGAGGCATACAAAGATGCC
>MUGJ01000595.1:0-30047 GCA_008931945.1 Penicillium sp. BW_162_3FA
TCGTCCACCCCCCATGGGATAGACGTTATTCATATAATATCACCGCATTCTATTGCCTAGGGAAGGCAGAAGAGAAGAAAGGCTAGATGATGACCGAGTCGTGCACGTCAATGTTGAGGCCTTACTGTCACC
The DNA here is from genome assembly GCA_008931945.1 of Penicillium sp. BW_162_3FA. NCBI lineage: Eukaryota > Fungi > Ascomycota > Eurotiomycetes > Eurotiales > Aspergillaceae > Penicillium > Penicillium sp. BW_162_3FA. Next base: position 133 of record MUGJ01000595.1, read on the forward strand.
CTGGCCAGATGATGACTAGGTCACTGCAACCATCAAGATCGCACTGAAGTACTAATGCAGAAGCCCACACCTGTTTCTGTGAAATTCCGGATAAACCAGTGTCTCGATGTAGCCGGATTGGGGGTTGTCGCCATCCAAATCAATATATAAAGCCCTCCAGTGATGTTCAAAGTTCTAGTGAGATTCATCGAACAGCTTCAGATTATTTCTTCCATCTTCGGCATATCTGCTGGAAGTCTTTGATTGCCAAATCACAATGTCCAACTGTGGTGGATGCCCTCCGGAGTCCATGGGCGGCAAGCAGTGCCCCGTGAGTGCTCGTGGCTCGGGTGAAGCCGGCAAATCCAAAGTCGAGGTTAATAAGAACCTCAAAGAAGTGTACTCGCAACCGAGCGCCGATCACCCCGAGCCATACATCCACACGGCGCATAATCACCATAATGTACTAGACGATATCATCGCGAAGCTGCAGGAGGCCGGACCCAAGGTCGAGGATGCGCTCCTCGAGATCAAGGAGCAGCTCAAAGCCGGCCTGAACCCCGACCTGCTGCGTGAGGCGATGAGTATCCACCTCACTCATTCGTCGGACGCGCAGAAGCGCCACATCCACGCACCGGCTCTGAAGGAGCATGCTGCCTTTAAACACCACAAGACTAAGACTGAGTCCAAGGCTGCGGACCCCGTGCCGACCACGGTTTCCGGTGAGATTGTCACCGCCGACACCCTACAGGGCCCCGGATTGCTGTCATACTGGCGCGACGACTATGACATGAATGATGCCCACTACCATTGGCACATCGTTTACCGCGGTGCCGGTGGCGACAACGCCGTGAACACCCGCACCATCAATCGACAGGGGGAGTTATTTCTGTACACCCACTCACAGATGCTGGCCCGCTACGAGGCCGAAGGTCTCTGCTGGGGTCAGCCGCTGGTTCGTTCTTGGAACCTGTACGACGAGGTACTGGAGTGGGGATATCAGCCGGTGCCCGCGTTGCAGGAATACTACTCGGGCTATGGACCTTTCTCCTCGTGGTACCGGGTCCGCAACCCTGACATGGCCGATATTCCCGGGGTAACCATCGGCGTGGGCGATATGGAGAAGTGGCGCGACAATATCTACGAGGCCATTAAAACGGGCGTCATCACAACCAAGAAAGTGACCAAGTACGGGACCCAGTCCAACCCCTTGCTGCTGACCGGCGAAAATATTCTGAACTACATCGGGGGCCTACTAGACGCGCAGTACAAGTTTTTTGACAAGGCGGACGATGGCTTTGAGATTGACAAAGAGCTCTACGGTATCCTCTACAACTACGGGCTGGGAAAATTCGCCGAGATGTCGTACCGCGCCGCCGATGACGGGAACTACGGCCTCATGATCTCCAACTTCGGCGCCGCCCGCGACCCCTGTTTCTACCTGTGGACCAAGCATATGCAGGATTTCGGCCGATTGGCAGGTGCCCGTTACCCGCAGGACATCAACCAGTATCGCGCTCATGTCACTTTGTCCAATTTGGTACTGCGGCCGCAGGACAAAAACCACCCTCTTTACAGCAAAGGCGGGGCAGTCAGTGTCCTCGGGCCTCCGGCCACAGACATGCTTGAGACCAAGGCGAAACTAGACCATGAGCCGTATGAATGGAGTGTGGATATCACCAGCACCAAATCCCCTTCCAAAGAGAGTCCTCAACATGTGACGCTGCGGTTGTTCATCGCGGCCAAGGAGCTGGTCAACCACTACCACCACTGGATGGAGATGGACAAGGTCACCGTAACCCTGACAGACCGTTCGGTCACAACCAAGGTGCGGCTAGACAAGGAATCATCGGTGGCGCGGAAGATGGGCAAGTACAGCGAGCCAGACCCGGAGCACGCCTCGTCGTGGTGTCGGTGCGGGTGGCCGCAGAACCTGATGCTTCCGGCAGGACGGGCGGAGGGGATGCCGTTCGTGGCCTTCTGCATGGCTACTGACGACACGCTGGACACAGACAACGTCCCGACCCCGTCGATCAGCTTCTGCGGTGCTAACGTCAAGGACCAGACCTATCCGGACCCGCGTGGCATGGGTTACCCCTTTGACCGGGCCTGGCGGCAGCTCACGCTCGCCACAACGGGCAAGATCTCGCTGGCCTCCATCATCGCCCCAGACAACCAGGAGTACCCCTTCCTCACGAGCAGTGAGTTCAAGATCTTCCGCACCTACAATTGGCGCAACCCCAAGGCCGTCATACTCCCAACCGACGTCACCTGGCACAACACCATCAAGTACTACTTCAAGGAACAGGACATCGCGTGCATGCGCAGCGAGTATGGTTACAATCTCGGTCAGTACGAGGATGTCGTTTACCACCACGCCAACATCTATGAAGCCACAGTCAGTGGCCGCATGCCGCTCCAGATGCCCCCGGCTACCCAGCAGAACCCCGATCCCGACCACCCCCTGTGGAGCGCCGAGATGTGTGAGAACTTCCGCGCCTGGATGCTCAACAAATGTCCGCAGGGGGAAGAGAGTGAACCCAAGAAGCTTCCCGTTCGAGGTGGTAAACAGTAATCTTTTGCCATAGTACCTTGTAACTTAGGGATGTATAATTAGTCGAAGAATCGTTACACTGTTTAATTTCGAACCTTTATCCGCGGGCTTAGATCTACTAATGGGTTTGATCACTTCACGTAGCCGATGCGTCTAAAGAAATTATGCGCTGTTTTTCTATTCTTTCTTTTTCTTTTTTTTCCATTCCGATGTCAAGCTCAGACGACGTGTAGGAACATTCTTTGCTCACGTAGTCCAAGGTCATATCAGCGTTGGTTCAGAGACGTTGTGTTCTTTCCCGTTGCTTACTAACTATAGTTACTGACTTAGTCAGCAGCTCAGAGTTCCGACCTCGGACTATCCCTCAGAGGGTCTCCTAGGGTACTCTCTCGGAGTGAAGATTAAAATTAGTCAATTATGAAGCTGGCATCAAAATATGAGGGGATTCTATAATCGACAAGGCTAGATTTATAGACATACATGATACTAGGACCTTTCGAAAAGAGTTTCGAAACCAGATATATAGATATATATATTGTCGACGCCGATGATCCCCTGTTGTATTCAAGAGTTCACATAAAAGCGTATCCTTTTTTAATCAGGTCAAACGCTCTCTCGGCCACGGCATAAAGGGTGCTGGTCAAGTCGCCAGAAAGTTGAAGTTGAAAGGACAGGACAGAAGCGTCACCACTGGGACATTTTGGTACCACTGGAAAAAAGAAAGTGTGTGATATGAAGCCTTAGATGCACCACCACGTACATTGTACATACCAGCTGAACAGCACACCGAAGTCGAACCTGGTACACTTGGCTCTGGGGATTCTACTTCCAAAGAAGTCAAGTTTGTGGGGCACTGAAAAATGAGAGTGTGTTATTCTGTTATTCTCCCCCATGAAGGAACAACCTTGGAAGTGATTAATTACCGGATCAGGAATGTAACATCTAAACCCATAGCCCTATACAATCACAGCACGACTGTAGACGGCAAGTATCTTCGATGCGTAAGATTACATGGTATATTTGGCCAGTAGAGCATCAATAATGCCTTCTGCATCATCGCCCTCCGACATGGTGTCATCATCTTCGCCATCTGTTTGTTGTTCGAATTGATACTTCTCTCGCGTCTTTTTCCACTCCTTTTTCTTCTCATCCTTCCTCTTCTCTTTCTTCTCATCTTTCTTCTCATCCTTCTTCTGCTCCCCTACAACCGATGACTTCCGAGAAAGGATCACCTCAACCTCCTCCTTGGTGTACCCGCCCTCGCCGTGAAGTCGCTGCCGGAATTCCTGCTCCTTCATGTCGGTCTCGGCCTTGTCATCTAGAGTTTGCTCCAAGTCTTCCTGCTCTTTATTTCGTCTGTTGATAAGGGGTATGCTCTGTCTGATCTTGGATATGAAATGGGTGCTGCGTCGTGTTGAAGGCTTTTTGCGAGTGAGATACATTTTATCTTTGTTTCGGTCGTTGACCTTCAATTCCGTCATAGTGGACGAGGGCCGAGTTACCATCTCACTCTGCTGCAATCGTCGAGTATGAGCAAACAGCTCGTCTAGAAAATCGTCGGTGATGCATTTCTTGATGATAAGGTAGTCACTATCCTGTTTTTGAGGGATAGTCAGTGATAAAATGCTGGAGCCGCAAAGCGGCAGCACACAAAGGTTCTATCCTTACCTGATCCCATTCCCAGGGCAGGCCATATTCAATCAGCGTTTTCGCGCGCATGTGCCTTCGATGAATCTAAGTTGAAAGTTATGTTAGCAGTCATTGGAACACTGGGCAAAACTCGTTCCACCATACCCTCGTGTGTATTATCACCTTTTCCTCTTGCTCTTCTTCCGTCCCCGCAACCCTGGGAGTTGGCTGGGGCACCCCGCTCATGACCATAGTAAGTGTCCTAGCCTTGAGATGTTCAATTCCTTCAACGATAGTACGGTAATCTCCGAACTGAATCCACTCGAGCGTCCCTTCGCCGTGGTTCCTCGTGGCGTCCAGCGCTTCATATTCATTAGTATTCAGAGCAGCCAGCTGATCGAGCACATTTGTGTCAAAAGATGCCTTCCACTCTTTGAGCCGGGATTTGATCATGGAGTCTGGGAGATTTATGCTGCGGGCATCGTAGACGATATGGATTTGATGGTTTGTGATGGACGCTCTCGGGGATAGGAGATTGATGCTGAAGATGCGCGATGGCGACGAGTGAAATATTGGGGACTGAGGGTATGGTGGTTGTCTAGAAGAAACAAGGCTTAGAATATCTCTAATATATCATGCTGTCAGACAAGATCTTACCTTTCGCTGGAATCGCCGTTTGGGCTGGAACCCCATCCACTGTCATTTGCTTAGAACCAGTCTTCTGTTTTAACGAGACGCTGGGGGCACATACCTGGACGGTTCATATATAATCTCTGTATCCCTACTCCGCGTTAACTTTTATCTTATTAAGGGGCATCTATAATCGACAAGGTCCACCTACTCTTGGGCAGTCACCGCTGTGCCATTTAGTCCGCGATCCGTGGGAAATAGGCCGTGGTTAGATGACCCCGAACCCCGGGGGTGCTCTTTTTCCAATGGTGGTTCCCTAACTGATTCAGTATTTGAAGCTGCTGAATGTTCCTTTCCAGGACTACCCAATTGGGCTTTCTGGGCAGCAACAATAGCCCGAACCAGGAACTTCTGATCCTCTCTGGAATAGGCAACAATTGCCGTTGTGCGCTGAATATTTTCACCGTATCTATCTGTATTAGCAATAGACCTCAAAACAATTCCACACGAGAAAGTAAGGGTGCCTTACTCCCCCATCATCCTTCTCGAATAAGCCAGCATAGCGACCTGAAGCATCAACATCAAAGTCCCCTTGACATTCCTGAGCTCATTCCGCAGCGTATCCATTGCCGGGAGTAGGAACGGCCATTTGAACATCTCTGCGCGGCTCAGTTTTACCTTGCCCGATATTCTAGGTTTCGCATGCAACTGTTGGCTGGCTTTGCGTAGGGACTGGTCCAGGGACTCAAAGATCTGCTCGCATTTTCTCGCCAGTTTCATGACTGTCTTCAGCCCAGTGGGGTTGAAGATGCTTTGTTTTGATATTGTCGTCTTGGTATCGGGAACCGATTTCACATTGGGGTCGGTAGTGTTGTTACTATCGCCATCTAGTGTCGGATGTTTATTTTCTGTATTATCCGTTGCCAATTCGCCCAGTTGCTGTAGAATACTGGCATTCAAGGACACATCTTCAGCAACCATGGTAATCTGCTCCGGCGCTGTCTTGACCTGTCCTGCAAAAGTCACGAGCTTCACGGAGCATTGCACTCCGGCTGTTGCAATTGCGAGGATGGCAGAAGCTGCCCCAATAGCTTCCATTCTTTGAAGATAACCTGAGCACCTGAGCACTCGTCTCAGAAGTTGTTGGAAACCGAAATTCAGCAGGGCCCCTGAGGTGCGGCTGAGAAGCGGGGCAACAGCTAAATGTACATCCATCCACGACTTTGGGACATTTCGAGCCCACAACATTCTTAGGCTTATACGCTAGGGAAGAGTATGTACATAAAAAGAATCTTGATGATCTTCTAGCAGTCTACTCCGTATGCGAGTTCGAGATGCCGTTGTCAATATAAATATTGCGCTCACATGGAAATGCGGATCCTCCAACTACTTCGTCACTATTCCGAGCAACAAGCCACCCAAACGAGGTCCCAAACGACGTACTATTAAGCGACTAAGTGCAGGAGAGAAGGGGATAGTAATTTTGCTTCGATTCGTGAACAAATGGGCCTTTATAGGCCCTACATGAGGCCTGAACAAACAGGTGTCAGGGATCTTAACAGATACAAATAACCACACAAAGGGATGCTGTATCCAACACAAGCTTCATATTCCTTACTCCCCTCTTCAGCCTTGCTCCGTAAAAGGAGTTTGGAGTTTTGACAATCATCGAAAGAGGAAAGTTGTCGGGACTCCATAAAGTTCGAATTCAAGTCAAAATCCTAATCAGGAATTGACAGGCTACCCATATGAATATTTCCACTTAGCCAGTTGGATAGACAAGACGTTAAATAGCTTGAATATCTTGGATTTGATCACTTGAGGGGGATCCCCGTGGTTCTAGGGCAGTTCCAAGATATCTTTAGGCAAGGAGAAAAAGTGCTGTCAAACTGTAGCTATGACCCTATTCGGATCAACTCAGTCTAGGCGCACTTCCTGTGATACACCAACAAAGGGTGACCATTATTAACCGATTCTTTGTTTCCGCCTCACCCAAACCTCTTGGTCCGTACTCTCAGGTGCCGATGAGTCACGCAGCTGCACCTCCCACACCTTGAGTGTGTAGTTGCCGCGATCAGCGCGTCCAGAGAATATATCAAATGACCAGCCATGCTTGGGACACGTGAGACCTGCGCTGAGAACGATGCCAAAGTCTTCAATATCAAAGAGGTTGCCCCGAGAAAGTGGGAACGACGAGTGGGGGCATTGCTAGAAAGGATGAGCCCAACCCTTCCGACTACAAGAAACAGAAGAAACCTCTAACTCACATGATCAATGGCATGGTATTTGCCCTTGTATTTGAATACGAGGACTTGGTCCTTTAGTTCTCCTGGTAGGTCAATATCTTCGACGGGCTCTATGGCGCCATTTGTCTTGGGAATATTGAAAGCCTTGCATCTTGGCACAATCCGGTTGTCATCATCGATGCTTGGGAACTCGGACGCAAGCCCAACCAAGTGCCAGGCTGCTGTTCCCCGTGTGAAGGGATTCATATGTTGTAGTGTGAGAGGTTTGGTCTCGGTTGGTGTCGGGAGAAATCTCCAGGGGACTTCCACTTCCGCCCCACCAATTCCGGTGGGGTCTTTTACAACAATAACCGATATTCAACAATATATACGATATACGGGTGGAAAGTGTTAGGACTTTCAACGCTGTACTGCAAGTTACGTTGGTGATTTTTCACATGATACAAGGATGAAATGTGGATTCTATCAATTCCCCTTTTTGGGGCTGCTTTTACATAGAAGTATGGGCCTATGTTGGCCTGGGCCAAATCATTTGATACACATGAAACCGCAACCTTCGCGAGCACGTTCACAGGCCTTCTTTAGAGCTTGTTCCTCAACGTCGGTCCATTTGTATGTCAGTTCATCCCAGGGCTTGCCAGACCGGAACTCCTCACGGTGCTCCTTGTGGATGGATTGTAAACGGCCCACTTCACGGGGATCACCTGTTCCCGAATAAACAATGAAAAGCGTACACGGAGGGAGGGAGTCATAAATGCGCGAAATATTAGAGACAGTTTGGGATACAGTGTCCGCCAAGACGTCAGGTTGGGGTAGATCTGTCGAATGCCCATTTCCAGTGGCTGTGGTTGGTGTGGTCTCTTCGGGGGGAGGGAAAAGAGTGGTGGATTCGTTGGCGTTGTTCGGATCGGGGAGACGACTACACCAACCACGAAGATATTCGAGTTCGCGGATGCGAGCCCAGGCAAAATCAACCCCACCTCCCGGAATGGAGGGATTGGACTCGTCGCCATTGATTACCGCTGAGACACCAGTGACAACTGCATCGTCATCACGGCATCCAATCGAGACAGTTGCCTGGGCACCAAACCCACGTTCTGGGTTGCCCCAGTCAACCACAGCTCCTGTTCGTTCCTCGCCGGGACGAGGGAGATGACTCGGTCGGGTAGAGCGCGATAGTCGACGGAATATGCTCTCGTTGGAAACCTCGCTCGTGCCCCATCGCTCGCCTTTCTCACATTTCAACTTCACAAGTTCAAGAACAGCACGGGCATCCTCAATGGAGTCATGCCCAGCCATGCCGTTTTGTATCTGCTTGTTCTGGTATTTCTGGGTAAGCCATTTCAGGCTACATTTGAGTGGGGGACCACGTGGGTGTGGGTAAATGATGCTCGTATCGACAATGAACGGGTGGACAAGCTTGAGTGCGGTAAGATCGGAATTAAGGGAGTGTCCCACGAGTATCGCACGCGGTGTGAGGATAGTCAGGAGGCGTTGCTGAATATCATGAAGGGTCGTGGTGACGGGCTCAAGCATCTCTGGGGTGATTCCGGAGTAACGTGTAAGATAGTTGATCACCGGCCGTGCTGGTTTGACCAGTTCATCAAGGACCACCTCGCCGTCCCAGCCGACCATGCTGATACGTGTGAGTTCGGACTGACCACCCTCGGTAATGCACATCTCACAGTCCAGCGCAAAAACATCTCGACCATCAGTAACACTGCCACTTTCAATTTCAGCATCAGGTGCTTGAGCAGACTCCAGAGTTGGAACATGAGTATCCACCCATCCATCTTCCACCGATTGCCCGCCACGCTGACGAGCCTCCACCTGGGAAGACTTTTCGTTATCGGAAGAAAAGAAAACAGGATGCAAGATAAAGTCGTTTTCCAGTAGATCCTCGCGTGAAGTGACAAAAGCTGTGATTGGTGTTCGTTTCGGGACGAAGCCTTTCTCGACTTTTGCGGGCCGTGCGCCCTTTGCACGGGAGTCATCATTTTTGGTCTTGGGGGGCGAGGACATAAGGATTGCCTGCAGTGGCGAATGAACCTTATTGTATTTGTTGTCGCCTGGCGCCTTCACGGGCCAGATATGGGGGAACATGTCGGCCAGGGGCTTAAGTGGTTCAGGAAGGGTTTCGCGTGTGATAGATCGAGGATTGAAGCGATGCGAGCGGTCCGGCAATGGGAGGCCCTGTTTCCATCGCTCGTAATCAGTAGCATGTTCGTCTTTGGGTGCCTCATCGGTGGCTCCCTGCGCGTCCATCTTGGCATCCTGCGTCTCTTGTTCCTCGGTGGCTGATTCTCGTTGCACGGAGATTGTCCCATCAAACATGCCCATCTCTAGGCCAGGTACCATCAGTACAACCACCTTGCGCACATGGCCAGAATGCTTCATGGAAATCCATTGTGGTGCGATACCATCGGCGAAGCAATAGAGGAGCAATCCCTGAAGATCGGCGATTCGGATAGGGGACACTAATTTTCCATCGGCGTATGTGAGATCTGGGTACTTCACTTTCTCGCCATCAACTCTTTTGCGCTTTTTTGACGCATGGCTACCGTTCGAACCTTCGCTGCTCGGGTTATCGCTCTGGAGACGGGACAAGGCATCGGCGAGACCGAGCGACTGAGGCATAAGATGACCAGTCGGGTCGTCCGAGCTGAGCTTCCTCTTTCTATCTCTTCCCATGTTGTTGTCTTCGGGTTTGTAGTTTCCTCGCTGGACTCGCGGCATGGAAATTCAGGATGATACGCGATAAGGTCACATGATTCAACGGATTACAATCACGTGAATGAAGGAAAAGAGCTTTCCCGGTGCCGCTGCCCAGGTGCCCAACCTTGTCGGCTTACTTAAAACAAACGGCACGCCAGAAACGCCAGAGACGCTAAACGATCTGATAACCGGAAGATTGGAAATCTGGGATCGCCGTGCAGGAGGGCTTATTTTTGTATCCATCACGCCATTCCTCTAACACATCTTCTTCGCCTCTCGACTTTGACCTCCCCTTGACATTTGTTGGACCTTTCACAGAATCCCTCCCACCGTCGATTCCGGGCTTTGCCATCAGTTCCAGTCGTCTCATCCTCGTTTCACACACGCTCCACCATGTCGACACTCACCGAAATCACATCTGAGGCCGACTTCTCGTCGCATCTGTCTTCTCTATCACCTTCTGCATTGGTAGTCCTATACTTCCACACTCCATGGGCTGCCCCGTGCGCACAGATGGGCGCAGTGCTTTCAGCCCTCGCTTCGCAGTACCCCGCCACCACCCCGCCCACCATCTCGTTTGTCAGCATCAACGCCGAGGAGCTACCTGATATCTCGGAGGAGTATGATGTCTCTGCCGTGCCCTTCGTCGTGTGCCTCCGTAGCGGCCAAATTTTGGAATCGATCAGTGGAAGTGATGCCGTCAAGGTTCGTGACGCTGTCGAGCGCCACGCTGGCCGCGGAAATGTTGCGGGTGGCGTCGGTCCGATGGAAGGTGTGAAAGCCAACATTCCCCCGCCGCTGTCTGCTGTTCCTCGTGAAGATGGTCCCTTCACTGCTACTCAGGCTCCCGTTACCGCTTCTGGGTCCCCTTCCGCTGATGCGGCTAACGCAACCGCCGTCGCATCTGCCCCCGCTCTGACACCCGAACAATCCCGGGAGGCACTATTTGCCCGCCTCGAACAGCTGGTCAAGGCAGCATCTGTCATGTTGTTCATGAAAGGCACCCCGAGCAGCCCACAATGCGGATTCAGTCGGCAGCTAGTTGGCATTCTACGCGAGCGTAGTGTAAAGTATGGCTTCTTCAATATCTTGGCCGATGAGGATGTGCGCCAGGGTTTAAAGGAGTATGCTGAGTGGCCAACTTTCCCCCAATTGTGGGTGAATGGAGAATTAGTCGGTGGCTTGGATATTGTACGTTTTTCATCCCACACTGATCCTTTAATTCGATTACTAACTCAACGGTACAGGTCCGCGAGGAAATCAACAGCGACCCCGATTTCCTCACTGACCACTCGGTCAGCAAGCCCACTACGGCCGCTTGAGAGGTTGGTTGATCGTTGCACGATACCCATGACCCCCCTGTCTCTGGGGCTAGATGCTATAAGTCTAACATAATGATAAACGTTTTTTTTGTCTTGATACGGCTTATATGCATGTCTGATTATATCGTATCCTTCTCAATGTTGCGGGACGCGCCCTTGCTTTAATTTGAAATAAGCAGCGTCGAATCACAATCCATTGTCACAGAGCATCCCTGTTGACCATGACAGATTCAACGCATCCTCAGAGGCTGGGACTGGTGGTTCAACCTACCTTGTATCCCAACTGTGTTTGCACTAAAGCTGCTCTCGGGTTTCAAGAATACGAATACATTCTATTTACAACTTTTGGATATACATACATCTGTAGGCAATGGATCATGGATCAAGAGCTCGAAACAGTTCACACTAACAATACGTCACATTTGTATATTCAGTCGACTGCTCAGAAGATGGGGGTGATACCGAGTCTTGAGCACATTCAGATATTGGGTTAATCGATCTTCATCTTTGGAACTGTACTCTCTTCTCTGTTGTTCTTGTGAACCCGATCAATCTCTAGTTCTCCCTCAAGCTTTTTTTCCGTTCCTCTTCACCCACTCTCTTGGCCCCTTGCTTCTTCTTATGGTTGGCTTCTTTCCTAGTTATTGTCTCTGTTGTTGGCCGCCAAGTCTTTCTTGGCTTTCTTGGTCCAAACATATGGATGCTGATTCTTACAGACAGCAAAGCGGGATAGCAGAGCATCAGTGTCCACATAGGCGCCTGCTAACCAGCGAGATCCTACGCTGGCATTGAATTGGCGGCGGGCATGAACGATTCGTCTGTTATCAAAGATGACGCAATCACCCGGGTTGAGCTTGAGCTCAAAGATACGCTTCTGGTTACTAATAATTGAAGTGAACCTGGCAAGGGCATCTCGTAGCTTGTTTACAGGCTCAGCATCATGGTCTTTCCCGTCGCGTGGTGGGAGGGGAGACTGAAAGGGGGGCGAGTAATTGACATGGCGCAGCTCGTCTGTGTAGGAATCATGCTCAAAGATGGGTCGTTCATTGTAGTAGATGTGATCCTTGTGCCTATACTCGTATCCCAGCCGCTGCTCGCGAAGCACTTTATACTCTTCTGGGTGTCGCTCCTTCATGAGTTTCGCAGCCGAAAATGTGTCTGCGAACAGCGATTCGCCGCCCGAACATGAGTTCTCCAGACAGTGGAGGAGCTGGTATCCCGGCGGCTCGTTCATATACATCAAATCCATGTGAAAGCCAAGGAATTGGTTTGTATATGCGACATTTGTGGCCTGTGGAACGGTGCGCACGTCGAATGTTGACCCGTAGAAGGTGTTTCGCAGTGGACCCATGCGTGTTGCAATAGCTTCAACCATCGATCGTGAGTCTGGAACATCCTTCACAAAGATAAGGCCCAGACGCTGCAACTGCTGCATCGCCGAGGCAAATTTGGAATCATCGGCGATATAGTCCGGGTAAGACACCCAATGTTGACTTTTGTCCATTTGAGCTCGTCCCCATACGATCGGGTTGCAGTTCGCGCTCCGATGTTGACGATGGGTGTTGAAAATGGGTTTTTTTAGGAAGTCACGGTCCCAGGTTGATTCATGCTCAGTCGTATACCCCCCAATGTCGTTGGCCCACCTAATTGAAAGCTTGGTCCCATCCCAGTTGACCCAGCGTGGAGCAATGTCCTTGGGAATGTCACTTGTGCGGAACGAGCGCTGCTTCGAGTGTTGATCCTTGCACACTCCACACTGGCAGGAATCGCGCAGATAAGTGTATGGCAGTTTGATTGTTGTGTTTTTATCCAAATGCAAGTACAATTCCTCTTTTCCAGCCCAGATCGACTCTTTTTTGCCCACTTTTAGGATGCCATCCACACGGGGTTTTCTTCTAACCTCGTCAGTGGTGGAGTTCCGCACATCACCCGTGGAGTTGCTGGATTCTTGTGATATAGGCAATGGATGGTCGATTGTTGGGGTAACAGTTTCCAATATGTCGTGAGAGTCTGACTCTACAGGGCCGTTGAACCTACTAGAGGGAGCTATCAAGTTACGGCGCGGGGTAGAATATGACAACGCTCGTGGCAATTGCCAGAGGGTAGCTGAAGTTCGAAGACGATGCATGGAAGGCCTGTAAACCAGTTCAGAAGTAGAGATGATTAGTGAAAGGGTAGAGAGGGAGGGCAAATTCTACCTTACGGAACACACGGGACAAATGGAGGGGAGCTATAAGTTACCTCGGCTTCAATGTGATTCTGTCCCAGTGCCTCAGGCATGAGATTCATACCTCAGGCTCCATATGACACCTCAGGCTCCATGTAATACCTCAGGCTCACAATGATACCTCAGGCAGCAATATCATTCTTCCCGCAATGACATTCCCCGGGGCAAGCCCGGAACTTACGTAAATTGCCTTTTGACATTGTTTTTGTTTTTTTTTATCATTCCAAGGCAGAGTCAACGAATCAACATGGATCTTCATACTTCAATTTTCTTAACTTAACCCAACCATACAGACATCTTTAGTCTGTAAGATAAAAATCACTCTCAACTCATGTCGGCCGGGGGCGAGCATCTCAAAGATGAAGGCACCAAGCGACAGGTCGTATTGGCCGGCGGCATTGCAGGGCTAATATCACGGTTCTGTATTGCGCCGCTGGACGTCGTTAAGATCAGGTTGCAGTTGCAAATTCATTCCCTATCAGACCCTGCGTCCCATAACAGTGTCAAAGGGCCTATTTATAAGGGGACATTGTCCACCATGCGGACGATCATGAAGCAAGAGGGAATCACTGTACGTTGAAAAGGTTACCTCACTTCTCATCGTCAATGCCAATAGCCTAACCCAGATTTCTTCCCACAGGGCCTCTGGAAAGGCAATATTCCTGCTGAACTGATGTATGTCTGCTACGGAGCCATTCAATTCACCGCGTATCGGGGAACAACCCAGGCCCTCGCTCAACTCGGCTCCTACCGACTCCCCCAACCCGTCGAATCCTTCCTCTCGGGTGCATTGGCAGGCGGATGTGCCACAGGAGTAACATACCCGCTTGACCTTCTCCGCACGCGATTCGCCGCACAAGGACCGGACCGGGTGTATGGCTCGCTGCGAGCCTCAATTGTGGAAATCGCTCGACATGAGGGCGCACCGGGATTCTTCCGGGGATGTTCTGCGGCCGTGGCGCAAATTGTGCCATACATGGGACTGTTTTTCACAGCATATGAGGCACTCAGACCTGTCATGACCTGGGATGTTCTGCCGTTGGGTACAGGGGACGCCGCAGCCGGTGTGGTGGCCAGTGTCCTCGCTAAGACGGGTGTTTTCCCACTAGACCTGGTACGTAAACGCTTGCAAGTACAGGGTCCAACAAGGACCCGCTACGTTCATCGCAATATCCCCGAGTACAAGGGAGTTCTCCAAAGTATTGCCATGATTGTCCGCACCCAGGGCGTGCGTGGTCTGTATCGCGGCTTGACAGTCAGTTTACTCAAGGCGGCGCCGGCAAGTGCCGTGACAATGTGGACTTATGAGCACGCATTGAAAGCCCTTCAAGAGCTCAATGTCGCAAGTGGCAGTTGAAGGGGATTCTTCAACTTGTATCAACAGTATTAATTTTACATGGATCATTTGATGGCGTTATCACTAGAGGGTTGACAAAGTTGGTTATACAAGAAGGCGAAAAGCCTCACAAATAGAAAAGTCGATTTCCACGTTTTAGGCCATTTTCGCCTATATTCCACATAGCCTCTACCCCAACGACGCAGGAAATATCGAACGAATAAAGACATCTAAAAAGACTACCAGAGACATCAAGCCACATAAGTGGTCGACTATTCTTGTACTCATTTGTTTGATTTGTTTTTTTGTTTGTTTTTTTACGGTGATCGTACTCAGTTTTGATAACATTCTCCATCCTTCCCTCGAATGTGTGCTGAAAGGAGCAACAAGTGCAGAGTCAAAGTCAGTACTCAACCCCTTCTGGGCCGCTATCCTCAGCCACCTCCTCATAATCTTTCTCGAGGGCCGCAAGATCCTCGCGGGCTTCAGAGAATTCACCTTCTTCCATTCCTTCACCAACATACCAGTGGACGAACGCACGCTTCGAGTACATAAGATCGAAGTTGTGACCAAGGCGACTCCATGCCTCCGCAATGGCGGTAGTATTAGACAGCATACTAACCGAACGGTCGACACACGCAAGCTCATCGTCAGGACGACGCACTGGCTTTTGGTAGTTGATGCCTAACTTGAATCCGGTAGGACACCACTCAACCATACTGAAAGTACCCCGAGTCTTAAGGGCATGAACAGCCATAGTACAGTCATGAGGTACAACGTCACCCTTGTAGAGTAAAGCCACGGCCATGTACTTGCCCTTTCGTGGATCGCAGTTCACCATCTGATTGTTGGGTTCAAAGCCTATGACTGAGTCAGAAGAAAAATACACCATATCGGAAGAGTATCCACGAACACTGGAAGGTGAGATCCTGAACCTTGAAACTCTCGTGAGAGCTGCGCTGGCGATTGATCACCGGGGCATACGAAATCAACGGATAGTGAATACGCGGGTACGGGACAAGGTTGGTCTGGAACTCAGCCAAATCGACATTGAGTGCACCATCAAACCGCAAGCTGGATGTGATGGAGCTCACTACCTGAGCAATGAGACGGTTGAGATGCTCATATCCAGGACGAGGAATATCCAGGTTACGTCGGCAGATATCGTACACGGCGTCGTTGTCAACTAGGAAGGTACAGTCGGAGTTCTCAATGGTGCTGTGGGTCGAGAGGACGGCATTGTAGGGCTCTACCACGGCAGTCGATGTACGTGGAGAAGGGTAGATTGAGAATTCCAGCTTGGACTTGCGCCCATACATGCTTGTCAGATGATCCAACAGCAATGAACCAAAGCCAGACCCTGTACCACCACCAAAGGAGTGGAAAATCAAGAATCCCTGCAGGGAATGGCAGTTCTCTATGAAGACATTAGCTGAGAGTGATTAAGCTGAGGCTCGAGTTAGGAGGTTCGCACCAGCCACATAACGAATGCTGTCAATCACAGATCCGGCAATCTCCCTCCCGACGGTGTAATGTCCCCGAGCATCTGCGACATGTTAGCTCCTCCGTTGCCAGCTTTCACCTCCCAATTGGTTTGTCCGTACAGTTGTTGGCAGCATCTTCGTTGCCACTGATCAGGTGCTGGGGACGGAAAAGATCACGGTAGGTACCAGTGCGAATCTCATCGATGGGCTAGCACAGTTAATTTAGCTGGTGAGTCTGAGAACTTTGTGGTCCGTCACATACCGATGGGTCAAGATCAACGAAGATGGAACGGGGAACATATTTTCCGCTAGAGGTTTCAGTAAAGAAAGTCTCGTAAGATCCGTTTTTTGCGGCCTCGTCGGTAACATCAGGATCGATAAAGCCATCAGGCTTCAGACCGTGTTCAAGTAGATACCTATATTGCACCTTGATCAGCGGGGATATCGGGGATACTAGACAATGAAGAGACTCACAGTTCCCAGGCAGCATTACCAAGCTGTGTGCCAGCCTGGCCAATGTGTATATGACAGATCTGGTAGGTTCAAGTCAATGGGAGTGTTTCTTCCTTTGGTTCGGTCTTGGGTATTGAGTGGATGAGAGCCAGTGTAGCTTGGCGTGGGGAGGGAAGTGTATGGACATGGAGACACAATAGCAGTCCAGCAGAATATTGAGCATACGTACCTCGCCTCGCATGGTGGAATGTACGGACAAGTGGTGTTAGGATAAAAATGGGAATGGGGAATGAGGACTGGGGGGAAAGTCGTAGGGAGAGATGTGCTGGTAAGAGAAGATGTCCGGGGGGGGGGGGGGGGGGAGGGACAAAACAAGTCGATCTCTTTGACGTGGAAGCAACGCAGGTCAGACTGTCGGACTTACAGACTTACTATATGACACGGTCAACTATTCAGGACATTTCCATCAAACTTGGCTCAATTCATGCAGAATTCTAGGATCTAGTATGGCCAACTTAACATCCATAGTCTCAAATCCTTACATTTGGTCTCAAAGTCTCATATGTATGATTGGACCCCAGCATCACCAGCATACTTCAATGAAAGCTCTTCGTATTATCCAGCAGGCCACATGAACCTGAAACCTCGTCGTTTGGCCTGAACTCAGATCGTGTGGCTAACGATGTCTAAGATTGGTCCTACTTCATCAAAGCGATACGGCCAAATCCATATACAGCAATGCACAGCGGAGATGATGGTTTGAGATACGAAGTCCGGCTCAATTATGGCTTGCATCATGTTCTATTCCTAGTCCACATTGGAATATAGCATGAGTCAACAATATCATCCAGAGAATAGTCGGATATCCCGGTATGCCTGTCGGTTTCTTCGTCTAATACTAGGATTGAGCTTTTCATCACCAACCTATATACTAGACAAGAGGCCGGCGCTCGCCTACTAATCTAAAATCAAAAGCGGCTGATTGAGGCCTCTTCACGGTTGGCCTTTTTATGAGACATCCATCTGAAACGGGGCCGGTGGCGGAACCGCAGTCTATGTTGAATCTGAGGGTTCCAGAAGCGAAGGATGGTTCCTGTGGAATGACACTGACATCCACTTGAATAAAAGCCACTTCGCAAATCAATTCATTCGTAGCAACCCGACGTTAAGTCTCCTAGTGTGGGGATGAACGTTCATCTTAGGGCTATACATAAAGAAGTCCTCTGTACGGGTTGGACTCAATACAATATTGTATATAGTATGAAGAAAGCAATCTTGTAAAACACATGGGAAAAGACCTGGGAAAGGGTTCTTAGATATAATCTACCACCTGGGCAGATCCATTGAATTGTTGAATGTCTACGCCGTCAAAGACATAGGCCGACTACTCTTGTTGGAATAAATATAGATGTAATGCACTAAAACAGGTAGAAAATGAACGTTTTTATTGGTCTCGTCACCAAGATTCGACATGAATGCAATAGATGATCAATAAGCCGCCGGAAAATAATGAACAAGAGCTTCAAGGCCGATATGGGGATATATGTATCGTAGAAAGAAAAGTTACAGAGATGTCGAGACACGGGGTGTCACGACGTATGAAAGGGGGGAAAGAAAGGAAAAAAATATGACAATAGTGTATGTTCAGTGAATGAAGATGGGAAGATGGCCAGGATGACATCGATAGACGAGATTGAAAATGATCACATCTCAAAATCAATTGGGGTGCTCCTTGAAACCAGGGACAGTAGCCGGTAGAGGCGAAGTAGGCTCATCGAAGCGGCCCTGCTCCATCAAGTCATCACGATCGTGGCTCACGCTGCTGCGGTGTTGGAAGAACCGGTTGCGACTGAGCGATGACCGGCCACTACGGAAGCTGTGAGCGTCGGTCGACCGGCGACCGTCGTCATTATTGGAGGGAGCGCTCATGCTCATGTTGGAGGGGCGACGATGCCGGGAAGAAGATGTGCGGCTCCGGCGCTCCTCGTCGTCCTCGTTCTCTTCCTGGATGCGGCGCTCTGCAGCATCGCGGTTGGCGGTACGGACGATATCCTCGACAACCACACCCCGGTCCTCAAATACATCTCCCATAACATCGTTGGATGCCATGTTGGACATGCCCAAGGAGAAGTCGACGTGCTTGCGCTGTGAGACAGACGGGCCGCGGGCACGGGCGTTGGCGGTATGCATACCCTTGCGGAGAATGGATGGGTGACGGATAGCGCTGCCGCTGCTGGTTCCGGTATTCTCTGGCAAGTTGTGGGTTTCTGAGATTGGGACCTCCTCGGCGTCGATAGGGGCTTGTCGCTCGGTCGAGCGTGCATTTCCATAGTTGACGTGGAAGGGAATGTCGAACTTGGCACCCTGGAGGTTCATGCGTGGGCCCTCGATGCCGATCTCCTGGAGGGCGACCATGAGCATACATATGAACTTGTTGCGGCGCTGCAGACGTAGACCCTCGTTCTGCCAGTTGGACTTGTAAAAGAAGACGATGTTGAGTGTGAGCGAGAAGTTCTCGGTGACGGCACGCATTTCGGTGAGGATGTTGCTCTGGAAGTCGCGTTTCTCGCTGCGCACAAACTCCAAGAGGCGCTGTCGCAGGGCGTCGAGTTGGTCGATGCTGGTGCCATACTTGATAATGATTGGAACTGCCTCGGCAAGTGCGCCCGAACGGCGCTGGTTGAGGATGAAGAGCCCATTGAGATAGCTGTTTGGCGCCTGCACTACATGGCCTTGCATCTTCTTGAATTCGGTGTAAAGAAGAGTAATCTCCTTCACAAAGTAATCATCACCAAGACCGGAATCACCAGCGTTGCCGTAGATGGTCACGCGGTCACCCACATCGAAGGGGTGCTTGACAAAGACAAAGATAACCGACTGAAGGAACTCCTGAGCAGTAGCAGAGAACAACCAAGACAAGGCCAGAATAGCAGAGCCCGCGGAGGTGAGCACACCGGCGGCCGAGGTCGAGATGAGCGACAAGAACACAATCAGCACGATCACAAACACAAAGAACATGAACACATTATCCAATTTCGAGACAACTGAATCCAAATCCTTTAGGGATGCAGTGATAGACTTGCGCTCACGACCAATGTCAACGCAAACGGCCTCGAGTTCTTCCATGGAAATATCACCATTCATGTCGCGATCAAACATGGCAAAGGCAGCCTCGGCTTCCTCGCCATCCTCAAAGGCGGCTTTCAGGTCACCACCAAAAACGGTCTCAAAGCCGTCCCTCACAAAAGTGCGATAGAGACGACGTGCCAAGACCTGACAGCCTCCAGTGGTTCGCAAGAGTGCCAAAATGACCTGGTAGGCATCTGTACTGCGAGTAGCCGCGCGGCCCGTGACATCAGCCACCACTGCGCCTGCGACATCGCCAACCCGGTTTCCAACTTTGTTCAGGGCACCCTTAGCTTTGCGTTGGGCCAAGCCAGCGTAGTGCAATGGGGTCTTGACTCCAGAAGGAGTCGGTTCCTCGTTCTTCTCCTCAAACGCATCATCTTTCTCACCGAGAGTGGATCGAGACCAGTCGTACAGCTTGGTCAAACTGCCAATCTGGAACTTGTTGATTTCGATGCGGTCCGCATAGGTCCGCATATGGAAGCTGATGGCAATCAGCTGGATCAGGATCTTTTCGATGAAATTCAGGATAGTCCACACAAAGATGACAATGATGATTTTGTTCAGAGTGATTTCCCAACCCCTGGTACTCTTATTACCATCCACATGGTGGTTTTTCATTGTGGGCAGGAAGGAGATCTCCACACCGAGCCACCAGAAAAAGAGCGCCGCGTGGAGCTCGAGCTGCTTGGCCATGTCGCGCCACTTCTTCGCGTTATTGGTGAATACACTCGCAAAAATACCAACAATTGGAGGGAAGCACTTGCTAGCAAGCTAAGAAAAACGGAAAGAAAAAGAAAATATCAGTACAGCTTCTTGACGGGGGAATAATGATTCACTGGAACTCACCCGTCCTGCCCAGAGAGTCAACCAGACAATCTCCAACCAAATCGAAAACCACATCAATTCGACACCACCCACACTGGCATTGGGATACCTGAGAGCGCCGACCAGCAACGGGATCAAGAGGAGGAGGACGACAGGGGAAATGTAGGTCAAGTAGCGCACGAGGAAACTCGACTGGTGCAGCTTCTTCACAAACACGGCAATCTGGGTATTTGGTTTCTCGGGGGGCTTGTAAATTGCGGTCTTTTCGTGCAGAGGGTTTGTAGCTTCATCGAACTCATCCACCGCTTCCGAGCGACGCGAACGGGAGCGTTTGATCGAATTGCGGTCGTGTTCATCGTCTGGTGCGCCGGTCGAATGCGAGGTCATACGCTCGGCTTGCAGGAGCAGCAAATCATCTTCCAGACGAGTAGCCTGCTCCCTACGCGCGGATGGTGTGCGCATGGGCGGATGCTCATCATCATCATGCTCATAACGCGTAGTGTCGACCTTCAAGCGACCCGCATCGCGATCAGTGTCGGGCTCAGTCACATAGGTTCCATCGTCGGAGGTGGGGGAGATGTCCGACTCCTTGCGCTTGTCCTTTGGTTCGGTATAGGTTTTTCGTTCCTCCACGGGGGACGACATAATGGCACCGGGCCAAGTATAAAGAGGGGAATTTGGTCAAGGCGGGAGGATTTGGAATGTGGGGGGTTGTGTATAAATAATTATAGGGTGAATCGATATTACTACAACCAAAAGGGAATGAAAGAAAAAGCAAAGAAAATGTAGAGACCGAGAGAAAGAGGAAAAGAGAGACGGGGAGAGAGGGAGAGAGGGAGAGAGAGAGAGAAGAGAAATGGTCAAGTGGAGTTGAGGAGTTGAGGAGGACCCATAACAGTGCAGAGTCTGGACCTGGGTCTTCTCGATTAGTCCGATTTTACGATGATCTCGATCGGGATGATAAAGTATTCTATTTATGGGAGATTCGTTTCATTTTAATTTCCATTAAATTAATAGTGTAGATTAGTTCAATAGGGGGTCATTGTGGTCATTGTGGTGAAGATTCATCTATTATAGGGGTCCATATTTATATCTATATAATATAGCACATATCAAGGACTATATATATGTACATATGTACACACCAACTCCCATTCAACCCCATTGCAAACCCTTCAAAATCCTGTTAATCAAGTATTTCAGCATACGCAATGCCAGACCAATGGCTAATGACCTGGGAAACCTTCTGGCCCATCACGGCCCACCAACGTTTTGCTGATCCACCCGGTGGCGACAAGAGGGTGCGAACTTTTTTTTAGTGGAATTGTGCGCATAGGACGTATACTATGTTGTATGTTGTATCCATGGGATGTTGTACATTATTCAAATATTAGAATGGGCTTGATGCTTATTATTATTGAGGTCATAAATACCTAGGTAATTGGAATCACCCTAAGGACGCCTCTTTATGTTGTGCAGTCCCCCTGCGTCAGATCAAGGTAAACAACCCCTTTGGGTGAACCACGTTAAAGTAGAACGAATTACTCCGTACTCCGTAACCAACTACATAGTTATTAATGTCTGATAACATGTGATACCACCATGACGTTGCCTATAAGAAATTTCAACATATCCGAACCTATTCAAGTGACGTGGCCATTCGAAATCGAATGTCTCATACCTCTTGGCGCTCGTTCTTTATGATTGTTAAAGTATATATATGCACGGTTGCGATCATCATTGAACAGGGAAAAAGGATGAATGGAGACATTTGATAGAAGATCAGTATAACGGAGCTCTTGTCTAGGGTATGTTGTAGGACCTAGATCTTCACGAGTAATTAGCATGGTGTCCAATCACAGTTCTGGAGTGGAACGATCATCGGACCTCGGGCTTCGGGAGGTGGCTGTGAAGCACTTACACCCTTCCAACATTGAAGGTTACTAGTAATATAGTTACATATTCTAAATATCGTCGGAAGCCTCATCGGAGGTATCCCATATATATGTATAGATATATATAAGAAAAGAAAACAGCGTCAAGCTGATATTGGAATTTCAATCACATGGTGAGAAAGATGAAAAAGACAACTAACGTCGCTGAAAAGGAAAAACAAAACAACACGATGGGAGTGGAAAATAAAAAAAAAGACCGGAACACCTTGCTCCGAGAAAGAAAACATTCAGACATAAGAGACGTGAAGGAGTGGATATGACAATGCATCCACGGGGTACCAAGGTATCCCCGGGAGTAGAGAAACACAGGAAAAAGTTTACAGCGAAGACAAAGTAGGTGTGCAACAATATGTAGACAGAATAGAGAGACATCGCAAAATCTCTGGTAACTTTTGCCGGAAGGAAGGGAACACGGCATCTATCTTTTGAATGTCAAGCTCAAGTCAGAGCGATGTCGCTCCACCGGACGAGGCGTCTCCTCCGGATCAAGGTTGGGGGAAGGGTGAAGAGGTCGGGGCGTAGCTTCAGCGTCCGGGGTGGGACTACAGTCGGCGTCCACATTCGAATCAGCGTCTCGGGTCAGCGCGCTGCCGGAGATCTTGACTTCAGGGGTGATGGGCAGGCCAGTGGGATGGGAGAGAGTGTTCTGGGGTAAGTCCCACGGAGGTGTGGTTTGACCCTGACTCAACATTGCTGGACTAGTCGTCGATGTATAACACTGGGAATGGCCGGAGTAGATCGTGGTATCCTGCTGCCCCAGGGATGGGCGGTGATGCTGAGAGGTAGATACTGCCAACCTCGAAGGGGACGTACGAGGACTGGGCGGTTCTTCGCCTTCCGATTCCTCGGGAATGCTGAGGGCCTCGAACCGATCATCCACGCTCGTACTGACCGGAGAACCTAAAGAGCCATCGCTGTCTTCGTTATTGGCGGACTCCGCGGCTTGGTTCCGAAGCGCTTCCCTCTCCTTCTTCAAGAGTTCTTCACTGCCACTGACAACGCTGCCCCGACTATTGGTCCTCATCATCTCAATCCCCAGTTTAGAACCAGGGCGGCGATTTCGAGAGGGTGGGCTGCGACGGGTTTGGGAATTGCCAAGCTCTTCGTCTTCATCGTCACCCGATTCGGCGCCCTCATACCGCTTCTGCTCAAGGGATTCCTTTTTGGCACGGATGGCTTCACTTGACCGTTGCCTCCGAGGCGTGAGCCCACCGGTTGTATCCATGGCCGCGGGCGCTGAGGCAGCATGGAGAAGGTGAGGCACAGGTACAGCGTTGGGGCTTGGGCTCCCCGGGTGATCCGCTGGTTCTTCAGATATCCCCAATCCGCCGTGGCCTTGATCCCAAGCATCAGAATTTCGATTGATGATTACTGGGATCTCCTCGGGCTTGAAAGACTCCATATCGCCGAAGACACTGCTGCTGAGCGAATCATCGCGGGAAGACCCTCGGTAAGAGCTGGGGGGGTTGAGGACAAATCCAGAGGATGCGGAACTAGGGCTATCCTCGTTTGTCACGGCGCTAGACCGAGCCCCAGACCCCGGAACAGGAACAGGTTGGGAGGGAACGTAGTCCGTTGGGGGAGGTTTCCACATGCACCACTGGGAAAGGGCCTCGGTGAGCTTCGGTAGGGTCGGAGGCTTTTGGATCAGGGCATCGAAGTTGTGATTCTCCGGAAGGTCTTTCAAGTAGCCCGTAACAGCAATTATCGGAGTATGCCTGTTAGCGCTACGCGTCTCCCGCACCATTCGAGCAAAATCAACCCCGTTGACTTGGGGAAGTCGATATTCAGTCATAATTATATCGAATTGAACCTCGCTGAGAGCGTATCGGACAGCTTCCGCGCCATTTGTGACGGTAATAGTGCGGCAGCGAAGTTTTTCGAATAGGCGTTCCATGACTAGCCGCGAGACAGGATGATCTTCACAAATGAGCACATCCAATGGCCTGAAAAAGGGCCCTTCTAGGATGTTGATTTGCGATAACCGGCGAGAGCTTTGTCGCCGACGTTGGACCTTTAAGAGTGCTTTGGTGCGTGGATCCTCGTTATCAGAAGAGGAAGGTGAGATATCAAAGAGTTGACTCCGGCGCTTGTGATGATGGGGCACGAAGGGTTCTTTCGGGAACGAGGGAACATCTCCATCCTGGGAGCCAATAGTGTGCGATCGGGTGCGGCTTGCTGGCACGCTGCCATGGCGTTGATTATTCCCCACCTTGTCCGGGGAATGGGCTGGAATTCGGTTGGGTTTGACGGGAGAGGATGCCACTGAACCCAGTCTAAGATTTGGGATGCGCCCCTGGTCGGCGGAGGAAGGTTGGAATGTCCCACTTGATTGGTAGGAGGCTGACGAAGAGCCCGACGTCTTGCGCCGTTCTTGGTTAGTCCCAGTGCTGAACTGGACTAATAGGGGAGAGGATGGCTGCGACGGCCTGCTGGGAGATGAGTTTGTTTGACTCAAGCCTGATGGGGAAGAAGGTCGATTATTGCCTTTGTTTTGTGACAAAGTCCGTTGGAGTGACATGGGCAGTGCGCTGCCTTCCAATGAGGGCTGAGATGAGGTGACGGACGTCTGAGCGGCAGACGATGGATTGGGTTGTCGGTGCTGCGCCTGCAGAGCCTCCTGGCGCATCTTCTGGATCACATCTTTGTTGGCCTTCTCCAGCATCGGAAGATTCTTAAAGTTGAAGCTGCCAAAATCATCGGCCAACGCCGGTTCGCTGAGTCTTCGACTTCGTGAATCCCGAGCATCACGAACATGAGGAGGAATGTGCAGTGGCATCAGAGGTCGTTTCGATGAATTGACCTGGGAGCGGACCTTGAACAATGCATCATGAGGCCGGTCGGGGCCAGCGGCAACTGACGGTTGCGGCGAGTTCTCGTCTTCTAACTCTTCTGCAAAAGATTGCAGAGTCGCGCCACGGGCGTCAAAGTACTCTGTGTCCTCCGGGTTCTCGATATTGGGAACGAATTGTGCTTTATCCTCTAGCAGTGTATCCCAGTTAATGTCAGACAACCAAGGATGACTACAAATCTCTGCACCGCCATTTGGAAACTTCTCTTCCACATTGGCTCCAATTCTGTCACGAGGGTTGAGAGTCATGAGCTTATTCATGAGATCCAACGACTCTGGTGAAGTCAATTCTTCAGGGTCGTCGGGCCAATTGATCCTGCGATGGAGAATGTTTTCGAACACCTGATCTGGGGTATCCGCATTGAAAGGTGGGTACCCAAAAATGAACTCGAACATGATGCATCCCAATGACCACCAATCACTGATCTCATCTTGCCCAACGCCGTTGATAGTTTCCGGGGCTAGATAGTCAGGGGTGCCAACAAAACGGCGATCGTGATCTTCAGGGTCAAAAAGAGCCATCACGGGAGGCATCATACTCTGCTGGGGAGGAGTATTCTGCGCCATTGGATTGCTGAATGTTGGCTGTAGGGGCTGAAGGCGAGGCGACTCGCCAGCTTCGCTTTGACCCTCCTCTTCAACCATGCTGGTTGAAAACATGCTCGGTGATGACGCAGAAGGTTCGTGGGCATTGTCATTGAGCGAGAATGTCCTGAACATTCCATTGAGACCATCGCTGCCCATGCTATCGCTGCGGTATCCCGAAGCTCGACGAGAGCTTTGCCGACTCAAACCACTCTGGTTAAGGCTGAAGTAGGATGGCTGAATGGCATTGGCGGACACCTCCGGGGTAATCAGTGGAGTAGAGCCGGGTGATGAGCTTGCCTGGAAGTCGAATGAGGCCGATCGAGAAGATGCAATCGATATCGCACGGGGGAATGAATTTTGCTTCAGCAGATCAGGAGCAGACTCATCAGGGTTCTTCAACACCCGTTTCTGACGGCCGACCAACCCCATGCGTGAAAGTCCGAAGTCAGTGAGCTTCAAATGGCCCGTTTGGTCGATAAGAAGGTTATCGGGCTTTAGATCGCGATGCACAATGCCTCGGCTGTGAAGGTGTTCAACTCCAAGCACCACCTCGCCAATGTACTTCTTAGCCCAATCCTCGGGCAGACCTCCAAGAACCTTAACAAGTGATGAACAATCACCTCCGTTGAGATATTCCATCACTAAATAGAGATAATCCTTACTAGAAAATGTCCAATAAAGCTTGGCAACGAAGTCACTCTCCCCTTGCCACATCATAATAGCACGTTCGGCTTTGACGTTGGTGACCTGATTCTTGGCAATCATGTCGGCCTTCTTCAGAACCTTCATCGCATAATACTCGCCAGTGGCCTTCTTTTTCACCAAGTAGACACTGCCGAAAGCACCTTTGCTAATTGGTTTGATTATTTCAAAATCGCGAATAGATAATGGAGCAGGCCGAGGCTGTTGTTGGCTCATCGAAGGCAAGCGTGGGGAGGGTGGTGGCTTGGTAACATCCGAAGAAGTTGCCGAGGACTGCCGACGATGGTGGCGGCAGTGATGGAGGGCCAGTTCACTTGCGTATGCAGATGGAGATGCCATTGGGGACGGCAGGCTTTCACCGCCGCTAGACATTCGGGGTTTCGGCATACGCAACGGGGAATGCGGGCCTGAAACTCGGGCGGGAGATGGCTGCCGACGAGGAGAACTTGAAAGTCCAGGTAGTACCAGGCTCCGGCGCTTTCGATCGAAGCTCCTCTCGGATGAGGGTGAGTCTGTTCTTACAGCTCCCGGGAAGACAGAAGACGGTAAACTGCTATCGCTACTGTCACCAGCATCAATGTCCGCTAGGGAAAGACCTAGTCGAGAGGGTTGTGATGTACCCAGAAGTCCTGCAGTACTTTTATGAGATCGCGGGGTAGGACATTCCAATGGGCTGTTAGAACCCGTGGATACTGCTGCCGAGGATGGTCTACGTTCCGATTGTGAGAGCAATGACCGATCTGGTGAATTACGCATTGACAGAGTCAGCGCAGATGTCGGTCGCCGCGGAGAGGCTGCCGCTGGATACGGCTTTTGTTGCAATTCGTGGCTCATGACTTGTGGGAGGGACTCTTCCTCGGCAATGCTATTCCTATCGCCCAGAGCAACATTGCTGTCGACCGTGCTCTCGGGCGCCACTTCCTCATCTGATGAGCACGAGGAATCGCTGAGCTGACCAGCAGCTATGCGCTCCGCTTTGCTTAGCGCTGCGCCAATGCATTCCTCGACTAGCACTGTGTATTCTATACGAATTCGTTCGGCGTATTCGACAATCTTGCGATGACGTACAACGGCATCAACTTTTGCCTTGGCAACTTGTTCAGTGTCTGCCGACAAAGCGGCCAGACCCTGTTCTTGTTCCAGGGTGTTAGCGCTGGGGGACTGCCACTGAAGAACCTGGGATATCCGCGATTCAGATTGGGGTGATAACGTCCGGAAGTCCTCTGCGTCTGTCCGGGAAGATTCCTTGATCATCGGCATACTAATCTCTAGCGAAGTGTCGCACAGGTCAAGAACAAGTTCCACGATGCGGGCTAGTGGTCTCCGCACTGTGAACGAGCGGGGGCGGTTTGGAATAGCGCCAGATGCAGAATGTTCTCGCGACCGAGGCGGCGTGCCGGGCGCTGAATTACTGCTTGAAACCAGTCCGGAAGACGGAGTAGAGCTCGCAGACGACGGGCCGATGGCCAATCCCTTGTACTCCGCTTGAGGGAGGGGCATTGGATTTCCGTCGCTCGCGATGAAAGGTCTGCCTTGTCGGGCCTCTAAAGCATCCAAAACCTTGACAATGACATGTCGATGCTCATTGAGGTTTTCTTGTGCCATTTGAACATCCATCTCAGCCCGATGTTCTTGCAGACACAGATCTGAGTGTTTCTCAAACCACCATGGCGTAATCTGGCGTTCGCAGATGCGACAGAGGACGGGGGTCGGGGCGGGATGCTTGGAAGGATCGGGTTCTGTCGCTGCGGCCTCGGCCAATTCGGTCAAATAATTTGCCAACACCTCCGCTCCAACACCCAAAGACTCTACGAGCAGGGGGGGCAGATCAATTGTCACTTCTCTTGGCTCGGTGAGAGGTCGTAACATCCACATGGTCTGTATTCAGAAGGTGTCAGCGGAATAAACGGCGATAGGTGTCAAAACATTGAGGTACGCACATGCCCAGCTTCATCATCTGTGCGGTCATAGACCATGATTCCCTGTCCCTCCATGTTGAGCACATTGTGATTATGCTCTTCCTCCTGGGATTTCTCTTCGCCGTCCTCTATCTTTGCCTCATTCTCTGTGGCCGCCGGGGGTGGTTCAGGCGCGTACTTCAGAACAGAATCCGGTCCCATCTGGAGGGCAAAGCGAATGAAGCGACTCCGTGAATCATCCTGCCTCATGGACTCGATGGCATCACGGAACACATCCTTGTTGCCCAACAGAATCTCCGATATCATGTGGCCCTCCACTGACTCAGGGGATGAGCCGACCACCTGCCTCCATGATGGGCTGACCCATTTGACGCAACCCTCCAAGTCCATATCGACAATGATGTTCAATGTTTGTTCAGCCGCTTCCTTCAAATCCTCACGTTCCTCTCGCATATTATCGCTCAATGTTCGAACCATCTTCGGGTCGATATTCCGAGCCTCCTGCCGCAGCGCTGTGACGGCAGGAGGCGCAAGGAATTGTGGTTTGGGGGAATCATTGCTGGCCATACTGACACGCTCGGGCGACCGAGCGGGATTCGAGGTTCAAGGGGTAGGGAGGGGACGGTGCGATAGATCCAGTTAAATTGAACAAAATAGTAATATTGTTCCAGCCAAGCAGAACCGTCTGCTGGGCAGCGCGGGTGCCCTTGATCGAGGTTATTGATTCATCCGTAGCATCAACCGTCCATAGCGCAGTCCTCAGACTCGGGAACTGGTCAATTCAAGAGCTCCAGAGTGATAGCAGTCGACCAATCCACCGTTAAATTTGTGTGTTCAGAGGTGTCGACACCACACACAGGCTGAAACACGAAACGTTAGACGGAGGATAACGGAAGCCGTGTCTCTGCGGGGAATGGCGCGACAACGACGCGCTGGATCGACAACGTCAACCCCAGGGGAGGCTGACCCGAGAAAGGGAACGAAACTTGATCAAAATTGAGACCTGATGGTCACAGAAATGAGTAAAAGCGAAAAGGTCGAGAGAATGTTTTAAGAGGAAGAGTCGTGATGGGAGGGGGGGGAATCGAAGGAGTCGAGGGCGGTGATTGGTGAGCTGTGCGTTTTCCTGCACCACGTACTTCTCACCTCTTTTTTTTTTCTTTTGGTTTTTTTTGGTTTTTTTTTCCTTTTTTTTCTATTTACCTGTTCTTTATTTAATATCTTGATCATTTTATACATACAATACAGTATGTACGGAGTATCTAAGGTTGAAATCTTGTACTATATTGATGACTTCTACGGGGGAGATATCCTATAGAGAGCTCCCATAGTGTATATACATCCCATGTAGGCTGCGGCATATCGTCCGAT